>CM076581.1:257592235-258192235 GCA_034641835.2 Pinus albicaulis
AAAAATCAAAACCAACAAAGAGACCCAACATCCAGAGTTATTTTTCATCCACTGCTAATCCCACAGTCACTTCCTCCCAGCCAAGTTGTCAACCCACTTTGGATAAACATTTGAAAAAACAATGCAGAGAAACTTCTTATCAGTACATTGCTAGATGGTGGTATGATTCAGATATCCCATTTAATGTTGCTCGTTCATCTTATTACCAAGATATGCGGGACTCTGTTTTAGCTACAGGAAAGGGCTTCAAAGGCCCTACTGTGCATGACTTGAGGGGATCTCTTTTGCAACAAGAGATTTGTAATATTGATGAGTATTTGGCTGACTATAAAAAGTCATGGCTCAAAACAGGTTGTTCCATCATGTCATATGGATGGACTAATGGAAAGAACCGCACTATCATTAACTTCCTTGTTTCTTGCCCTCGAGGAACAATGTTTTTGAGATCAGTTGATGCATCTGATAAGGTGAATGATGCAACCCTTCTGTCTGAGCTTTTGGATGATATTATTCAGGAAGTGGGGGAGCAGAATGTTGTGCAGGTCATCACAGATAATGCCTCAAACTATGTTCTTGTTGGAAAGATGCTTGAGTCCAAGTATAATACCATATTTTGGACTCCATGTGCTGCACATTGCATAGACCTCATGCTTGAGGACATAGGCAAAGTGGAGTGGGTAAAAAACACTGTAGAGCATGGCAAGTGCATTACAAAATACATTTACAACCACTAATGGGTATTGAGCCTAATGAGGAAAAACACTGGGGGCAAAGAGCTTGTTAGGCCTGCCATTACGAGATTTGCAACTCACTTCCTCATGTTGCAATGTCTCAATTCTCAACAGAAAAACCTGCAGAAAATGTTTTCTTCTGATGATTGGACCGAATCCCGGTGGGCTCGTAGACAAGATGGAAAAGACTCCAAAAAGAAAGTCTTTGACAATTATTTTTGGAAAAGGTCTTCAGAGCTGGTAAAAATTAATGAGCCCCTTGTTAAGGTGCTAAGGATGGTGGATGGGGAAAAGATGGCAATGGGATACATTTATGAGGCTATGGATCAAGCAAAGGAGCAGATACAGGCAGTTTACAGAGACAGGTTAGCTAAATATGGTCGGATATGGGAGATCATTGATAACAGATGGAACAATCAACTCCATCGTCCTATACATGCAGTTGGGTATTTTTTGAACCCAAAGTATCATTATAAAACTTGGCTAGGAGATCAGCAGGATGGGGAGGTCAGATCTGGATTGATTGATTGCTTGGAGCACATGGTCCCTATCTGTGCAGACCTTTTGGAAACACATAAACAACTTACTCTTTTCAGTATGGCAGTTGGTACCTTTGGAAAGAACTTGGCGAAAATGGCAAGAGATGTGGATCAACCAGGTAAGCAATTCCAATTTGTTTTTCTTTTCAAATTAAATTGTTTGTAAATAAGTAATGAAATGAACTATGTTACTAATGAATGTCTTTTTATTTGCAGCACATTAGTGAAAGTCATTTGGCGGCCAATGCCCTCAATTGCAAAAGTTTGCAATTAGAATCTTCAACCAAACTTGCAGTGCTTCAGGTTGTGAGCGCAATTGTTCTGTTTTTGAGCGCATACAGACAAAGAAGAGAAACCGTTTGGAATAGAAACGGTTAAATGATCTTGTGTTTGTGCAATACAACCTTCGCTTGAGGCAGAACCAACTGATGAACAAAACACCTGATCTAGATCCCATTGTGTTGGATGATATTGATCCAACATCAGAATGGGTGGAGGAGACTAAAGATCCAGTGTTTGAGGCAGATTTTGATTTTGATGCAACATTAGTAGGGGATGAATTTGAAGCAGATTTGGTGGCGCCATCAAACGAAGACCCAGGATTGGTAGCTACATCAAGGAAAGGCAAACAACCAATGGAAGGCACTAGTCATGTAGCTCGACTAACTCGTGCTTCCATTAGGTCCACTTCTATTGTTATTGGTGGCAGTGGTATTCAGGTTGCAGATGAGCCTGAGGTTGAGGCATCCTCAGACTCAGATCTAGATGATGTCTATGCAGCTGCCTATGTTGATCCTGTTTCTAGTAGTGGTGATGAATTTGATGATTGATCATGATTCAACAAAAATCGCGATCGGGATAAAATCGCTGAGGGGAAAAAATCGGAAAAAATCGTAAAAATCGGGAAAAAATCGTAAAAATCGGGAAAAAATCGGCACATACAAAAATATTCATTTTTTTTCAATTTTTTTAATATCTAAAGCATCTACAGCATAAAATAAATGCATTGACAGATAAATATGAAAAAAAAACTAATATATAAGATGTGTAATATCATGTCTAGTGCTACATCACACATAAAACTGAATCCTGTCCTGAATACTAAGTCCTAAGTCTCAACTCAACCTCAAAATATCAACAAAAAATATAATAATGTATCTCATATCATGAGTCATAATGTTATATACAAAGGAATGCACCAAATAACCTATACTACCGATTTCCTCTGCCCCTCTTGCGAGAAAATGTAACAGCTTTCCCTCTAGACGAAGAAGTTGGCGGGGCTGGCAATGGACTCTGTTGTGCTCCAGATCCTGAAGCACTAGGAGTTAAAGGAGGTAGACCACGTCCTCTACCAGTAGCAGGGGTAGGTGGTGTCACCTCCTCCTCCTATTGTTGCTCCTCCTCCTCCTCCTCCTATTGTTGCTCCTCCTCCTCCTCCTCATGAAACTCATCATTGATTCATCGCTACTAGAAATGGGATCATCAACAAGAGATACATAAAAATCATCTAGCTCAAAGTCTTCAGACTTGGATTGCTCAACCTTAAAATGCGGTAGAAAAAGATTAACATGCCTAACCAGTTGTTTTCCTTTGAGTGAAGGGTACATTCTTGTTAAGGCCACGGTAGGGGAGTTCAACAATCAATACCACCAACATCAACAAAGTTCAACAATCAATGCCACCAACATCACGGTTCTTAAAGGACTTCATACTCTTGATCAAATGCCAATCTCATACCCTTACACATAATAGAATCAAATGGAAACAATGCAAATCCCCAAACCATGAGACCCTGAAAACCATTAAGTCTGCTGAATTTTGAGTGAAATCTAAAATTCTAGTTTCTCCATATGAAATCCAATGAGGTCGAAACCACTCTTAAACATCCTGAGTCATTTCATGGTAATGTTAAAAATTTAAGTAAAAAGATGAAAATGAAAAATAAAGGAAATATCACTTTTACTTTAAGAATTTAACATTACCATGAACTGCCAACAGGGTGTGTCAGGAAAATGAGAGGGCTGCAAAAATGACAAAAAAAAAATCGATTTTTGAACTTATAGGGTTTCTATTTGATGGGCCCACAATTTTTACCAAAATAATCGCGATTTTTCGTAAAAATCGCGATTTTATCGCGATGACGATTTTTTCAAAAAATCGTTCAAAAAATCGCCGATTAAATCGGCCGCTTGAAAAACTCCGGTTAGAAACCCGGTACATTAGGTCCACCGGTCCGGTCACCGGTTCCGGTTTTTAAAACTATGGTATTCATACAGGTACATGGTCACTTTCAAACTAAAGAATCTCATAAGAAGAATCAGATTGGTAATTGCATCTGTATAGCATCATATCAACCAGCATTGTACTAGTGCAAGGCCTTGACTAATAGCCCCATCTCTCAAAAGGACAATGGGCTACAATGCTGGCGAGACACATGACTAATAGACACCAGTCATTGTCTCTCCAAGGTACATAACCCCACCTGTGTTCCCAGAGTATGACCTTCTTGGACTATTCATCTCTTGGGTAGCCAGCCCTCAAAGAATATTGGTCCACGACTACTCTTATATTGAATGCCCTATCTCATTCTCAAAGAGTATCGAATGCCAAATGATTACCCAATCCTCCATTCTGTCTTCCAGGTGAAGACCAGAATGATGTGTCTATCCACTATCTTCACATGGCCTTCACTAAGACTTACGGTTGTTAGTCCTGGTCTAGTGCATGACACATGTAATAGAGAATTACATATGTCTCTCCCTCTTAATACAGGAGGGACATCCTTCAATTTTCTTCCCAGTAAGAAACTTATCACCAGGCTCCCTCTCAACCAGGGTCCTGCAGCAGCAATCCAGCTACTCATAAAGAATTCCTTCCCTCGATGTCATGGATTCCGATATTCAGGAATCTTCAACTTTTTGCTTCATAGGGCACAGACCATCCATCGCTTTCAGTCACAAATCATGTCCACTATCAGAAAGTGATTCATCAGTCTTTCTTATGTGGTCCACCATTATGCCATGCTGCATTCCTTCAAATCATCTCCAAGGATCATGTATCCTTTCTTATGATTAGCAGCCCTGCACAAATCCATCCAAATAAACATATACATATGAACCTTTTAAAACAAAAGGTTACCTCGATGATGATCTTTCACCAGGACATCTTCCTATAGGCATTGGCATCCTCTATTCAGATTGACACATCTCCTAATGATATGTTTTGTCAAGGGTCTTTTTTCTTTACCAGACTTTTGTCATAGTCTACATATCCTCTCAGGAGATCTCCTAGTTGCATCTTCTTGGCCTCCGGATGATAATTTCCTCTCATTTCATGATCTCTTCCTCTCTGCACATTTCTTCATTCCCAGGATCTTACAAATTTTCCAATTTCTCGTTCATTTACAACCACCTCATATTCCATGAGGATATATTATGTTGATTTCATAGTGCACCCAGAGATCCTCCTTCATAGATCATACTTCTAAAGATGGAAGTCTATTACCTGCAACCATATGACATGACTTAACAGCATCCAGTGTCAGCATATAAATATATACATACCTCATACCTTTTTCATTTAAGTCATCCTATAGCGGATTTACTAGGATGAGGAGCTTCATTCCCTTGACATACTTTATTCACTAAGTTGCTGGAAACGCCAGCCTTGGCCCTCGGAAACTCACATCCACGTTTCCGAAACGGAAACCTGTACGATACTCCTCGGAAACGGCTTTGATCCGTATCCGTCCCGTTTCATAAATTTTGGAAACGTTTTTTTTGGAATTTGTCGTTTCCGTGCCATTTTTTTAAATTCTGAAACGTATTTGAAATTTTTTAAAACGCATTTCGAAATTTTTGATGCGTATCCCGATTTTGGTGAAACATATTCCATTTCCAGCCAAATTTACATAGGGAACGTTACCTTTAGAGTCTAAAGGTAAGTTAGGGATGCGTAAAGGTTAATGTGGTCTTTGTTTTTATTGCCCGCCTCAACTAGAGTTCGAGTTGCATTGTTTGAGCAAGAGCACGCAGCCGCTACGAAGAGTGTGACACTGTGAGTTTGAGACGTCGTCACCACTACGAAGAGTGTGACTGTGCAGTGTATGAGTCTAGAAGACTAGATGTCATCGCCGACTCTCGAGCTTCAGCACACCGGTGACTGCACATGCTGCCACGCAGGGAGATTACAATCCCCTCACTGCCTCAGCCCACAGGTCTGCGTCGGAGGCTGGAGCACGCCATGAGTGCAAGCAGGGCCAAGTCTGGAGCACAGTCAGCGTTGACTCTTGAGGGCCAAGGCTTGTCGCTTGAGTTGCGAGCAAGGTTAGCAACTTGGCCGCTGTGAGGCTGTGCAGTGTGAGGATGTGAGCACGTGGAAATCCCCCATTACAGTTTCAGCAATTTGGTGCAGAATCCAGATAGTAAGTAGTTGTCACTTGCTGTTGATAACATCAACTCTCATTCATTTAATAAGTCAAAATCAATATACTAGTTATGCCTAGGTCTAAGACTCCGAGTATCTTAAAGGTGAATGTCCATTGTCAAGTCAAAGCCAAATCTAGGTAACATAGTTAAGTGAGGTCACGGAAGTATCACTTGTTGTCCATTAAATGTCAATGCTATCATTGTTAAAGTCACAATTAACCAGTTAAGGCAAGCACCTGCTATCAAGGTCTTGCTGTAGATTATCTTCTCTAAATCACAGTCTCATCAAAAGGATAAGAATACCAATAGTCACACATATCCTTGTCTAGTTGCTGCAATGAAACAATGAGAATCTTGTACATATACCTCTACAATCATAAGGTCACTATTAAACTAGATTCTCAAAGATGAATGGCAATATGAAATTCTTATTTTGTAAATTTGTTATATATATATATATATATAATTTTATTTTTTATTTTTTAATATATATATGACGTGTCATTTCCTGTCGTATCATATCCAGATTTTTTGAAAATTTGTCGTATCCATTTCAAACCCCGTATCTGTATCCATTTCAGTGCAACTTAGTTTATTCATGTGTCGTCACATCTCCAAACTCTGTTTCCATAATGACCCTTGATCTTGATGATTGCCTTCCATCAAAATTGTTATCAGAGAGGTTTTCCCTGGAGCTGCTACGCTAGGAACTGCTATCATGCTTTTATCATGATGCTATAATATACTTGCTGACTATCATACTATTTTACAACCAACGGAAATCACTTAAAGGAGCAGAAGATCCTAATCATAATTGAGATCCCTCGCTTCTTCTTTCTTAGATTTATTTGCATCAGGTTCTTCTCTTATATCTGAGACATGGGATTCTTCCTTTTTCCTCTTGTCCTTTCTAAATATAGGACAATCTCGTTTATAATGCCCAAGGTCATTACGTCCAAAGCATCATGCTTTGTCCACATTTCTCTTCTTATTCTGAGGCCCAAATTTACCGAATCTTCCTTTCTTCCCGGACATGGCGACAAAGGCTTGATTCTCTTCTCTTAATCCTTCATTCAATCTTGATTCTTCTATCTTACCTAGACTTTGGAATGGCATGGCTTCTTCTCTCCCATCTACGCTGGAAGTGGAACCTCTCCATTCTTTCGGTAAGACATTTTGTATCATAGTGAGTATTTCTCCCAACTTCAGTAGTTGTTCTCGTATTGCGAAAATCTCCATCAAATATGGAATTATTCCTTCCTTTGACATTCTCAATTTGTATAGATTTTTCCTTAGGGATATTATTTCCTTTGTAGAACCTTTCGAGAACAATTCCACCAATTTATCATGTATTTCTTTTGAGGATTCTAGCTTTGATACATAGGGAATGAGAGAGTCTTTTATGGATTCTATAAGAATCCTTCGGGCTCTTATGTCTCCCTGCATGAATTTGATATATGTGAGAATGTCTTCTTTTGGAGGTTGAATTGTAGATCCTTCTATGAAGCCCATAACTTCATTTTCAATTAGCTTCAGATCTGTCCTTTTCTTCCATGCATTAAAGTTTGATAACCCAACCAATTTGTTGTTTTCTATACAATAAGTCATTTTGACAAATTTAGATAAAGTCATAGATACTTACTTGAGAGAGTGACTTTCTCCTTCAGTAGCTTCCTTGATGATGATTGAATATGAAGTCAAGGGTTTCCTTTAAGATAAGAATCTTCAATGTAGGAGATCTTGAATCTTTGATGAAGGATATCTTCAGAAGTTGAGGTCCTCCCTTTAACAAAGTCTTGAATGTGAATCTATGATGGCAAAGATTACTTATTTTGATTGAGTTGATCCTTTAAATGAGATAGGAAATCTTTCTTGAAGTAGCTAGAGAGTCTCCCTTTTCAAACTGATTTGATTTTCCAACTCAAAATTTTGATCTTCACTTCCTGGAGTGTCTCCTTTATCAAGCAGCCCTTCAATTCAGCACTTTAGCCTTGATTCCATGTTGAGAATTCGAAGGGCTGGTGATTAATTCAAATTCTCTTCTTGATAAATACTTGTGAGCTTACTTATTTTACTTATGTCTTCCCTTCTTAACTTATTTAGTCTTTCATCAAGTCGATTACCAACAAACACCAGAGACACAAATTTAGGCTCTTCAAGCTAGGGAAAAAACCTCTCCCTCTTGGAGAGGAAAACCCACGAGAAATTCTTCTTATAGACTTTCAGATGACAAGTACCATGATCATGACACAAAACCTAGACCTTTATATGCCTCCAAGACCTTGACACAACTTATTCTATGATTTCTTAAATTGATCCTTCTCTTCTGCATCGTCCTGCACCGTCTTGCACCTTTCTGCACTAGAACTAGAGAGCTCGATCTCTTCTTCTTTCTTTAGGATGTATGCAATCCTTACTTGTGATAGTATCTTAGTCCTTAACGGTCCACCTTGATAATAGTCCTATTTTCATACTATAACATAGTCTCTTCCACGCATCTGATTATTGTCATAAGTCTGCACTACAATTCAGTATATATTACATAGTCATATACCTGAATCTTATAGTCCATACGCTTTGCTAAAATGATGTCCTTCTTCAATCCGCAATATTTCAGTTTTGCAGCTTGTACTTATTGTTATATGGAATCTGAATAATATTACAGAGTTGTTCTCCTTATTAAACTTATAACCTTCTTCGCATTTCTATCTTCTCTTAACGTAGCCCAGACTTGTGCTTCTCACAGTCATATATAAGAGAAGATATTCATGTGCCCTAGTCCACAAAACCTCAGATTTTTTCGTTGCTTTTTCTTGTCTTTAATTCACACTTTACATCAAAGCCATCCGCAATATTTTTGTGCTCCAAATGGCCACAGAACAGTTGTTATAAATACAGTGCCCAGACTGGCTTTTAGGCCGACCCTTCAACAAACATTTAGGTCGACTTTAACAAAGATTGTAAGTTGATTTTAACACATTATTTTCCAGCATTGAATAAAGTTGTCTTTGTTGATTCATGGTAGCATCGGATGTGTTCTAGCCTTGTAACTTTGTATATAGGCTAAGACACATGTATTCCATAAAACCCATAAATGGTTCTGGAAAATTCCACTTAGAGATGATTTAATTAAATTAATTAATCGTTTTTTAATGTTTTCCTAAGTCTAAACTTAGGAAAACTCATTAATTAAAGGGTATTAATTAAATTAAGTGTGAATCTTCTAGATAAAGTCATGGATCACCTCCAAGTTAATCTTAGCCCTTGATTATGTTTTAATCTTGGTCGTTGAAGGGTCAACGGAAGAATATAAGGAGGAGGGTGAGGGGGTTATGGAAAATATGACATTGAGCACATTGAGCATTTGGCATTTTCGAGTTTGTGTGAGGAGACACAACTTTTGATCAAGAATAGAATCACTAGGGCAAGGCTTGCTAAGTGATTTTGATTCAGTGATCAGATTCAGAGAGGGGCAAAAGCAGTAACTAGTCAGGACGACCAGGAGTACATTACAGAGAAAGGTAGCACTTACGCAGAGAGAGAAAACGCAGTTTTCTGAAGGGGTGATGCAGTCCCTCAAGGGAATCGCGCAGAAATAATGCAGTGTCTCCTAGAGTCAGTCTGGAGATAGCTAGAGGCTGGGGTTTCTGAGCCAGGAGGGCAAAAATCCAGTCTCAGATCAGCTAGATCAGTTGTTGAGCAGAGTTGATGCAGTTCCAGAGCATGCCCACGCAAGCTTACGCAGTTCCAACATAGGGAATCACACAGAGGCAGAGAGAGGCTTCACCAGCGTTGTTCAGATCAGCCAGGGATTTGCAGTGTGAGGCATATCTCACAATTACATTTGTTGTCTAGATTTATCTGAAGAGTTTGTCAAATATTGGCAACCTAGTTGTACTCAAGACACTGCTGCTTAATAATATAAAACCCTCAGATCTGCTACACCGGCTTTCCCGAGTTGGGTTTTTTCGAGGACTTAGTCCAAAAATAACTGTGTCAAATGTGTATTTTTTTCATTGTATTTTGTTCAGACTGTTTCAGCACTTAGATTTATCCGGCAACATTATTTGTGTAGACTGCTTCAATAATTACTTCGGTATTTCACTGTAATGAAATAATTATGAAAAATAGTAGGAGAAGTAATTCAGATTTGGTGTAGTAGGAATCCAGATTTAGAATTTTTCACAGTCTTGAGGGTTTTTAAAAGAATGTCTTCAATGTTGTTTGATGGTTGTTAAGTGCCCTTCTTCCACAAGGTTTGGGAGCATATATATAGCTAGACTAGATCCTTCATGATATGACACTAAATTATATTTTATGCCTAGAAGACTCGAACCAAATAGACATCAAGAAGAAGTCTATCTAGTTCATAAATCTTGCTCATGAAACCCATGAAGCAAGTACAACAAAAATACATTTTATTATTTTGACTTCTTCTTTTCATAAATACATAATTACATAGTCAACATGAAGATCGACCTAGTTACGCTTTTCAACAAAGGGGTCAAATGGCAGTTTTCTGGCATATCTATAAAGTAATTGTTGATTTTTGTAGCATCGGAAAGTGGTCTAAGTCTCAAAATTTGTGAAGAGGCTTGGACACCAATATTCTAAAAAAACCAGAAATCGTTTGTGGAAATTCTACTCAGTTTATGTTTTAATAAAATAATTTATTATTTTAATGGGAATGTTAAGTCTAACTTGAGTGTGAATCTTCTAGAGAACGAAGATCAAGTCAAGATTTAATCTTAGCCATCGATTAGACTTCTAATCTGAGTCGTTGATTTCTCAATGAAAAGATTATAAAAGAAGACTTGAGGGCCATTTGGAAAGTAAGTCGAGCACACACTCAGTAACCCAGGGGAAGTCGATTCTAAAGGAATAGAATTTGATTTCAGAGGGAGAGTTGCAGGGCAAAGGAAGCAGAGGGCATCAGCATTGTCAGGGCTCGAGGGAAGAAGGGCAGAGAGGCAACACAAAGGAGCAGTGCAGAGTGCTCACGCAGTAGTGACACAATCTCATGCAGGCTCTATGCAAAGAAGCACGCAAGGATGACGCAGTAGGGGCCAGTGAGTCCCTCAGGTGTCGAAAATTCTACAGAGGTCTGAGAGAATTCATCTCAAGTGCTTTCTTAAGAAGTTTCTCAATTATTCTGTGAGCCTTTCCTTGTAAAGAATTTATTGCTGAAGATTAATATATAAACCCTCAATTGTTGCACCAGTTTTCTCACATTGGGTTTTTCCGGGACGATTGTCCAAAAATAATTGTGTCATTGTGATTGCTTATTGTGCTTGCATTTTACAGTTATTTTCTCTATATGTAATAGAGTGATAATTGCAGTAGTGTTTATTTCGAAATTTACTAGAAGCATTTTTGTAAATAACTTAATGTGGAAATAAGTAGGAGAAATAAATCTATAACTGCAATAGAATTTTCAGAATTGAAATTGTTACATTGTATCAGAGTTGAGATTGAGTAATAGGATTGGAGACCCTGAGACCGAACGAAGTCCAGAAGCTGTTGCAACAGCAACTCGAAAGGGTTCACGCAACTCTCCAGAGAAAAGGGAAAGCATGGAAGAACAGATGGATCACAACATCTTTGTATTGGCTTCCAGACTAGAAGAATAATTTTCTTGTGTATCAAGCTCTCCTTATCCAGAAATCTGCTATATTGATAGTGGAGCTTTTGCACATATGACGGGAGTACGAGAATGTTTCTCAAGCTACCAGGAAGAGCAGATGAACTTTCAGATCACCATGGGCAATAAGGAGAAGTGTACCCCTGTTGGAAGAGGTACAATAGTGTTTCAAACTGAACCTAGCAATAAGCTTCGAGCCACCAATTTGCTGCATACGCTTGGTTTGGGGATGAACTTACTCTCGGTGTCTCAGCTACAAAACAAGGGCTATAACGTCTACTTCATTGGCAAAAGAGTTTATGTCAAACACCCGAGTCGGAAGAGGAATGCACAAATCAGAGTCAGGAGCAATAAATTGTATAACTTGCAGCTCGAATCTCCAATGGCACTGATAGGCAGCAGAGATGAGAAGGATTTGAATGAACTAAGCCACAGTCGAATGGGGCGCTTGTGAAAATTTCTGAATATGCTCAAACAGAAACACTACTGTTAAATTTTTTATTTACTTCTCCTACTTAAATTAAGTTATTAATATGAAATCTTCAGCATTAACATAGAAGTAAATGCATTAACAGCCTACACATGTAAATCTAAACTGAATAACATGCACATTGACAAAGTGATACACAAGGATTTTCTAGACAACTCTCCCGGGAAAAACCCAATGCGGGAAAACTGGTCTTCTAGCTGTTTGAGGGTTTTTATTGTTAAGCAGAATCTAAGAACAACAGATATGGGCACCAAACTAGTTAACCCAATAGAGAAAAAAATTGCAGTTGTATCTTTGTTTTGGAGACAAAAAATTGACTGATTCACATCATCAAACGAGATTTACAGAACTCAGCCTTTTCCAGTTTGCAAAAACCCCAACGTTGCTCTAAAGCCCTCCGCGTCAACCCTGTTAGCCAACATCAGCCCCTACGCTGCTCAGGAAGGGCCTGCGTCACCCTGGACTGGGTTACACTGCCCCTGCGTTGCCGTGGCTGGCTAGCATCAATCATCCTAGGACTGCGTCAGCCCTTCTAGCCTCTTGTTGCCTCTGTGTTGTCCCTACTGGGCTATAGCTGCTCTGAGTAGTTGCTGCATAGTTGTTGCTTCCTCTGCGCTGCTCCGATCCACTGCTTCTCTACCCTTGTTGTACTCTTGGCCTGGGATCAAACAACCCCCCTCACCAATACTGCCCTTCGCTGCAATTGAAACACTTCTGAAATGCTTAGCAAACCACGCCCTAGAATTCTAGCTTAATTTTAGTGCTCTGCCACTGTGTGTATTCTCCAATTGACCCCAAGCCCTCTTCTTATACTTTTCTCGTTGAAACATCAACGGTCGTTGTCTAATCTTGAATCGATGGTTAAGATTAGAAGATGCTTGATCCACGTCACTTAAGTCATTCTCATCACATGTTTAAATTAATTACCTTTAATATTTTAATTTTCCTAAGTTAGACTTAGGATCCTTAATTAAAAAGATTACTTAATTAATTATCTCTTAAACAGGATGGAATTTCTTAAAATTATTGTTGGGTCTCAAGATCTCTTGTACTCTAGTCCCTCCACAAAGTTTAGGAGCTAGAGCACATCCGATGCTACCCCAACACTCCAAAATCTTAACATCACTTACACCATGGGGCTTTGAGAATTCTCAAGAAGGTCGTCACAGGAGTTCTAGATTTGAGCACCAAGCGAGATGATCTTTGCAGAGGGTGCATACTAGGAAAGTACGCCAAAGTAGCCTACCTCAGGAGAAGCAATATGACTAAAAGTGTGTTGGGATTAATACACTCGAACATCTACGGACCAATGTCCACTAGAGCTCTTAGTGACGCTGAATATTTTGTCACCTTCATTGATGACCATTCCAGGAAAACTTGGATCTACTTTCTAAAGACCAAGGATGAAGTCTTTGATTGATTCAAGGAGTTTAAGGCTCTGGTTGAGAATCTGACACGAAAGCGGAGCAATTTACTGCGATCAGATAATGGTGGAGAATACATTGATAAAGACTTCACAGAATTTTACACAAGGGAAGGCATCAGAAGAGAGTGGACCGCTCCATATAATCCAAAGCATAATGGAATTGTAGAAAGGAAGAATAGAACTATTGTGGAGGCTGCAAGGGCAATGTTGTATGATCAAGACGTGCCCAGATTTTTGTGGGTTGAAGCTTGTAACAGAGCCGTATATGTTCAGAACAAGATTCCTCACAGTGCACTAGTTAAGATCACTCCAAAAAGTGTCTTCACTGGCAGGAAGCCAGAAGTAAGCCACTTCAGGATCTTTGGTAGTGTGGCATACTGTCATGTACCCAAAGAAAAGCGGAAGGAATTGGATAGGACTGCGAAAAAGGGATATATGTTGGGATATAGCAAGAATGCTAAGGCTTACAGAATCTACATTCCTGACAGCAGGAAGATTGCAGTGCAACAGGATGTAAAGTTCATGGAGGAAAGTGGTTTTAGAAAATCTCGAGAGATACCTTTAGCAACGCACTCTAAAGATGATCCACTGATCCAACCACTACAACCAGCAGAAACTAGCACGAGTGCTTCTCCAGGAAACAAGGATCCAGAGGAGGAGCAGGAAGATCCACCCACTACCAGTGGTAGGACGAGAAGGGAATTACGACAGATTCTGAGGGACGGAGAGGATTTTATCGGAGCTCTTAAAAATGAGAAGATGCAGCACAGGCAACCAGACAGATACCAAGCCTTGGTAGCTCAGGTTGGAGAACCCTCTAGTTTTCAGGAGGCAGCTCAGCATCAGGTATGCGTAGATGCAATGGTGGAAGAGTACAGCTCCATCATGACGAAAGATGTTTGGGAAGTGGTTCCTAGGCCTCAAGACAGATCAGCTATGGTTTCAAGATGGATCTATAAGATCAAGTATGATGCAAATGGCAACATGGAGAAATATAAAGCCAGGGTCGTGGCTAGGGGGTATGCTCGGAAGGAGGGGATAGACTATGAAGAAACTGTCACCCCAGTAGCCAAATATACTTCTATTAGATCCGTGATATCCCTTGTTGCTTAGATGGGATGGGAGATTCACCAGATGGATGTCAATACTGCATTCTTGAAAGGAGTGATAGAAGAAGAAGTATATATCGAACAACCAGAGGGCTTTGAGACGCATGAGCAAAAGACTCATGTGTGTAGGCTTAAGAAAGCCTTGTATGGACTTAAGCAAGCCCCTAGAGCTTGGTATGGTCGAATTAACGGTTATTTGCAGAAAATGAGATTCGTCAAGAGCGACGCAGATCCCAATCTCTACTATCTGAAAGTAGGGAATGAGTCTCTGATATTGGTGTTGTATGTAGATGACCTATTCCTGACAAGTTCATGTAGGCTCATCAAATATTGCAAGGAGAACCTCGCTACAGAATTCGGCATGAAGTATTTGGGAATGATGCATTATTTTCTGGGTTTGGAAGTTTGGCAGCAGAAGGGTAAAATATTCCTTAGTCAAGGAAGATATGCTACAGAAATCTTGAAAATATTCAAGATGCAAGACTGTAGACCCATGGCTACTCCAATGATCACTAACTGGAAGAAGATTGATACATCCGGAGATGATGAGGCTGATCCTACCTTGTATAGACAGTTCATCGGGTCCCAAATGTATCTGGTCAACACTAGGCCAGACATTTGCTACACTGTCAACACCCTTAGTCAGTTCATGGTGGAACCAAGGAGCGCACATTGGGCAGCAGCCAAGCATGTTCTCAGGTACCTACAAGGAATAGTCAAGCATGGATGAGATACACTCGAGGCAATGACATCAAACTAAGTGTGTTCACTAACGCAGACTAGGCAGGAAGTTTACTAGATCGAAAAAGTACCAGTGGCTACTGTTTCAGCGTTGGATTAGGAATAAATTCCTGGTGTAGCAAGAAACAGAGGTCTGTAGCTCTGAGCTCAGCTGAGGCGAAATATATGGTAGCCAGCACTGCTTCGTGTGAGGCCATATGGCTTTGGAAGTTGCTTGTGAATCTACTCAAGGAAAAGATGGAAGCGACCAGCATTCTATGTGATAATCAGAGTTGCATCAAGCTCTCTGAGAATCTTGTGTTTCATGATGGGGCGAAGCACATTGACATTAGGTGCCATTTTATCAGAGATTGTGTCCAGCGGGGAGTTGTACAGTTGCAGTACACTCCAACAGGAGAACAGATCGCTGACATCCTCACTAAAGCTCTGGGAAAGACAAAGTTTGTTTACTTCAGAGAGAAGATGGGGATGATCAAAAAGCCATTTCAATAGCAGAAGTGGACAAATGCAGAATTGAGAGGGAGCTGCAATATAGATGAGGCAGTAATAGTGGCAATGTCATGGCCAACAATACAGAAGGCAGCAGCGCAGCAGATGAGGGGCAGCAGTCAAGCATCAGCAGTGCAAAGGGTGCTTCAAAGTCAGAGCAATATGCAGCAGGCAAATTGCTAGAACACTTTCCTTCCCAAGAGGGAGTGTTGATTTTTGTAGCATTGAAAAGAGATCTAAGTCTCAAAATTTGTGAGGAGGCTTGGAGACCAGTATGTTGAGATTTTGTGTATTTGGGGTAGCATCAGTTGTGCTCTAGGTCCCAAATTTTGAGGGAGGACTAGAGTTCACTTGATCTACAAGACCCAGAAATGGATTTGGGAAATTTCATCTGGTTTAGGAGATATTAAATTAATTAATTATTTTAATGTATTTCCTAAGTTAAAACTTAGGAAAATAAAATAATTAAAGTGAATTTAATTAAACATGTGATGAAATTGTCCTAAGTCACATGGATCAAGCTTTCTTTTAATCTTAGCCAATGATTAAAGATTTAATCTTGGTCGTTGATTTATCAACGAGAAAAGTATAAAGGAAAGGCTTGGGGTCATTTGTAAGACACACAGAGGCAGAGCACTGAAGCTAAGCTAAGATTCCAGGGTGGGGTTTCTAAGAATTCTCAAGTCTTTCAGTTGCAGAGAGGGGAATTTAGACCAAGGGGATGGATCTGATCTCGAGGTCTAGAATACACAAGAAGCAGAGAAGAGATCAGGAAAGACATCATAGAGGAAGGCAGCAGCAGCAACAGCAAATGACAACCGTAGCAGCAAGGACAACGTGATTTTCAGGAAACCCTTCAGGGGTTACGCAAAGACCCTTAGGGGCAGCGTAGTGACTGTGTCACCCAGTCTGGGGTAATGCAGTCCCTTGCAGTGATAGCGTTGAGCATTTGGAGGCCTTCAGAGGCTGACGCGGTGTCTTTCAGGGGCAGATCTGGGGTTTCTACGCCTAGATCTGGCTAAGTTCTGTAAATCCCGTTTGAGAGTGTGGATCAGTCAGTATTGTTGGTCGTAGATCAGCCAGGTGCTGCAGATCTAGTGTTTTCTCTGTAGGGTTTTCCAGATCTGGAACCCAGAGTTGTGTATTCAGAAATATTCTTAATAATGGAGCCCTCCAGCAGCCAGAGACCAGTTTTCCCACATTGGGTTTTTCCGGGGACAGTTTGTCCAGAAATAACTGTGTCACTTTGTCTATGTGTGCATGTGCTTATTCTAGATCTGAATTGGTAGAGATTTGTTAGGTGTTTTGCTTTAATGTTAACTTGAATTTATTCAGTTGATAACTTGTATAAGTAGGAGAAGCTTAACCAAATTAACAAAAATAATTCCTGCATAAGAATTAAGATTCAAAAATTTCCACATAGTATCAAAGCAATTGCAGATCTAGAAGGGTCACCAGCTCAAGAATCTGAAGGATCTAGCTGCAGAAAGCAGCTGGAAAGGCAACAAAATAGAAGATCTGAAGGGACAGCGCAGTTTTCAGGAGAAGATTCACGCAGAGGGAAGGGTAACATTGTCCAGCGTTGTGTCCTAGCAAGCCCACAAAATTACTGCGTAGAGGCAGCTCAGAAACAGCACTGGTTAGGTCTAAAGCCAGCCAGTGTGATTCAGATCTGAATTTGTCAGATCCAAAAAAAGTCTGCAGAAAAGTTGCAGAAATTCAGAAGAGCTGGTGGGGTTAAACTTCTGAAGTTTTCAGATTTTTAACCTTAGCACAAGTGACAAAGTTTGGGAAGAGATCAGCTTCTCAGAGAGTTTCTTGCTAAAGGAAACTTGCAATTTGGTCAGAGGATCAAAGAAGAAGTTGAATCATAGTTGATTTGGTAGATTTCCAAGGAGGGAAATCAAGTGTCGAAGGGAGCAGAGGGTTCCCAGCTCGAAAAAGACCCTAGATCCAAGATCTCTAGCATAGAGAAGAGGAGCTTCGACACATTCTACGCAGATGGCTCCTCATGGACTGTGTGATCAGGATAGGCTAGAGGGCCTCTCAAACTTTTCGGTGTGGAAAGCAAAGATCTTGATTGTCCTTGAGGCATACGGTCTAAGAGACCATGCAAAGCAGACCCTAGCCACACTGACAGATGCAGATCTCCTACGAAAGCATAGAGAAGTTGTTGGGCATGCCAAGCCGCTGATAATGGACAATATCAAGGAACATATTGTACCACACATAGCTGAGAAGAGGACAACTAATGAGATGTGGAAGGCCTTTACTTCCCTATATGAGGGAAAATCAGTCCAAAGAAAGATGTTGTTAGAGGCCCAAATGAGGTCATTCATGATGACCAATGGAGAAGACATCGAGCATTTCATCTTCAGATTCCAGTCAATCAGGGATTAGCTGACTGAAACGAGTGCAACTGTAGATGATGCAGTGATAATCAAGACTGCCCTCAATCCGGTCACAGATGAGTGGGAAACCTTTGTCCAAAGTATCTTGGGCAGAGCGGACCTCCCAGATTGGGACAACTTGTGGTCGATCCTGCGGCAAGAAGAACTACGAAGGTTCACCAAGAAGCAGCATAGCCCTGCGTTGAGCAAGGTTAAGAAGGAAGAGGAGGAAGATGCAGCCTTGGCATTGAAGAAGCAGCTGAAGAAGAAGAAGGATCTTTCTAAGATCAAGTTCTTCCAGTGTGGCGAAATGATACATTTTGCCAGCCATTGTCCAGAAAAGAAGAAGGACAAGGAAGCATCTTCTTCCAAAGAACCAGTGGCAAATGATGGTCAAGAGATGATGTAGCCATGAGTGCTCATGTACCACAGAGGTGGGGTGACATGGACATGTAGAGGAGCTACATGGAAGTAAGGTGGGATCTTGGAGCAGCTCATCTCTTAGATCACAACCGAGCTACGGCATCCTTAAGACAGTAGCGGGACAAGTGGAGCAGTGGGTGCATAGATCACAGATGAGGCAGAGGTAGAGGTAGATCTGGAGGTTAGGAGGAGCAACGCAGAGCATAACAACAACAGCATAGAAGCAGTAGCAGCGCAGAGGTTGATGTGACTTCAGCAGCGCAGAGCAGTGTTGCTTACGCAGTGCAGAGCTGCAACAGCGCAGAGAGCTTCAAAGGGACAAAACAGTGCAGCAGTAGGGTGATAGATTTCAGCACAAGGAGCTGATGTGACTTCAGTAGTGCAGAGGGAGTCTGATTACGCAGGTAGAGCTGTAGCTATGCATTGTTCTTTAGATGCCAGCACAGATCTGTAGCCTATGGAGCTTCAGTGATGAGGATGCAGCCCATTTGACTTGTTTGTCAAAGATTGGGCAAGAGATTCAATTGCTTCTCTCAACAACTGAAATTGCAGTGCAGCAGATCAGTAGTGGCAGCGCTATGAGCAGCACGGATGCAGCATATTGAGAGGGAGCTACAGTACAGTGGTTGCAGTGGCAGTGGCAGAGTCATGGGTAGCAATACAGAATGGCAGCAGTAGTGCAAAGTTGAGTGGCAGGAGGCCAAGCTTCAGCAGCACAGAACCAGTGCCCAAAATCATGTAATGCATAAGTGTGATGTATTGCTAGAGCACACCCTTGATGCTAAGAGAGAGTGTTGAGATTTTGTGTTTTGGGGTAGCATTAGTTGTGCTCTAGGTCCCAAATTTTGAGGAAAGACTAGAGTTCCCCTGATCTACAAGACCCAGAAATGGATTTGGGAAATTTCATCTGGTTTAGGAGATATTAAATTAATTAATTATTTTAATGTATTTCCTAAGTTAAAACTTAGGAAAATAAAATGATTAAAGTGAATTTAATTAAACATGTGATGAAATTGTCTTAAGTCACACGGATCAAGCTTTCTTTTCCTCTTAGCCATTGATTAAAGATTTAATCTTGGTCGTTGATTTGTCAACTAGAAAAGTATAAAGGGAAGGCTTGGGATCATTTGTGAGACACACAGAGGCAGAGCACTGAAGCTGCGCTAAGATTCTAGGGCGGGGTTGCTAAGAATTCTCTAGTGTTTCAGTTGCAGAGAGGGGAATTTAGACCAAGGGGATGATCTGATCCCAAGGTCTAGAATACACAAGAAGCAAAGAAGAGATCAGGAAAGACAGCGCAGAGGAAGGCAGCAGCAGCAGCAAGAGCAGCAACAAGGACACCGTGATTTTCAGGAAACCCTTCAGGGGTTACGCAGAGACCCTTAGGGGCAGCATAGTGACTGCGTCACCCAGTCTAGGGTAACACAGTCCCTTCCAGTGACAGCGCTGAGCATTTGGAGGCCTTCAGAGGCTGAAGCAGTGTGTTTCAGGGGCAGATCTGGGGTTTCTAGGCCTAGATCTGGCTGAGTTCTATAAATCCTGTTTGAGGGTGTGGACCAGTCAGTATTGTTGGTCTTAGATCAGCCACGTGTTGCAGATCTAGTGTTTTCTCTGTAGGGTTTTCCAGATCTGGAACCCAGAGTTGTGTATTCAGAAATATTCTTGATAATAGAGCCCTCCAGCGACCAGAGACCGGTTTTCCCACATTGGGTTTTTCCGGGGATAGTTTGTCCAGAAATAACTATGACACTTTGTCTATGTGTGCATGCACTTATTCTAGACCTAAATTGGTAGAGATCTGTTATGTGTTTTGCTTTGATGTTAATTTGAATTTATTCAGTTGATAACTTGTATAAGTAGGAGAAGCTTAACCGGATTAACAGAAATAATTTTTGCATAAGAATTAAGATTCAGAAATTTCTACACAGTATTCTAAAGAAGCCAGAAATCATTTGTGGAAATTCCACTCAGTTTATGTTTTATTAAAATAATTAATTATTTTAATGGGGACCCTAAGTCTAAACTTAGGGAAATTAAATAATTAATGCGTATTAATAAAATAGAGTGTGAATCTTCTAGAAACGAAGATCAAGTCAAGATTTAATCTTAGCCATCAATTAGACTTCTATTCTGTGAACATGATCGAACCTATTTGAAGTTAATAACGTAACAGTATCAATGTTTATGAACACATCATCATAAGAAGTGAAAATGGGCTTTGAAATCTTTCTCTTGTCCTAACTCTGAAAGCAAGGGACACACAATTGATTGTCCAAACAGTTTAGAGTCCAGAAATAACTAAATACTAAATACTAAATAGGTATCATCATGCTTCATATCTGTAGATGTTCTAATTTCTAAAAAATATGGATCGGGCACTATATTTCAGTATTTTTTTAATATATGTGTGTGTGTGTCCCTCGTGTGTTGTTTCCAGGATCATTGTGTCTCGTGTCGAATACTCATATTTGTGTCCTTCGTGTCTTGTGTCCTCATGTCAGCCGACTTAGGTTGGAGTCCTAGCCCTCTTTTTCCCCTCTTAAAACCTCGGGTTTAGCTTTTTCTCCAAGGAAAAACCATGGGGTATGTGTTTTCTATGTTTCGAAATTACATGTGAGTTCAAGCCAAGTTTGGGAAAATTTCCCATGTTTGAGACACGTTTTGAAAATAGTGAGTTTTATAGCAATTTATGGGCAATTAGTTGTCTCGGGAAGCACCTTGCTCGACAGATACCTACCAATTTCACAACACTGAGTCACACCCTTTTAATGTGATATTTCACTTGCATTTATACAAGAGCATTTTCCTTCATGAAACATCATACTAACAAATTATCAATCTTTTGTTACCGCATATCATTGTGCATTCTCACGTGCAAGTATATTTTATTCACAGGTGCATAACACCATTGATCCAAATGACTTGGTTTATGAAGAATGGCACCATAGTATGCAATAGTCTAAGTTTCTTTTTGCTCACTCTTGTACCATGCTAAAATGGTTTTGTATCCCTCACCATGATTAAAATCCCTGATGCTCAATTAATTCTTCAAAAACAGTTATGTAAGGTATGTGAGATAACTAGAAAGGTTGAAAATGAATATTCAAAAAATAACATTTGCTCAAACCTATTAACATATCTAAAATATTGCACAATTCGGGTGAATCTATGAGTGATTCAAAAGTTCTGAATACAACCAAATAGATTCTCTTCATATCTTCAAACCTTTGGAGATCAAATAGGCACATTGTCATGTAAATGATCACATAGTTCTCTAGTACTACAAACCAATGTTATCAGAACCAAACCAGTGATCGAACCGAAAAAGCTTGTGCACCTGGAACTGGTTGAAACCGGACTAGAACTAGTAAAAAAACGGTTTAACAAAAACACATAAAACATTCATATTTTAAAGAAAAACGTATATATTCATGTGCATCCATATGAATCCAAACCATTTATAAACAAATATGAAAAAGTTATCATTTATATAGCAAGTAATAGTGCATATAACCAAAATAACACTTAATGAAAAACATTGTTGAACCAAAAAACATCAAGCAGCAGGGTCTAAACGGCCTTTATAGTCCAAAATAACATGATAGTATGATACTACAATCTATAGTACTACAACTACAACCTACAAGTGCTAATTGTCAATGTCGTCATCAGAATTATCATCCTGATAGAAAAACTGTAGCATGTCAAGTCAAAATTGTGTTTTAGTCATGAGTACATTTTTAGTAGAGTCATGATAGAGGAGTTCAACAACCATTGCTACTAACATCAAAGTACATAGAGAGATTGGTTCTCTTTATTAAATACTAGTTCCTTACCCTCGTACATGACAAAATCCAATGGAAATGTTGCAATCCCTGCAATCCTGATATCCTGAAAATTTGTGAAGTTTGTTGGATTTTGTGTGAAATCTAAAATTCTACTTTCTCCGTATGAAATCCAATAAGGTTGGAACCACTCTCAAACATCCTGAGTCATTTCATGGTAATGCTGAAAATTGAAGTAAAAGGATGTAAATGAAAGATTAAGGAGAATGGAAATTTAGTAAAAGGATGGAAATGAAAGATTAAGGAGAATGGAAATTTAACATTACCATGAAATCCATAGCAATAATAGGACCATAGGCTTGAATATTAGGTTGGCCTGGGGGAGAATTAGATGTGGGCCAAACAATCGAAAAATCAAAAGATCAAAAAATAAAAATTACGCTAACCTGGAAAGGGGCAAACATAACAAAATCATTCCTAAACTGGCCAGTTTTGTGGAACCGGCCAATTCCTGTTCAGAGAGCCGGTTCGGACGGTTTTGCCTCCAAACCAGTCGGACCCGCCGGCTTTGCAGAACCGGTTCGTTTCCGATAACACTGCTACAAACGATGAACTAAAGATGGAAGCTTTTGATAGTTGGCATATCCCTGACCCCAAAGATAAACTCCAACTGTTTGCATCAAAAATACTCAAACATTTAGGAAACCATTTCCAAATTTCAATACTCTGAAAAACTCTTCTCATTATTCCTGTTGTCTTGCTTGAATGCAAACTTGGTATTGCTTAGCCTATCCTCTAGAATCCCTTTCACACTTGTTGTTCATATAAGTTGATTACACAAGCCTAGTACATGTGCTCCAACATTTATGAAGCCTGCAGAAATGACATTTGTAAGCTACTTTATTTATGAAACTTGAACAAGTAACGACTTTTTCTCAATCAAGAAGTAACGAGACTATGTGACAGATTGATCCTAAGAGTATGATGATCTACATCTCATCCAGAGCACACTGGAAAGAACCGCAAGGCTAGGCACTCAAAATTGTAACTCTTGAGCGTTCTGTGAAAAATACTTTTTGCATAACACATACAAAGATCCTTCATGGCTATGATCCTGAGATAGTGGTTAGCATATCTACACACTGGAAAAATAAAAGGTGCTGAAGCTTATCAACCCAATCAATCTGTGGTGAAATAATCTCCACAATATCAAATAAAGATTATGTTTAAATAGAAAATAAAAGAAAAAGGCAATAAAAATCGGAAAGAGAACAATAGAAGTCAGTATAATGAAAAACAATATGACACTGCCACAAGGATCAATAACGAGTCATATGCATCAACTGTTCAAAAAATAATATGTAAAGATTTCAGCATTTATATCGATAATATAAAACCTTACCGTCCATGGATTGCTGCCTTCTTGTGGCCTTTGAAAAGAGAAGAACGTCATGTGGATTTGCAACCTGTCCAATGGTCATATCTATTTTATCAAGAATATTGACAAAATAAAGATTTCATTTGAATAATTACTTTAAAAACCAATGGTTCATTCTGGAATTTAACCCCACAATAGAACACGGTCCAAACCTTTCCAACAAATTTCTGACCAAATCTTTGAGGATTTATTGTTGTGAAGCCTGTATAGTCTACCTACAAAATCAAGATTAGAGCCATAAGGAGCAAAAGGAAAAAACTAAGGTTTATAAACATATTATTAACACAAGGATTCATGAAACAAAAAATCAATCTATCATATATTTTCTGCGAAGTAATATATGCAGCATTTTCAAATAAGATATTCTATGTGCATCATTTATCCGTAAAAATCTTCTCTTATATAAAGAATTCTTGTGTCAACTATATCAATATGCCAACATAAAACCTTCAGGCTTTTAAGGCAGGCATTCAGCAGAAGAGCAAAAAAGAGTGGGAGAACTGCTCCTCAAAGTTGCATTTCGCATTACTCAATAATACATAGTTATAAAAGAACATTATCCCAAAAAAAGGAACAGAAGATAAAGACAAATCTTCAGCTTCTGTGGATAGACTAACTTGACCAAAAATAGTTTTTCTCGCAAGTGGCACTAAAACTAATGTAGTGCTAAAATAGATTCTGCAAATGAAAAACAATGTACTTATAGTGCTCAGCACTCCCTCCCTTGTTGGAGGAAACTATTTTGATTTCTGCCAAAGATAGGGAGATCCCTCAAATGGAAAGTTCCCTTTCCAGCCAAGTATATAACAAGTTGTTTGCTTCATGTAGTTTCGGTATAGAGCAATGAATCTTCAGAAAATCAAGTGACATAATTTACAGAACTTGACCTAAGATTTCACTCTCAACATGAAGAGGTAATTGCTATGATATTGATGTCAGTAAACTTTCCATTGAATGGAATAACGGCTAGGGCAGGATAAACAACAGCAAAGACTTCAGCAATTCCAAATACTAAAAAACAAAAATGTGAGGGCAAGGACTATGTCAGCATCCACTGACAACATGAATTAGACAAAAAAACTGTGCTAGTAGGTTAGGATCTTCCCTTACAACTGCACCCGAGAGCTTGGGCATAAATTTCTAGAGGCAAAGTCCTAGGAGGGTTCAATCTCATTGAAACCCTTATTCCCTGAAAGAGAACTGGTCAAGAAATTCTATATTCACAAAGGAAATTTGTTCTCGAACTCTACCGTAGGAGGAAAAGTCCTAACCTCAACATAAAAGCCTATAGGTAAAACAGGAATGCTATCCACTATCACCGCAGTAGCCTTCCCCCACACTTTACACTAAGAAAAACTATCCTAGCCTGGGCGATGTTACCTGCTCAGTTGTACCTAGCAGGGAATGAAGACACCATGACCTAATGGACTAATCACCTATCAATTTTTTTCAAGTTCAGAAGTCATCAGGGCATTCTTGCCTCTTTCTCTCTCTATCTTCTCTCTCTTCTCCACGGGCAAATTCCGTGCCCTTGGGGGGAATTGCATAAAAGGACATTAGCATGATGAACTTATGTATCAGACTCAGACCCTTGGGACCTAGTTACTAAGGAAGTTGCTACAGCATCCTTTTTCAATTGATCAATTATTTTCGCTTTTCAGCGATAATAATTGATTGATTTTTTTCACTCACAACCTCCAAAGGTAGAGTGTGTCTTAATAAGTAGGCCTTGAGTGGTTTTCTATGATTTTTTAATAATTAAAAATTTTCTGCAGAATGGGTACCCACTCTGGGGTATAAAAAACTGATTTTTCCTCACCAAAATTCATTTTTACCTATGTTGCCAGGAAACGTGGGTTCGGGGACGGGGACGGGGACGGGGACGGCATTTTTTGAAATAGGGTGCGTGAGTTCGTCTGAGTATTTTTATATTAATATATATTATAATTTATATATCATATATAATACTATATTTTCTAAATTATAATTTATAAATTATAAATTTAATGACACTAATATAGTAATTTGTAAATTACTAATAATTTATAAAATTTAAACTTTAAAGATTTAAACATGCACATCATTCAACATTCACATGTGACATTTGTCATTGAAATTTCAAAATTTCTAGTTTGATAATATCATGATTCATATATGATATCAAGTGCAAATTGGAGCTCAGTTTACATATTAATAACTTATAAGAAATTAGAATCATGATTCAAAATTTCAAAATATATGTCCATTGTCATACTAAATTCAAAATTTGCCTCAAGGCATCTCCAAATGGCAAACTGTAAACATGAACTAGGAAATTTTGATATACTAAAATAAAAATAGCTAAAGCCTAATAGTGAGCAATGGCTTCCTCAAGCCATATCATCGGCATCACTTAGATCTTCACTTAGCATGCTCTCCAAGTAGGAATCACTCTCATCTTGAGGCTCTGGCTCATCCATAGCAATTTGAGGATGGATGCTTGTGGTAAGTCTACGCTTTCGCTGGGTAAGTTATGAACTTATGATTCATGGATAGGTAGGTATGTTTTAAGGTTTAAATTTTTTTTTTTTTAAAGTTTTAACCTACCCCTTTATAATTGACTATAGCCTATGGGGTTGGATCAATGTTTTAAAAACCGGAACCGGTGACCGGACCGGTGGCCTAATGAACCGGGTTTCTAACCGGGAGCGATCAGATGCCAATGAACCGGTTTAAAAAAAATACATTAAATAATTATTTTTTTAATAAAAAAAACTATTTTTAAGATTTGCAACCATGATTCCAAGCCAATAGAGACAAAATATGCAAAGTTTGCTCATTTATATACCATGCAAAGGTGAATATATCAAAATGGCACCGAGTGCAATACATATCATCGAAAAATACATAAGAAATGAGGCTCCAAATGGCCCATAAAGTCCAAAAACAATGCTACAAGCTACGAGGCCATTGGCCTAATACAAGACTACACATGAATGATGATCAATCATCAAATTCATCACTGCTACTAGACACAGGGATCAACATCGGCTGCTGGCACTGCATAGACATCATCTGGATCAGAGTCTGAGGATGCCTCAGCCTCGGGCTCATCTGCAACCACAGTACCCCTGCCACCAATAACAATAGAAGTGGACCTAATGGAAGCACGAGTTGCTCGAGGTGCATGACTAGTGTCGACCATTGGTTGTTTGCCTTTGCTTGATGCAGCTACCAATCTTGGGTCTGCGTCTGATGGTGCCACCAAATCTGCTTCAAATTCACCCCCCGCTACTGTTGCATCAAAATCAAAATCAGCCTCAAACACTGGATCTTCAATCTCCTCCACCCATTCTGATGTTGGATCAATATCATCCAACACAATGGGATCTAGATCAGGTGTTTTGCTCATCATATGGTTCCGCCTCAAGCGAAGGTTGTATTGCACAAACACAAGATCATTTAACCGTTTCTGTTCCAAACGGTTTCTCTTCTTTGTGTGTATGTGCTCAAAAACAGACCAATTGCGCTCACAACCTGTAGCGCTGCAAGTTTGGCTGAGGATTCTAATTGCAAACCTTTGCAATTGAGGACATTGGCCGCCAAATGACTCCCACCAATGTGCTGTAAATAAAAAGACATTCATTAGTAACATAGTTCATTTCATTACTTATTTACAAACAATTTAACATGAAAAGAAAAACAAATTGGAATTGCTTACCTGGTTGATCCACATCTCTTGCCATTTTTGCCAAGTTCTTTCCAAGGGTACCAGCTGCCATACTGAAAAGAGTAAGTTGTTTATGTGTTTCCAAAAGGTCTACACGGTTAGGGATCATGCGCTCCAAGCAATCAATCAATCCAGATCTGACCTCCCCATCCTGCTAATCTCCTAGCCGAGCTCTATAATGATACTTTGGGTTCAAAAAATACCCAGCTGCATGTATAGGACGATGGAGTTGATTGTTCCATCTGTTATCAATGATCTCCCATATCCGGCCATATTTAGCTAACATGTCCCTGTAAGCTGCCCGTATCTGCTCCTTGGCCTGATCCATAGCCTCATAAATGTATCCCATTGCCATCCTTTCCCCATCCACCATCCTTAGCACCTTAACAAGGGGCTCAGTAATTTTTACCAGCTCTGAAGACCTTTTCCAAAAATAATTGTCAAAAACTTTCTTTTTGGTGTCTTTTCCATCTTGTCTACGAGCCCACCGGGATTCAGTCCAATCATCAGAAGAAAACATTTTCTGCAGGTTTTTCTGTTGAGAATTGAGACATTGCAACGTGAGGAAGTGAGTTGCAAATCTCGTAATGGCAGGCCTAACAAGCTCTTTGCCCCCTGTGTTTTTCCTCATTAAATTCAATACCCATGAGTGGTTGTAAATGTATTTTGTAATGCACTTGCCATGCTCTACAGTGCTTTTTACCCATTCCAGTTTGCCTATGTCCTCAAGCATGAGGTCTATGCAATGTGCAGCACATGGAGTCCAAAATATGGTACTATACTTGAACTCAAGCATCTTTCCAGCAAGAACATAGTTTGAGGCATTATCTGTGATGACCTGCACAACGTTCTGCTCTCCCACTTCCTGAATAATCTCATCCAAAAGCTCAAATAGAAGGGCTGCATCCTTCACCTTATCAGATGCATCAACTGATCTCAAAAACATTGTTCCTCGAGGGCAAGCAACAAGGAAGTTAATGATAGTGCGGTTCCTTCCATCAGTCCATCCATCTGACATGATGGAACAACCTGTTTTGAGCCATGACTCTTTATATTCAGCCAAATACTCATCAATACTAGAAATCTCTTGTTGCAAAAGAGCTCCCCTTAACTCATGTGCAGTAGGGCCTTTGAAGCCCTTTCCTGCAACAAAAACAGAGTCCCACATAGCTTGGTAATAAACTGAGTTAACAGCATTAAATGGGATATCCGAATCATACCACCATCTAGCAATGAACTGATGAGAAGCTTCTTTGCATTGTTTTTTCCAATGTTGATCCAAAGTGAGTTGACGACTTGGAGTTGGCTGGGACATGGAGGCACTGGCAGTGGTTGTGGGATTAGCATTGGACGAGAAATAACTCATGAGGTTGGGTCTCTTTGTTGGGTTTGATCTTTTGCCAACAGGAGGAACATACTGAAAGGGGTTATTGGTGGAAGGGATAGAAGATGAGTCTTGAATATCATAATCCTCATTTTCATACCCACTCTCTCTCATCATTTCTACTATTTCCCTCTTCCTTGCAATTTCATCTTGGATGGCCTTCTCCCTAGCCTTAGTCTCCTCAAACTTTTCAAGCTTGGCAAGGTATTCTGCCCTAATCGGACCTAACACTTCATTAGGTGCATCACATGGTGTTACATTGCCTCTTATCCCAGCCAAGTGATGTTTCAATCTAAGAATACCCCCACCTCCAATACATTTTTGACAAAATCTGCATATCATCTTTCCATCAATCACATCACAATGGACCCATGCACTGTCCTTGGCTTTTGGAGCTATCTTGACTTGAAATAATTGAAATTTGGAAATAAATCTTCCATTTAAAAAAAATTGCAGCTAAGAGCTAAATTTACAAAAAAAAATGCACATTCAAACATCCAAAATTTGATAGCATAGGTGATAGGACTAGAGATTTTAGAGCAATAAAATAGCTAGCTGCTAAACACATGAGAACTCAGAAAATAAATACATGAACAGCAATGAAATGAAGGATTTTTCAAGTGCAAATTCTTACCTGGCAATGCAAACTAGCCTCCTTAGTGTCCTCTTGAAGATGCCAATGCTATTGACAGCTCCAAACTATCTCCAAGATAACTGCTCCAGCAAACACTCAACACTCTTAATCAAACTCACAAACAGCAAATGACTCAATGAGTTGGTGTGAGACAAAGGAGAGGCTGCTCCTCCTTATAAAAGATTGGGGAGGGTGTTTTTGGAGGGAAACAACCCTCCCCTTGCCTCCAACTCAGCCCTGACACTTCATAAAATCGGAAAAAGTGGGTCCGCTGCCGCCCGCGTACATGTTGGCACCTAACCGACCGGTTCCGTTCCTAACCGGCCGATTAGGGCCGATTTATCTGAAAAACAGGCGAAGTATGGTGTTTGGCCGGGTTGCCTGGCCGGTTTCAACCGTCGGGCTGTCTAACCGGCCGGTTTGGCCGGTTACCGGTTCAAACCGGCCGGTTTTTAAAACACTGGGTTGGATAGGCTACTTTGTCCTCGCTTGGGCAATTTAATTATAAGAGAACATTACAATTGGAATACTGTTCACTTCCACTGCTATTTTGTATAATATTTCATAGTAGTCCCAAGGCAGAAAATTCAGAGAATTAAGATCCAGGAAACCTCTGGTTAAGAGATTAAATTTTTGTTACATTTAAAGTCAAAGCCAGCAGAAATTTCTTCACCAGTAACTACTCTGTTTAAGCCATGCCTAGTATGATAGATATGCTATTTGTCCAGTTTTGCATCATAGTCATAGTAGCTACAGCACCTTTGGTGTGAACAAATAATCCCTCTTGGAAATTAGGCTGTGTATGTCTAGATTGTATTCGATCAACCCCATGCCAATAAACCTGTAGGAAGCATTTTATACATCTACTATAACAGAGTTGTAACTTTAATGTCTAAGACTGCTTTACCATTAAAAAATAGACATGTTTATTTTTGAGGTTTGATCTTTCTAAATATGCCAAACCAATTCATCCAAATAGCATACCAATTCATTTGAATCATTTAAGTTTTAACTCTTAAGTTTTAAAATTTAATTGTAATTTGTATGTTTTAAAAAATAGTTAGATTTCTAATTTATTAAATTATTTTTAATTTAATTTTAATATTTATTAAAATTTAACTAAAATTTTTAAATTTTAATCATTTAAAAAAATATATATATATTTGAGGAAATTATTCATGAAGAACTCGAAGAACCTGAAATTCGGGTTCTAAGTACCCAAACCGTGGGTTCTTCGTACCCAAAGAACCCAAAGAACCCGAATTTTTTTTTCGAAGAACCCGGTTCTTCATAGAAGAACCCGGTTCTTCATAGAAGAACCCGGTTCGTTTGGGTTCTTCTGAGAAGAACCCGTACCCGAATCTGGTACTTGGGTGCGGGAACCCGGTGCGGGTTCGAGAACCCCACCCTCGGGTGCAGGAACTCGTGCAACGTAGATTTTTACTCAAAAAGTGAGGAAAAAGACAAGAAAAATAGGTATTAAATAACTGGGGACTACCCAGAAACATGTTTTTAGTTGACTGAGTGACTCCATCACTAAAGTAAAGTGGTAAGGCAATCCAAGCTAAGATGAACACTGAACACAAGTCAAGAGGCCACCTAAGAGGGTCGAGTTTATCCACATGGGAGGACGGGTTCTTCCCTAGATTTCTATAGACGAGTTGCCACACAGAAGGTCGGGTTGCACATATGGAGGGGGTCGAGTTGGTTCCTTTAATGTTGGTTGAGTTAACTTAAAGTTAGTGAGAGTTAAGTGGGGAGTTATCTCCTCCTTCACTCCCCCTCTTTCACACTTGGTAGCCAGCTGCCATATGCATTCTCTTGACGGCCTCTGTTATCAATATAATTTATATAAAAATAATATAACTAAAAATAATAATCATAATAATGATTAATTAATTAATGACTAATATAGAAGAGGCATGTCTCTAAGGACATGACCAATCATGACGGGGCAATTGTTCAATATATATATTCTTATCTTCAATATATGTCTTCGTATTCCAAGCATTATGAAGATTATTGTGAAGTATGAACTTTGTTTGGTACATTGGTATTAGAGCTGTGTATACGAACTTTGTTTGTTATATTAGTACCAAAGCATATACGAACTTTGTTTGTTACATTGCTGTCTAAGCATATACAAACTTTGTTCATTACATTGGTATCAGGACTATGTATACGAAATATGTTTGTTACATTATCAGAGCATATACGAATTTTGTTCGTTACATTGGTATCAGAGTTGTTCAACCCTCTGGCCATTCAACCACTACATAAAGTCGATCTGATCTGGCGTTTGGCCATCAACTTCATTGTCATTGTGATCGAAGCATTTCGCTACACAATGTTGGAGATTCTCCATTTTTCCGTTAGGCCCTTGGCCATTTAAAAAAAAGAAAAAAAATATTAAAAAAAAGAAAGAAATTAAAAAAAGGATAAAAAATAAAACTATATAAAAAGAACAAAGTTTTAAAGAAAAAACAAAAAGAAAAAGAAAGCAAGAGTGTGTATATATATATATATTAAAAACAAAAATGAAAAAAAAAAAGTATATAAGAAAAAAGGAAAACAGATAAATAAATAAAGTTATAAAAAATTAAAAATTAAAATAAAAACAAAAAATCAACAGCAAATCGACAACTGCCTTCTCCCCAACAATGAATCCACGTCGCTACCCCTATCCACTCTCTTCACACTGTCGCTAAGCGTCGTCTGCAGCAAGCCTGACTACACGCTCTAGCCACCAATGCCTTCTCACTCGCTGCCCATCGACCAATTGGTGCAACCACACCAGCCATCTACTGACCCTACCCTCAATGTCGTAGTCTCACTTGTCTCACCTACAATCACGAATTTTCGCCAACACAAACGGCCATAGCCCATGCGACAAGCCAACCGTCATCGCAGCACAGGCGGTCGCAACCATTTGACCTTCGAATCCGCGCAAGTCGTCAAGCAAAGAAATCAAACGACAAGCTGACTATTCGCAGCCATCCATCGCCGCTAAACACAACCAGTACCACCAATGTTGCTCTGTCTACTATCATTGTACAATTTCGTACGATCCACAACTATATAAGCACTTCGTACACTCCATCCAAGATGTACATCCTTATTCATCTGATCTGGTTGTTTTTAACCATGCGGGTGATTCATTTGAAAAATAAAACAACAATCTGTCCACATGTATTTCATTCTGTCTACAATTCCATCCACAATTACAATCTCAACTTGCACAATCAAGTGGAACGACACACCAATTCGTATAGTCACATCCATGCATTTTGGTCAAAAGGTCATTTAGGATTTTCATTAAAAGTAGTCTATTTAAAATATGTATATAAGATTATAAAAATTAATTAATTAATTAAGTATTATACATTAAAGAAAAAAAAGAAAGTCATTAGATAATTATCAAAGAGAAAGGGTGATATATTATTTAGTCACTATATACATAAAATTTATAAAAGTGGTTACATCAAAGGTCCAAGCCATTAAAAAATTAAACCCTAAAACTCAATTCAAAAGTCATTGAAGATGACATAAGGAAGATTTTAAAAAACTTCATTTAGTTATGCCTTAATGCTATTTAGAATTAGGGGACTCTTGCAAGCAAAGATGTTATTATTTCTATCTCTCTTGTCGAAAATAAAAATTATATAAACCCTAAACTCCCAAACCAATTGATGATTCCCGAGTCATATATAATCGCAAAAGTAGACCACTGGGATAAAAAACAATATAACATAACCGTTTTACAATTAAACATTGGGGATTATACATTTATATCGCAATTCTTTGTTCGATCCCTATGGAGTGATCAAGGTAACGTTATTCTGGGTCCATGCTGGATGGAAACACTAGGATCCTTTATCCTAAATGTAAAGAAAAAGTTTCTAATATTTTCCTACAAGAAGAAAAAAATAACTCTACAAGATGTTACATTGAAACCAAATTTTGTAATGTTGCCACCTGAATCCACACCTAACGTTAGTGTGGAGAAAATCCCTAACTCCACTTGGTGTGGCCTTGGGGGCAAGTTGTAAGTTGGGTCTATCATCCAATTCCCAACTCCTTTCTCTAGGTTCTCTCCTAGTCGAAACCAAGGGGGGTAGGCCCTAAAGAAAATCTAAGGCTTGGTTAGTACTACACTAAGCAAGTTCTAGGAGATAAATGATAACTTATCTAAGAGATACATCAACCATCAAATTAAAAATTTACAATAAACCACTTGAACCATGTAAATACTTCAACAAGTAAATAAGATCACCGTGAACATATAGAGATAACCATTTATGATCAAATATGTAAAGCAATGATACCAATATGAAACATACTTTGCAAGAAATAAAATGATGGGACCGGTGCCAAATAAGTAAACTTGCAAAATGAAATGCTCCAGGGAAGAAATAGTACTTGTAAAATAAGATCATGCAAGTGAAAAGATAGCAAGTAAAATGCTTGAGATACAATTGTACTTGAAAGTATGATTTACTCACATGAAATATACTTGAAAGTAAAATTGCATCAATGAAATAAGAGGTACTTCAAGAAAAACAAGTGAGCTGCAGATGAAAATATTTCAAGTAAAAGAATGTAAATGCTTGAAAGTAAATGTAAAATACGTGCAAGTGTAAAATGCTGCTTAAAGGTAAGTAATGCTTGAAAATGAAATTTGATTAACTATGGCATGAGATAACTTCAAGATGGCATAAACATAAGAGAGATTGCAATGAAGTAATGTGTGATGTAAAGTTTTATGGTTTATTTTATTAGACCTATTCAAAGGTGAAACTTCCTCTCTAGACCATCACCCTTGTAAGGATAGGGATGGTTGCAAGGAGCCTCGAGTGGAGAAGCTTAGTTTCATTAATGAGTATCCACCTAGTCTATCAATTCAACCCACATGCAAGCACTCCAACATCGGACTAAGTCGACCCTAAACTGCCAAGTCGCGTGTTTATCTAGCTCCAACTTGGGTAAATGAATATTGAGGAAGGTCTCCTATTGTCTATACATAAATATAGACTTAGATGGTTGGATCAACAATGCAAAGGTTTTGATTCCAGTATCAGGATTGTTAAAGATGTCATCTCAAAGATTGAAATTATTAAAGGATATTGAAGTCTATCAAGGAGGGAGTAGTGAAAAGATGCCAAGGGATATTCCTGAATATGCTCCCATGATATTGCAGAATATGGAATAGAGTATGGGAAATGAGCAATGAATAAGGAGTTGCAACAAGGTTTAGGAGGGATCATAAATATACGTGATGCATTTACAAAAAATCATTGAGCTAGATGCTATGAGACAAAATTCCAACACAAATTTCGAAAGGAAACCAGAAAATCTAAGAAAAATACTACACTCATACTAATATGAAAAGTAAGCAACCAGTAGAATAGTGTATACATTGAGTGAAAGAAAAGGAGAAATGGGTGCATAAACAGTACAAAGGATAGACTAATAAAGCTTAGTGTAGCACGACTCTTATAATACCCGCGAGTACCCACGGGTCTTGACAAGTTTTATAGCGAGAGGGGTCACTTGCATAGAACCCGCGGTTTGTACCCATACTCGCCAAAACCCGCATAAAACCCGGCTACCCACATTGAACCCGTCAAGAACCGCATATGACCTGCATATGACTTGTGGAGACCCTCAAAATTCAATTTTTTTTATTTTTTTTGGAGATCATGTGGAGGGAAAGGGAAAATGGAGATAAAATTTTGTCAAGTCTTATACGAGTCTTATATGTGTCGTTCCCGAGTCTTAGACGGCTCGCCGAGTCAATAGCCAAACAAGTCATATACGAGTACGAATCATGCAACATTGATAAAGCTAGCTAAAGATGGGGCTTAGTTGGGAATGAAGACAGGTTTCCAACAATAAAGGACCACATGAGGGTTTAGGAGGGAGAATAGACTTGTAATGCATTTACAAGGGATCATTGTGACAGATGCCATGAGACAAGTCTCCAACACAAATTTCAAAGGGAAACCCGAAAACCTAAGAAATATACCACACTCATAGCAGTAAAAAAAGTAAAGCAACCAGCAAAGTAGTGTATAAATCAAGTGGAAAAAGAAGAAACAGGTGCATAAACAGTAGAAGGGGTAGAATAAGAAAGCTAGCTAAGAAATAAACATAATACTTATGAACATATACACCCATTCAGAGAACAATTCCATCTGCACATAAAAAAATAATATAGGATACTAATGAGAAACAAATCCTGATTAATATCACGAGCAAAATGATCTACCTTGATTCGAACTAAAGGAATCTTGAGTTCCGAACGACTAACTTTCTTTCTTTCAGCCAGTATAATCATATCTTTTACCTGCAAGATTAAAAATTCCTGAATTCTAAGAATATATAGAAGATTATAAAAACTCAACAACAATGCGATGAATACATACTCAACAACAATAAAACTAGATATATAGAATAAGGTATGGTTTCTTATGAATGAAAAACTCACCACTTTATCTAGAAATTCGAGAACAGCATCTTGATCATTCGGATCTAAATCAGGTTCATCCTTCAATACGACCTGTTAACCACAAACTAAATTTTTCAAGGGCATTCCCAAAAGATGACATCATTTTTGAACAAATAAATGTGCTCAATAAGCCTGATCACCTCTTGATATTCGAAAGGTCTCACTGACTGCAAAGGGATTTTCGTCGGTCGATATTGGCTCCCCTGAAAAAAGGTCAGTGTTGATTAACAAAATTTATTGTTCATCGCCAGCCATAGAATAAAAGCAAGACACTAAATTCTAGAACAGTCATACCATGCCGTGACAAGTAAAGACTCTACAGAAGAAGCTGTGCAGTAAATTCAAAAAGGTTCTAATGAAAAAAAAATTCAGTCCTTGAAATGTATCCAAAATATCCAAAAAATGGTAGTAATAGATATACAATGCCATGTACCATTTCCAAATAACAGATAATTAGTTTACTATAAAATATTTATTCTTTCAGAAATTACTTTGCTGCCCTGTTCTGATACTTTTTCCTATATGTTTTCTAGATGACAAGATAATAGTCCAACAGCAATCACATTAAAAAATAAGCCAAGGGCTATGCCTAAGAATAATATTACTCCTGAGACCTAAGCTATCAAATCGAAAAATCAAATAAAATAGCTGTAGTTAATTAAATGATTGAAGATGATATGAGAGAATCTTTTTAGTATGCACAAATGACCAGAAAAGTAGATCAATAGGACTCAAAAGTACAGTAATAATGATAAGGAATAGGACTGCAAATACTTCTCTTAAAATCTAGAAGCAAAAAGCTAAAAGAGTAAGGAAAAAGTTACAAAATAATTATGAATTTCTATTTCCATTGATACAATGTAAGAGTGGCCTACTATACGATTACCGTAGAAGTAGAAATAACGGCAAAAGAGGAAGAAGAACAAGAAGCAGTGTCAGGACTCATAGAGTGAAGATATTGTCAAAGCGTAGGAGGAATTTCTGGAATTTCTAGACTCCACTTCTACCACAGAGACAAGGCCTGTGCACAACCAAAGGATTTCCTCAGGTGAATAACTACAGTTGAGAGGGCTTCATTGGGCAGCCTGAGAAGCAAGCATGGAACAACAAATAAAACCCTACAAAATAGCAATTATGAATTTCTATTTCCATTGATACAATGTAAGAGTGGCCTACAATACAATTATAGTAGAAGTAGAAATAAGGGAAACAAGAGGAAGAAGATGCAGTATCAGGACTCGTAGAGTGAAGATATTGTCACAGCAGAGGAGGAATTTCCAGACTCCAAATCTACCATAGACGCAAGGCCTGTGCACAACCAAAGGATCTCCTCAGGTGAATAACTACAGTTGAGAGGGCTTTGTTGGGCAGCCAGAGAAGCAAGCATGTAACAATGAATGAAACCCTACTAATACTTGAGATCTAAATGTTGAAGAATGTAAGTAGTGTCAGTCTTCAAAATTGTATTTGAGTCATGATGTAATATATTTGTCAAAAAGAAAGAAAAAGAGATTTTATTATTAAAGAAATTCACTTATTAAAGCATGGGTTTCATGCTTGGGTCAATGGTTTATAGGTCAAAGCCTCCATTTTAGACTTCTAAGGTTTATGTCAAGTGTCCTTGTCCATGTCATAATGTAGAAGACTCTTTTTGGGCTTTGTCGATCAAGAAAGAAATTTATTTTTATGTAAGATAGGTCATTTAGGCCTCCTCCACCAAGTCAGCCTCATCAAGGGAATTTGACCTCACACAAGCACTATATAAAGGCAGAAATTCGACTCATTTGGAACACACTCACTCAACAAGTTCAATCTGCAGTTGCTAGAGGCAAAAAAGGATAGTGAAGTTGCTGGAGAAGGATAGAAGAAGTTGGAAGACCAAAGTCGAGTTCTTGGGAAAACTATCTCTCACATGCGAAAGTTTTGGGTTGTTGTTGGGCCGAAAATCTCATGTTGCTGGGGGTCAAAGTTCTGGTTTGTTGTTGGGCCGAAATTGTGAAGTTGTTGGGGTCGAAGTTCTAGGTTGTTGTTGGGTTGTAGCTGCTGAACAAGGAGAGAATACTGAAGTTTGTTGAATCATATTGTAAGGCTGACTTGGTGGAGGAGGAAGGTCTTTTGGGTCTAAGGTCTTGGTCTATCTCAATTTGATTTGCTAGTGGAAGAGTTTGACTGGGTTTTCCCCTATAGAGGGGTTTTAACCCTCGCTGAATGCCTACATCTGGAGTCGTTGATCTTCGTGTTTTGGTTTTGATGATTGCTTGATGAAACAAAGATAAAAGAAGAACATATGAAAGTTAATAAGAACACAGAGATATCACAAGTAATTATCAACATAAGAAAATATTTATGCCTTTCCGATTTTCTAACATGGTATCAGAGCTGAGGTGAAGAAGAAGGAAAAAGGCAAACTGAAGATCTATTGAAAGGAGACATATAAGAAAAGGGTTTATAGGAATAGAAGAAAGCACTATGAAAAACTCAATGAAGTCAGAAAACAAGCTAGAAAGAGCCACCAACTTTAGGGAATGGAAGAAGAGAATGGATCTTACTCTTGCAAGACATAAAGTGTTGGATTTTGTTCAAGGAAAAGTAAAGGAACCAGTAGATGAAGCAGGAAAAGAAAAATACAAGGAAACTGATATCTTGGCCATGAACTTAATCGTAGATGGAGTGAAGGACAATCTCATCCCTAACATATCTAATATAAAAGCTGCAAAAGCAATGTATGAAGCCCTTTCCAAGTTATTCACCATCAAGAACATTGCTTAGATAGCTAGCCTCAAGAATGAACTAAGGACAATAAGGATGACAAGAGACGGTACTGTATCATCATACTCAAGTTGTACCAGAAAAGGAACTAGTAATTGTTGCTCTTCTAGGTCTACCAAAATCTTGGACTGCTTTTGCATCAGGAATTAGAAGTTTGAAGGATACTCCAACATTCGTACAAATATGAAATGCATGCAGTCAAGAAGAAGCCCAAATATCATTAGTAAAAAACGAGGATGAAGAAGACAACACCTCTAATGCCTATTTTGCACATCACAAGAAGAAAGGAACATTCAAAAAGTTCAAAGGACCAAAGAAGAAAGTTGACCTATCCAAGATTGAATGTTACAACTGTCACATGATGGGTCATTACAAAAACCAATGTCCTGAGAATCCAAGAAATGAGAAAAGAGAAAGAGAACATGTGATTGTTGTTGATGAAGCTCCACCTAAGAAGAACAAGCTTGAATAATCGGAAGTCAAAGACTTATACTACCAAGTCCTCTCTTACATATCCTTCTTAGTCTGGTATTATTTTCCTTTGTTTTGATTGCTAGAGTTTTTCAGTCTAATATGTCTTGTTAGAACATCTTTGAATTATTTTGATAAGTTGTAGGTATCCCTTAGAAAGATTGGATTAAGAAGGAGCCTTCACCATTTTACCAAAAGATAAGTATCTTGTTCCTTGTCTACTCTTTTATGTTTGCTTTCCCTGAGACCTAGGTTGTTGAACCACCTGACAAGAACATGTTTTCTACTGTAAACAACCAATCATCAAGGACCAAGATCAATAATGCATCCAAGTAAACCAAACTTGAATGTTTAGGGCAATTTAATACTTCAAACAAGATCCCCTTCCAAAATTAGGACCTTGTTCTCATAAAAAAAAATTCTCCGTAGCTAAGGGTAGTTAAAGCTTAACCCTATTAGTTGCTTCTAACCCCTAGGGGAAAGTGACATTTCCCTCGTCCACCCTTCAATTGATAGGTTTTACTTAGTAATAATGATGGTAATGGAGGGGAGAAGACTACATGGTCAAGTGACATGATGAAAGGGACCAGGTGATGGGGGCGTCCACATCCTTAGTGTATAGATGTGGGGAGGGAGTAATCGTGGATGCATGAGTTGCAAGCTCGGCCTTGGTTATTCAACCCATCTTGTGCGCCTTTTACTTTTTCTTGATTTTTTCCTTGTTTTACTACTTATAGCTCAAGGACTAAAGCTTGTTTTGTATAATGTAGTAGTTGCATTACCCCTTTAATATGAGTCAATTTATCGCTAATCGGGGTTTGGACATGCAAGGGCTCCTTCCTTTGATGTAATGGAGCAATATGTACACAGTGTTGAGTTTTTTTAGTGTTTGGGTAGCATCAGATGTGCTCTAGCTCCCAAAATTTGTGGAGAGACTAGAGTACATGAGATCTCCAAGGCCTAGAAAGGGATTTGGGAAATTCCATCCAGTTTGGGAGATAATTAATTAATTAATATTTTTAATTAAGGACCGTCTAACTTAAGAAAATTAAAATATTAAAAGTAATTAATTAAAACATGTGATGGAAATGACTCAAGTCACACATATCAAGCTTTCTTTTAATCTTAGCCGTCGATTCAAGATTAGATCATGGTCGTTGGTTTCACAATAAGAAAATATAAAGGAAAGGCTTGGGGTCAATTGGAGGACACACACACACAGAGGCAGAGCACTAAGACTAAGCTGAAATTCTAGGGCGAGTTTGCTAAGAATTTTCAAAAGTGTTTCAGCTGTAGCGAGGGGTAGTATTAGCTAAGGGGATGGTTTGAACCCAAAGCCAAGAATCACCAAGAGGCAGAGACGCAGCAACCAAGAGCAGCGTAGAGAAGCAGGGGCAACAGCAGCAGCTGCGCAGCGCAGAGGGCTTCAGCCGCTACGCCTGTACTACGCAGGCCCAGAAAGGGCAGCGCTGAGCCAGTAGGAGGCCCCAAGGGTTACGCAAAGAACATCCAGGGCAGCATAGGAACTGCGTCACCCAGTCTGGGGTTACGTAGCCCTCTCCACGCCAGCGCAGAGGCATGCAAAGGCTAGCAGGGCTGACGCAGGCAGCTTCAAGGGTAGCGCTAGGGTTTCTAGAGCCAGAAAGTGGCTGAGTTCTGTAAATCCCATTTGAGGGTGTGGATCAGTCAAGTTTCCAGTCTCCAGAACAGCAAGTATTGTCATTGATCTCTTTTTCTCTGTCGGGTTAACTAGTAAGGTGCCCAAATTTGTTGTATTCAGAAACTACTTAATAATATAAAACCTCCAGCAGCCAGAAGACCGGTTTTCCCGCACTGGGTTTTTTTGGGGACAGTTGTCCAGAAAATCTTGTGTGTCACTTTGTCTATGTGCATGTATCTTTTGCTTATCTCTGAATCCGTGAAGAACTGTTAAGTGTTTATTTCAATGTTAATCTAAATTTTCAGCATTAATAACCTGATTAAGTAGGAGAAGTATAACCAGATCTAATAATATGGTTTCTGCATAAAGTAATATTCAGAAATTTTCACATGGTATCAGAGCGATTGCAGATCTAGCAGGATCACCAACAGAAGACTGAAGAATCCTTGCTGCAAAAAGCAGCAGCAGCAGCAGAAAGTCGGACCAGAACGGACAGCGCAGCAGTAGAGGGAGCCGAGCCACGCAGAGGCCAAAGTGATGCAATCCCACGCAGTCTCCACGCAGGCCCACGTACTTACTGCAAGAGACAGCGCTGGGACTGTCTGCTCACGCAAAGGCCAACAAGGGTGATGCAGTTCTGAAGCCATTGCTGATTCAGAGTGCCGGTAGCAGTGCTGCAGAGCTTCAGAAGTTGTTGGTGGGGTTAATTTTTTGAAGATTCAAAATTTAGCATCAGCACTAAGTGACAAAGAGCGGGAGGAGAATAGCTTCTCAAAGGGTTTCCAGCCAAAGAAATCTGCAGATCGATCAAAGGAACGAAGAGAGTTGATTCGTTTTGTTTTTGGCAAACTTCCAAGAGAGGAAGTCAGTTGTCAGAGGGAGTAGAGGGTGCCTGTTTCGCCAAGGACCCTAAATCCAAGTCTCTAGCATAGAGAGGAGGAGTTCTGACAGATTTGCTGAGCATATGGCACCTTACGGACTATGTGATTAGGATAGGTTGGACGGTCTGTCCAACTTTGCATTCTGGAAGGCCAAAATCCTAGTAGTCATGGAGGCATACGGTCTGAGAGGCCATGCAGAAAATGTCCTGGCCACGCCAACCAATGTTGTTCTCCTAGTGAAGCATGAGGAAGCTGCAGCACATGCCAAACGCTTCATAGTAGCCGACAACAAAATGGCTCATGAGATGTGAAAAGCCTTAACTGCCCTATATGAGGGCATATCTATCCAAATGAGAATGCTTTTGGAGAACCAGATGCGGTTATTCATGATGGCCAAGAGAGAAGAGATTACAGGCAATCAGAGATCAGTTGTCTGCCATGGGAGCAAAGGTGGAGGATGATGTGATGGTGAGGACTGCACTCAATGCAGTCACAGAGGACTGGAAAACTTTTGTCCAAAGTATCTTGGGCAAAGCGGACCTTCCCAACCGGGACAGTATGTGGGCGATCCTCCGTCAAGAAGAACTCTGCAGGTTCACGAAGAGGCAGTTCAGCATTGGATCAAGTAAGGTGAAAAAGGAAGAAGAAGAAGATGCAGCCTTGGCATCAAAGAGGCAACAAGGAAGGAAGAAGCATGATCTATCCAAGATCAAGTGTTTCCACAGTGGCGAATTAGGACATTTCGCTAGCAATTGTCTTCAGAAGAAGAAGGAAAAGGAAGCTTCTACCTCCAAGGCTGTTGTGGCGGACGATGGTTCTAAGAGGACGTAGCCATCAACGCTCATGAACCACGAAAGTGGGGCAACATGGATCTGAATAGCAGCTATAGAGTTATGGCGGGACCCTTGAGTAGCTTAGCTTTTGGATCACATCTGTGCTACGGGAGCCATAAGACAGTGGCAAGACAAGTGGAGCAGTTGGTGCAGAGAATCACAGATGGAGCAGAGGCAGAGCTAAAGGCTGGAGAGAGCAGCATAGTGCAGATGCAGCAGTAGCGTGGCAGCGCAGCGCAGAGGAGGCTGATATGACTTCAGGAGCACAGTGCATGCTAGCTTACGCAGTGTAGAATTGCAGCAGCGCAGTGGCTTCAAGAGGACAACATAGAGAAGCAGCCAATAGAGGTTCAGTAATGAGGAAGCAACCCAACTGACTTATCTGTCAAAGAATGGGCAGGAGTCTTCAATTGTTTCTCTCAGCAACTGAGTTGCAGTGCAGCAGTTGGCAGCACGATGCAGCAGATTGAGAGGGAGCTAGAGTACAGATGTGGCAGTGACGGTGGCAGCGTCATGGGCAACAGTACAGAATGGCAGCAACAGCGCAGTGATGAAGGGCAGTCGGCCAAGAAGCAGCACAGAGACCCACACCAGAGATCAGTGCAGAGCTTCGGGGTGAAGCAGCGTTGTACTAGAGCACATTCCCTGCTAACAGGGAGTGTTGAGGTAGCATCGAGAGTGCTCTAGCTCCCAAAATTTGTGGAGGGACTAAAGTACATGAGATCTCCAAGACCCAGAAAGGGATTTGGGAAACTCCATCTAGTTTGGGAGATAATTAATTAATTAACATTTTTAATTAAGGACACTAAGTCTAGCTTAGGAAAATTAAAATATTAAAGGTAATTAACTAAAACATGTGATGGAAATGACTCAAGTCACATGTATCAAGCTTTCTTTTAATCTTTGCCATCGATTCTAGATTAGATCATGGTTGTTGGTTTCCCAACGAGAAAGTATAAAGGAAAGGCTTGGGGTAAGTTGGAGGACACACACACACTGAGGCAGAGCACTGAGACTAAGCTGAAATTCTAGGGCAGGTTTGCTAAGAATTTTCAAAAGTGTTTCAACTGCAGCGAGGGGTAGTATTGGCTAAGGGGATGGTCTGATCTCAGAGCCAAGAATTAGCAAGAGGCAGAGAGGGAGCAACTAGGAGCAGCACAGAGAAGCAGGGGCAGCAGCAGCAGCTACACAACGCAGAGGACTTTAGCCACTACGCAAGCCCCAAAAGGGCAGCGTCGAGCCAACAGGAGGCCCCCAGGGTTACGCAGAGGCCATCCAGGGCAGTGTAGGGACTGCGTCACGCAATCTGGGGTTACACAGCCCTCTCCAGGCTAGCACAGAGGCACGCAGAGGCTAGCAAGGCTGACGCAGGAAGCTTCAAGGGCAACGTTGGGGTTTCTAGAGGCAGGAAGTGGTTGAGTTCTGTAAATCCCATTTGAGGGTGTGGATCAGTCTAGTTTTTAGTCTCCAGAACAATAGGTATTGTTGCAGATCTATTTTTCTCTATCGAGTTAACTAGTAAGGTGCCTAGATTTGTTGTATTCAGAAACTTCTTAATAATATATACCCTCCAGCAGCTAGAAGACCAGTTTTCCCGCATTGGGTTTTTCTGTGGACAGCTGTCTAGAAAATCTTGTGTGTCCCTTTGTCTGTGTGCATGTATCTTTTGCTTAGATCTAAATCTATGAAGCACTGTTATGTGTTTACTTTGATGTTAATCTGAATTTTCAGCATTAATAACTTGATTAGTAGGAGAAGTATAACCAGATCTAACAGTAGGGTTTCTGCATAAAGGAATATTCAGACATTTTCACACACAGGAACTCTGTGATGACCAAATGAGTGAGGTAGTGCTCATGCTAGATGTTTTCCTATGTGCTAATCTTTATTGTCTTGGCCATCTTTTGAATTTTTATTTTTCTCTTATTTTGTTGTGGCGATGATATGCTTTAATGTTTCTTTTAGCTACATCAACATCCTAGGGCAACATTTTGGAGCCCTAACCATGTATGCGAACATATGAGTGCCAAATCCCAAAGAACCAATGACAAGTTGTTCTCCTATAATGGAGGTTAGATATGGGCTTGTAGTGTAAGATTGAACATGTTAATTATGGCGTATGGGAAGATGGAACAACGTTATCGCAATCAAGGCTTCCTAAGTAGTGCCCCTCCTATACGCAAAGGGCCTTAAGGGAGGTCCCATTGGACTAGGATGAAGGATTAACCCCCTGGTAAAGTGAGAGAACAAGAATATGGTCAAGGTATTTCAATCTTCCATATCACCCCATAATCCATACTAAATGCCCAAAAACGAACAATTACAAGAACCCTACTACAAAATGATCCAAGTACCTTTTGAATGGCGGCCCACCTTTGTCCAAGTACTAATGTCGAATAGGTGAGAAGCACATGGTTGATGCAAGTAGAGGACACACATGGCATATCAATAGCTAATCGTGTCTTGCAGGGGCTGCTAGCTTTTTGGCTAGCTAGTTGGTTGGTTGTCAATGTAGGAGAAACATTTTCTCCTATAAGGTTACCCATTTTGGTGGGTAACATTGCCATTATCTTTGCATGTTGTCATTATCTCTCCCACGAAAGAATCTATGATTGTCTTACTTGTAAGTTTTTCCAGCACTATTAAGAAAATGTGCAATAGGCACCCCTTCCGTAAGGAGGAGTGGAGGACCTTTTAAGACACAAGATTTAAAGAAATACTTAGTGTCTAAAGCCTTGTAAAGGTGATTGCCCTGTGTAAATTATCATTTCTCCATTATCTTGACAAACCTATTTGTTCCCTGCATGGACCATCTTCTTATATATGCACACCTCTTTGGCCATTTCCATCATTCTTCCTTGCAATCTCATAGTTCATGATGCATTTGCACACCTTATGGCCATATTCCACATCCTCCAAGGTTGAAAGGTTTGTTGCAACCTCCAAGTCAAGCCAAATCATCATCAAGTCTAAGCACTCAAAATTCTCTATTAAAAGTAACTTTTCCAAGGGTCTAAAAACATCGTTTCAGAAAAATCAGAAAAGATAAAAAGATACATAATATATTCAATTTTTTACAACAATATCAGATAAGCACATTGGCACATTTGCTATATATATATATATATATATATATATATAGTATGCCAAATAAAAAATGACCCATCATAGTAGGCACTAAATCATGAATTTTGATAGTTGTCCAATCAAGCACTCAAAAATAGAGAACCAATACAAAATGATATGACATATATATGTTGAGATTTTGGGTAGCATCGGATGTGCTCTAGCTCCGTAACTTTGTGGAGGGGCTCGAACGCATCAGGTCTCCAAGACCCAGAAAGCATTTGGAGAAATTCTATTTGGTGTAAAAGTTATTCAAATAATTAAATTTTTTAATGGGGACCCTAAGTCTAACTTAGGGAAATTGAAAAATTAAAGTGAATTAATTTACACATGTGATGAGAACAATCTAAGTGACATGGATCAAGCTACTTCTAATCTTAGTCGTTCCTAGAGATTAGATCACGGTCGTTGATTTGTCAACGAGAAAAGTATAAAGGAAGGTCTTGGGGTCAGTTCGAGAACACACACAGTGAATCTAAGAGATCGAATTCTTTTGTCAGAGCAGTGCTCGGACGAAGATCAAATCTGAGTGATTCAGAGAAGCAGTGAGGGGTGGATACATTGATTGGTCGAAGGACCAAGAGTACAACACACAGCAAGGGCAGCAGAGACGTAGTGGAGGCAGTGCAACCATCAGAGGGTGTGACGCAATCTCTAGAGAGGGTGACGCGGGCCCACACAGGGCTCACGCAGGGGCAGCACAGAGCCTCCAAGGAAAAGTCTGAAATTCACTGGAGGCTACGGTTTCTAAGCCGGCAGGGCTGAAACCAGATCCAGGAGAAGCTTACCAGCACAGAGCTAGGGTGACGTAGTCCCTCAGCAAGGCACACGCAACCCTACGCAGTGGCAGCGTAGAGACTGCGCGGAGCTAGCTGAGGTGAGGATGTTTATGGCACCCTAGATGTACTCAGAATACCGCTGCTTAATAATAACAAACCCTCAGATTTGTTGAACCAGTTTTCTCGCACTGGGTTTTTCTGAGGACATTTGTCCGAAAAGTCTGTGTCCATTGTCATGTATAAGTGATGTTCAGTAAATGCTTTGTATTTGTGTAGGCTGCTAGTTGTGTTTACTTCAATGTTTTTTTGAATATTTTTCAATTAGACAACTTCTGCATAATAAAACAAGTAGGAGAAGTAAATCAATATTTGGCAAGAGGGTTTTTGTGCTTAGAAATTTTCACATGGTATCAGAGCATTGCAAATCAAGCTGAAGCCATCAACAAGGGGCTGAAGTTTTTTTGTTGTAGGAAGGGCAACTGAAGCAGCACAGATCTAGAAGAAGGCAGCACAACACCAGAGGGATAGCATAGACCCTACAAGGCTGACGCAGAGTCAGTTTGCTCACGCAGAGGCTGACGCAGCTCCAAGAAGGTGACGCAGAGCTAGTCTGCTCAAGCAAATACTGACGCAGCACCAAGAGAGTGACGCAGAGCCAGCCTCCTCACGCAGAGGCTTACACAGCACCAAGAGGGTGACACAGTCCAAGAAGGAGTGACATTGTGTTGATTTTCAGGGCTGGAAGTGCAGCTTTTGATCTTCAGAAGTGTTAGTGAGGCATCAATTCTATCGGTGCAAAACAGTTCCTGGCAAAGGTGACAAAGTGAGGGGAAACAGTCCCTCAACAGACTTTTTCCAAGAAGTCTGACATTCGATCAGGAGGGTGATCGTAGAGGGTTGATTCAGAAGAATTGGCAGAGGATTTCAGGGAGGGAAATCAGTTGTTAGAGGGAGCAGTATCTCTAGAGGGTTTCTAGCGCCAAGAAAACTAGATCCGCTCTTCTATTGAGTGCAGCAGCGGTAGAAGGGAGAAGAGTACCTGAATCAACTGTTTGAGTAGAGATGGCCCCGTACGGACTAAGAGATCAAAATACGTTGGACGGTGTGTCCAACTTTGCGATCTGGAAGGCTAGAATCCTAACAGTCCTAGAAGATTATGATATCACAGACCACACAGAAAATTTCCTAGTTGTTCCAACCGATGCAGATGCTTTGAAGAAGTTCAACGAAAATCAAGCGCGGGCTAAGCGCTTGATCATGGATGGAGTGAAGGATCACGTGGTCCCACACATTGCCGAGAAGAAGACGACAAATGAGGTGTTGACAAAGTTAACTACGTTGTATCAAGGAAGCTCCGTCCAATGGAAGATGCTTCTAGAGAACAAAATGAGGATGTTCCAGATGCACAAGAGAGAGGAGATCGATCCCTTCCTCTTCAGATTGAAGACTATCCGCGATCAGCTGATTGCCATGGGGGCAACTCTGGATGATGGGCTCATGGTGAGGATTGCCCTGAATGCAGTCACCAATGAGTGGGAGACCTTTGTCCAAAGCATCTTGGGCAGAGCACAACTCCCAAATTGGAGTGACATGTGGGCTATCCTTCGACAGGAGGAGATCCGGAGGGTGACCAAGAGGGAACTCAGCAGCAGAGGTGTCAAGGTGAAGAAGGAGGAGGAGGAAGATGCAACCCTCGCATCTAAGGGACAGCAACAGCAAGGGAAGAAGAACAAGGACCTATCCAAGGTCCAGTGCTTCAGATGTGACGAACTTGGACACTTCGCCAACACTTGTCCTAAGCAGAAGGACAAGGAAGCTTTAGATTCCATGGCAACAGCAGTGAAAGGGGACAGTGGTAGTGAGGATAATGTGGCCATGAGTGCTCATATGCCTCGAGAGAAGAGGTGGGGCTATGTAAATCTATAGAGCAGCTACAGTTGGTAGAGGCGGGATCCTTGAGGTGCCCAAACTCTTGGATCACATACGAGTTACGAAAGCCTTAAGACAGTAGCAGGAAGACTGGAGCAATGGGTGCAAAAGATAATGGAGAAGCAAAGGCAAAGCTAGGACACTGAAGTCTGGAGCAGGGCAGAGAAGAGGCAGCAGCAGCGTGGAAGCAGTAGCGCAAAGGTTGATGGGATTTTAGCAGCGCAGAGGCAATGCTTATGCAGTGCAGTGCAGCAGACAACGCAGAGCTTCAGATAGGCAACGCAGCGCAGCAACAGAGGGTGCTTTAGTGATGAGATGCAGCCCGACTGACTTGTCAGTTAGTGATTTGGTGATGGTCCTTCAGTTGCTTACTTCTCAGCAACTGGGTTGCAGTGCAGCAGTTGGCAGTGGCAATGTTATAGGCAGCATGATGCAGCAATTGAGAGGGAGCTGCAGTATGGATGTAGCAGTGTCAGTGGCAGTGACATGGCAGCAATACAAGGAGCAACAGTGCATTGGATGGAGGGCAACAGGTCAAGCCTCAGCAACGCAGAGACCGATCCCAGAGATCAAGTTGTTGCTTCAGTGGGAAAGCATTACTAGAGCACACTCCTCGACAAGAGGGAGTGTTGAGATTTTGGGTAGCATCAGGTGTTTTCTAGCTCCGTACATTTGTGTAGGGGCCAGAACACATGAGATCTCCAAGACCCAGAAAGCATTTGCAGAAATTTCATCTGATGTAAAAGATATTCAAATAGTTAAATTTTTTAATGGGGACCCTAAGTCTAACTTAGGGAAATTGAAAAATTAAAGTGAATTAATTTACAGGTGATGAAAACATTCTAAGTGACGTGTATCAAGCTACTTCTAATCTTAGCCGTTGAATAGAGATTAGATTATGATCGTTGATTTGTCAACGAGAAAAGTATAAAGTATGGGCTTTGGATCAGTTGGAGAACACACAGTGAATCTAAGATATCGAATTCTTCCGACAGAGCAATGCTCAGACGAAGATTAGATCTGGGTGATTCAGAGAAGCCATGAGGGGCAGATGCAGTGATTGGTCGGAGGACCAAGAGTACAATGCACAACAAGGGCGGCAGAGACGCAGTGGAGGCAGCGCAACCATCAAAGGGTGTGACGTAGTCCCTAGAGAGGGTGACGTAGGCCCACACAGGGGCAGTGCAGAGCCTCCAAGGAAAAGTCTGAAATTCACTAGAGGCTAGGGTTTTTAAGCCGGCAGGGCTTAAACCAGATCTGGGAGAAGTTGATCAACGCAGAGTTACGGTGACGTAGTCCCTCAACAAGGCACACAATGGCAGCATAGAGACTACGCAGAGCTAGCTAGGGTTTCACCAGCGGCCCATCCGGATCAGTCAAGACTTGCGAGAGTGAGGTATAACTCACATATTTCTCTGTAGCCGAGGTTTTCTCTGTTAGGTGAGCCTGTTTATAGCACCATAGATGTACTCAGAATACTGTTGCTTAATAATAATATTCCCTCAGATCTGTTGCATTGGTTTTCCCGCATTAGTTTTTCCGGGGACATTTGTCCGAAAAATCTATGTATCCTTTGTCGTGCATGATGTTCAGTAAATGATTTGTATTTGTGTAGGCTACTAGTTGTGTTTACTTCGATGTTTTTCTGAATATTTTTAAGGTTAAATAACTTGTGCATAATAAAACAAGTAAAAGTAAATCAATATTTAGCAGTAGGATTTTTGTGCTCATAAAATTTTTCAATATAAATATATCTCAAGTTAGATTTCCTAAGAACCTAGCACCTATTACTTAATTCCTAACAGAAAATTAATCTATTAATTAAATACACAGCAAGGTTCCTAACATAAATTCAGCGGAAGCAAATATAATGATCTCAATCACAATGACACTAACAGAGTATGCCAACTCATAGTCTTCATTAAAATAATCTTGAAACTTACTTGAGCTCCCATCCTGAGAAAATGGCCCAACTAAGAATATAAAATGTACAAATGCCTTGGATCTTGTTGACCACACTTTGTCAACTACCCCATAGCAGTACACCCCCATTTTTTCAAATGGGATTCGTCATGTTCGACGTGGTCGCACCATTCAGATTCCATCATCAGTCAACAAACGACATTTTGTTATAAATGATGTAAACCCATTCTGCATGTTATGATGTAAATGATCTAAGTAAGACCGTCAATGTATGTAACAACCTAGGTAAGCCTAGTATGTTGGTGATAATTTCTATCCTAGGAGGTTTTTTGTCTCACTGATTCACATAAGTGATCGGCAGAGTTTTTCCCTCCAGCCTCACCCCAAAGCTAGGATGGATTTTGTCATCAACATGCTAAGTGAATCCTGGTGTTTTCTATCGAGTCCTTGTAAAAGTAGTTTGAGCTACTTGGTTTACTAAATCATGTTTTGAGTCGCAGAATCGGGTATTTATTTGAGGGTCTATACGAATGGGTTTTCCCCTTTCATGTATGTAAATGTATTATCTCATGTAAAAGAGGGTTGGAAAAATAATTAAAATCCCCTCTCAATCAATTAATTAAATTTTCTGGTCAATTAATTTAAAAAATCTTAAACCAGAAATTTAATTAATTTAGGGTCCTAAGTTAGGATAAATTTCTTTAAAGGTAAAATTCGTTGGTCCTTAAAAAATGATTTTTTAAAGGCCCCAGGTCAAGGGAATTTGGAGAATTTTAAGAAATTTTGGACCCTTGGGCCTAGGTGGTTAAGTCAAAGTCAAAATTTTGGGGTAATTAACTCAAAAATAGCATTTTTGAGATAATTAAAATGAATTTAAATGATAAATTCGTTTTTTCCCCAAATTTATAATTTCGACCGTCCAGATTAAAAGATGATCAAATCTTATAGACGGTCGAGATTATTTTGACGTGGATCAACCGAACTAGCCGTTGGAGATTTTGTCCTATAAATTTAGAGGTCTTTGTCAGTCTTGAGTCATCCGATCTGAGGATCGTGCACTTGTCTTGGAAGCTCTTGTAAATTTTTGAGGAATAAAGCATAAAGACTTTGGAGTTACAAATTTTGATGTTCCTTCTCGGATCTATGTGGTGAATTGTCTCTAAACTCTGCTACTTTGTTTTTTCATTTTATGGTTGATAGCCTTCATGGATTAATTTGCATACCTATCTTGTGCAGTTTTCTGGGTTTATAAAATGACATTTTGATTTTTCTGAAGGATCTCATGTTGTTTTTTTAAGTCTCTATCGATCTAAGGTTCAGATCTAAGTGTGCAGGGAAATTTTTTTTAAGATTGAGCATCTGGGGAAGTTTTCGGTTGGACCAGCCGACTCTCAATAAACATAAATCTGAAAAGCTCATTATTTGTTAAATTCCAAGTCTATCTTACGAAATTGGTGGTTTTGCAGGATTTCCTAGGGCTTGTGCCTCTTTCAATTTCATTTTCTAAAACTATGCTAAAAGGGTTCAAATTTGGCCATGAGGGCCTCAGATTTGTAAATTAATTTGTAAATTTGTAATTTTATTTAGGCTGCAGGGTTTTTCTCATGATATTTTGCTGGCAGATGTAAATATGAATTGCTGCAGAGATAATTTCAGGCGTATTTAAATATGTACTCTAAAGGAAAATCTGAGTTACAATTTGCCGGGAAAGAGGGAATTTCGTAAATACTGGTGCAACCTGAGCTAATCACGCTTGCTGTCCATATTTCTTTTTCTTTGTTGATCCATTGACCTTCCTCATCTTAGCGTCTCCACCATTACGCCCAGCATTCCACTGCCTTTTCTCACGCCACTGTCCAGTCCCATTGCCCTTGACCTCTGCTCATACGTCACATCCTTTCCTTCTCTGCCATCGATTTTCTTCTCCATGCTGCAAACCCATTAAAATTCCTCTGCTCCTTAGCCATCGATTTCCCATTCATTGTCGTCTACATCGTTCCTCAACTCATCCCTTTGCCAGCCGTCATCTTCCTTACTGCTGCCAACGTTCCTCAGCCTTTCTCATTCCCTGTCGTTAACCTTAAACTGCCCTCCGCAAAGCTGTCATCTCCTCCATTTGCTCGCCGTCCAACTCCAGCTCTTCACGTCGTCTACTCTGTCGTGCCTCCTCGCCCGTCGACTTGCAAGCTGCAAACGACCACGAAAAAAGAAAAAACATACATAAAAAAAAAAAAAATCAAAACTCATGTTTATGCGTTAACTTGTATTTTCGATTTAGATAGTGTTTAGTTGTTTAAATTTTTAGATTTGTAATATAGTGTTAAATTTAACTTCTTTCATTTTTTTTGTTAGCGTAGGTTTAGATTTTAGTTTTCGATTTCTTTTTAGGTTTAGTTTAATTTTAATGTTAGTTTTGGTTAGCGTTTAGTTTAGAAGGTTTGATTTTGTTGCACTAAGTTTTAGTTAGGGTGTATTTTTTTTATTTTATTTAGTTTAGGTTTGAGTTTTATTTAGTTCGACTCTTAGTTTAGGTTAAATTTTAGATTAAAACTTTTAAATTTAGATTTTAAATTTGTTTTAAGGTTTCATTTTAATTTTTTGTTTTAGTTTAGATTTAATTTAGTTTTGTTTTAACTTAGTTTAATTTAGATTTAATTTAATTCTAACTTAGTTTAAATTTTAATTTGTGTTTTTAGTTTTTGTTTAATTTTTAGATTCTAACTTTTAGCTTTAGTTTAGTTAGATTTCATTTCTGTGTAGTTAGATTTTAATTTTAGTATTTTCTTTAGAATTAGTTTAATTTTTGAAATAAAACAAAAAATTATAAAAAATTATAAAAATTCTCAAAAATATTTTTTATAGTCAAATGAGCTTTTGAAATTTTATCCTAAATGTGACTATATAAAATCTTTGATTTGTTTGGATCGAAATTAATTGGAACATCTTAAATATCTGGCATTCTCATATTATTGTGAGTCCAAGTTATTCATGGCTGTGGCGTTTTCAAATCAATATCATTGTGATCAATCGTGTTTTAATACGCAGCAGTTAATTGCCATTTACTTGTTTGTAATTTGCATAATGGGATCCTATTTGACTCCATAAGGCACTGGTCTTAAACGTGAAATCTAATTTAGATCTGTGGAATCTCGTTAATTTTATCAAGTATTTGATGTTTTAGCTGTGTCTCCTAGATTCTTCCTCTTCATTTCTAATAGGGTCTACCTCCCTTAGCTTGCAAGGAGACAGCTTAAATAGAGAGATTGGGGATAAGAGTGACAACCCCCAATCTGAGCCGTTGTTGCGGTCCCTGGACAATCTGTGCGACAACAGATCTTATTGAGCAGAGCTACCCAAGATCAGTTCTTAATATTGGATAGCAATGGTATGTTCTATGCTTGCAAGAATTACTTCAATAACCTTTTATTACCCCAATAATAATTTCCACTTTAATTTCCAATAGCAATCACATTAGCCATTCACATTGACAGTAACTGTAGATAGAACATAAACTATAAAAAGCAGGAGACAAGCCAAGACAAGAGTGAAAGTTTCAAAATAGAAACCCTACTGCAGTATCTAGATCTACTTCGCCTACTTGTTTAATTAACATTAACAAGTTATTTTACTTAAGTATTCGAAAAAACATTAAAGTAGACACTAACTGCAGCCTACACATCTACAGACCATTTATTGAACAATACACATGTGACAAGATTACACATGATTTTTCGAAAAAATCTCCCCAAAAAAACCCAATGTGGGGAAACCAGTGCAATAGCTCTAGAGGGTTTTATTATTATGCAGAATCTTAATACAACATTCTAAGTACCATAAATGGTTGGCCCTATAGAGAAATTACACGACAGTTAGTACCTTTCACTCGGAGACAGAAAATATGGTTGTATCACACCCTCAAATGGGATTTATAGATCACAACCCTTTCTGGCCCAGAACCATCAGCGCTGCCTCTGTAGCCTCTATGTCAGCTCTCACTGGCCAGCATCCCCACTGCGTCACCCTAACTGGTGTTGCGCTGCCCTGGCTAGGGTTTCGTCACCCCTACTAGTGTTGCGCTGCGTTGGTTGGGCCTGCATCACCCTGACTAGGCTTACGCAGCCTCTGCACAGTACTCTGCGTGGTGTTGGCTGAAATGCGTCCTCTCGGTTGGCTCTGCCCTGACTGGTACTCACTGCCCCTCTGCGGTTGTATTCTCGGCCTTGGATCAGATCATCCCTTGTCGATCTCTGCCCCTCACTGCACTGCAAACTCGCTTCGAATTTCACATCAAACCCCACCCCAGAAATTCGACTTAGCTTCAGTGCTCTGCCAGAGTGTGTGTCCTCCAACTGACCCCAAGCCTTTCCTTTATACTTTTCTCATTGGGAAACCAACGTCCGTGATCTAATCTATAATCGATGGCTCAGATTAAAAGACTGCTTGATCCATGTCACTTAGAACATTTTCATCACATGTGTTTAATTAATTCACTTTAATTTTTCTAATTTCCTAAGTTGGACTTAGGCTCCTCATTAAAAAAATTGATTATTAGAATAACTTCAACACAAGATGAAATTTCTCCAAACGCTTTCTGGGTTTTGGAGATCTCGTGTGTCTTAGGCCCTCCACAAAATTTCGGGGCTAGAGCACACCCGATGATACCCCAAAATCTCAACACTCCCTCTTAGCGAGGAGTGTGCTCTAGCAATACATCCACACCAAGTCTTGCTTGATCTCGGCATCAGTCTTTGTGCTGCTAATGCTTAGCCTACTGCTCTCCATCCACTGCGATGTTGCTTTCTGTATTGTTGCCCATGTCACTGCCACTGACACTGCTACATCCGTACTACAACTCCCTCTCAATTTGTTGCATCATGCTGCCCATAGCACTGCCACTCCTAACTGCTACATTGCAACTCAATTGTTGAGAAGTAAGCAATTGAAGTACCCCTGCCCAATCACTGACAGACAAGTCAGTTGGATTGCAATTCATCACTAAAGCTCCCTTGGCTACTGCGCTACACTGCCTCCCTGAAGCCACTACGTTGTCGCTTCTCTGCACTGCCACTGCACTGCTGAAATCCCATTAGCCTCTGTGCTGTTGCTGCCTCTGCACCGCGCTGCTTCCCTCTACAGTGTCTCGGATTTGCCCTCTACTTTACTGTGATCTTTTTCACCCACTACTCCACTCGTCCCACTACTGTCTTAAAGCTCCGATAGCTCGTATGTGATCCAAGAGTTTGGGCACCTCAATGATCCTGCCTCTCTCCATCTGTAGTTCCTCTACACATCAATATCGCCCCACTTTCGTGGCTCATGAGCACTCATGGCTACGTCATCGTCACTACCATCGTCCCCTTTTGTTGCTACTACCTTGGATTCAGAAGATCCCTTATCCTTCTTCTTAGGACAATTGTTGGCGAAGTGTCCAAGTTCGCCACAATTAAAGCACTGGACCTTGGATAAGTCCCTCTGCTTCTTCCCTTGCTACCTCTATCCCTTTGATGCAAGGGTTGCATCCTCCTCCTCCTCTTCCTTTACTTTCACTGTACTGTTGATGTTGCTTTCGCTCTTCGTAAACCTCCTGATTTCCTCCTGACGAAGGATTGCCCATATGCCCGCCCAGGATGGTAACGCTACCCTACCCAAGATGCTTTGGACAAATGTTTCCCATTCCTCATTGACTTCATTCAGGCCAATCCTCACCAAGAGCCCTCCATCCGGAGTCATACCCATGGTAATCAGTTGGTCCCGGATGTGAAATTTTCAATCTGAAAATGCTACTCCAGTGATTGATTTATTTCGCCTACTTATTTATAATAAGTTATTTACAGATGCTTCGGCAAATTTTGAAATAAATATAGCTGCAGCATTCACTTTAATCTAAAGCAGAAGAACAAATAGAACAAGTATAACACAATAGAAACAACCACATGAACACAGTTATTTTTGGACAATTGTCCCCCGAAAAACCCAATGTGGGAAAATCAATGCAACAGATGAGGGTTTATATTAATCTTTAGGAGTGAAAAGATCATTTACAGAATATATGACCAGCAGATCTTTAGCATACACCTAAGATGAATTTTTCAAACACCTCGAAAAAATTTACGACTAACGGTAGGCATTTCTCCTCCCTTTGCGTCACTCTGCATGGCCCCTCTGCACAGTCACTGCGATGGACTATGTCACTCTGCATGGAGGGCCTGTGTTGTTGCTCAGCGTTGCCTCCTCTTTGTCTTATGTCTGCCTTCTCTTCGACTTTGCTGACTTCTCCCTCCTCTTTCTGTCTCTGCAACCCAGCCTCTACAACCTCACCCTCTAAAATCAAATTCTCTTACTTCAGAATTGACTTCCTTCGAGTACTTAGAATGTGCCTGGCTTGTTTTCCAAATGACCCTCAAGCCTTCTCTTATAGTCTTCTCGTTGATGAATCAAAGGCCCAAATTATATCCTTAATCAATGACTTAGATTAAAAGATGACTTGATCTTCATTTTTCTAGAGGATTTTCACTCTGCTTTATTAATACCCTTAAATTATTTAATTTCCCTAAGTTTAGACTTAGGGACCACTTTAAAATAATTAACTATTTTAATAAAGCATGATCCAAGTGGAATTTCCACAAACGATTTCTGGGTTCACTGGAATACTGATGTCCAAGCCTCCTCCCAAAATATGAGACTTGGAACACTTTCCAATGCTACAAAATCAACACTCCCTCTTAGCGAGGAAAGTGTTTCAGAAAGGTACCAATTGTATTTGCTCTAACCTGAAGCATTCGTTGCGCTGTTGATGTCTAGGCCACTGCCCCTCATCCTTGCACTACTGCCCTTTGTACTGCTGCCTGTGACACCACCTCTGCCACTACCTCATTCGTATTGCAGCTCCCTCTGAATCTAAAGACCACCCATTCCTCTTCTAGAAAGGGTTCTCGACCATCACCATCTTTTCCCTGAAGTAAGTAAACTTAATCTTACCCAGAGCCTTTGTGAGGATATCTGCCACATGTTCTCCTGTAGGAATGTACTTCAAATGTATAGCTCCTCGTTGGACAGTCTTTGATGAAGTGGCATCTAATGTCAATGTACTTTGACCGATCATGAAACACAGGATTCTCAGAGAGCTTGATGGAACTCTGATTATCACATAATTATGGTCGGTTCCATATTCTTCTTCAGCAAGTTCAAGAGCAGTTTCCGAAGCCATATGGCCTCACACGAAGCTGTGCTTGCTGCCATATATTCAGCCTCGGCTCAGCTCAATCCTATAGATTTATGTTTCCTACTGCACTAGGAAGTCATTCCTGATTCGAGACTGAAACAGTACCCACTGGTATTTTTTCGATCCACTGGGCTTCTAGCCCAATCTACGTCGGTGAACCCACTCAACTGGATTTCATTGCCTCTGGTGTACTTCAACCCGCACTCGACTGTCCCCTTCCAATATCTGAGAACATGTTTGGTGGCTACCCAGTAAGCCCTCCTTGGTTCTACCATGAACTAGCTGAGGGTATTCACTGCATAACAGATGTATGGTCTAGTGTTGACCAAGTACATCAATGATCCTATGAGCTGCCTATACAAGGTGGGGTCAGCCTCATCATCCTGGGACATATCTATCTTCTTCCAGTTTGTAATCATTGGCGTAGCCATGGGTCTACAGTGCTCCATCTGAAACCTTTTCAAGATCTCTGTAGTATACCTTCCTTGCCCAAGGAATATTTCTCCCTTCTTCTGCCAAACCTCCAAACCTAGAAAATAGTGCATCTACCCCAAATCCTTTATGTCGAATTCGGTATCCAAATTCAGCCTCATCATCCTGGGACGTATCTATCTTCTTCCAGTTTGTAATCATTGGCGTAGCCATGGGTCTATAGTGCTCCATCTGAAACCTTTTCAAGATCTCTGTAGTATACCTTCCTTGCCCAAGGAATATTTCTCCCTTCTTCTGCCAAACCTCCAAACCTAGAAAATAGTGCATCTGCCCCAGATCCTTCATGTCGAATTCGGTATCCAAATTCTACTTGCAGTGTTTGATGAGCTTAGATGATCCAATCAAGAATAGATCATCTACATATAATACCAGGATTAGCATCTCATCCCCTACTCTCAAATAGTAGAGATTAGGATCTGCATCACTCTTGACGAATCCCATCTTCTATAGGTAGCTATCAAATCGCCCATACCATGCTACAAAATCAACACTCCCTCTTAGCGAGGAAAGTGTTTCAGCAAGGTACCAATTGTATCTACTCTGACCTGAAGCATTCGTTGTGCTGCTGATGTCTAGGTCACTTCCCCTCATCCTTGTGTTGTTGCCCTCTGTACTTCTGCCTGTGACACCACCTCTGCCACTGCCTCATTCACACTGCAGCTCCCTCTGAATTTGAAGACCACCCATTCCTCTATTGGAAAGGGTTATTGACCATCACCATCTTTTCCCTGAAGTAAGTAAACTTAATCTTACCCAGAGCCTTTGTGAGGATATCTGCCACATGTTCTCCTGTAGGAATCTACTTCAATTATACACCTCCTTGTTGGACATAGACTCTGATGAAGTGGCACCTAATGTCAATGTGCTTCGACCGGTCATGAAACACAGGATTCTCAAAGAGCTTGATGGAACTCTGATTACCACACAGAATTTTGGTCGGTTCCATCTTCTTCTTGAGCAAGTTCAAGAGCAGTTTCTGAAGCCATATGGCCTCACACGAAGCCATGCTTGCTGCCATATATTAAGCCTCGGCTGAGCTCAGTGCTACGAATTTATGTTTCATACTGCAACAAGAAGTCATTCCTGATCCTAAAATGAAACAGTACCCACTGGTACATTTCTGATCCACTGGGCTTCTAGCCCAATCTGCATCAGTGAACCCACTCAACTGGATTTCATTGCCTCTGGTGTACTTCAACCCGTACTCGACTGTCCCCTTCCAATATCTGAGAACATCTTTGGCTGCTGCCCTGTGAGCCCTCCTTTGTTCTACCATGAAACTGAGAGTATTCACTACATAATAGATGTTTGGTCTAGTGTTGACCAAGTACATCAATGATCCTATGAGCTGCCTATACAAGGTGGGATCAGCCTCATCATCCTGGGACGTGTCTATCTTCTTCCAGTTTGTAATCATTGGTGTAGCCATGGGTCTGCAGTCCTCCATCTGAAATCTTTTCAGGATCTCTGTAGTATACCTTCCTTGTCCAAGGAATATTTCTCCCTTCTGCTGCCAAACCTCCAAACCAAGAAAATAGTGCATCTGCCCCAGATCCTTCATGTCGAATTCGGTAGCCAGATTCTCCTTGCAGTCTTTGATGAGCTTAGATGATCCAGTCAAGAATAGATCATCTACATATAAAACCAGAATTAGCAGCTCATCCCCTACTCTCAAATAGTAGAGATTGGGATTTGCATCACTCTTGACGAATCCCATCCTCTGCAAGTAGCTATCAATTCACCCATACCATGCTCTGGGGCTTGCTTCAGTCCGTACAAGGATTTCTTAAGCCTGCATACACGAGTCTTCTGCACATGTGTCTCAAAGCACTCTGGTTGTTATATGTACACTTCATCTTCTATCACCCCATTCAAGAACATTGTCTTAACATCCATCTGGTGAATCTCCCATCCATTCTACGCTACAAGAGAGATGATGGATCTGATTGAAGTGTACCGAGCTACAGGCGCTAAGGTTTCTTCATAGTCGATATTTTTGTGCATACCCCTTAGCCACAAACCTGGCTTTGAACTTCTCTATGCTGCCATCTGCAGCATACTTGATCTTGTAGATCCACCTTGATCCTACAACCGATATGTTCTGAGGTCTAAGAACTACTTCCCACACACTGCTTTTCATGATGGAGTTGTACTCCTCCACCATGGCATCTACCCACACCTGATGTTGAGCTGCATCCCGAAAACTAGAGGGTTCTCCGACCTGTGCTACCAGTGTCTTGTACCTGTCAGGTTGTCTACGTACCCTCTTCCCATCTCTAGAGGCTCCAACAAATTCCTCTACATCCCTTAGAGTCTGTCGGAGCTCTCTGCTCGTTCCTCCACTGGTGGTGGGTGGATTTACCTGCTCTCCTGCATGCTCTTCTTCGGAAGAACTTTCCCCAAAATCCTTGTGTCGTGGAGAGGCACTCAAGCCATCCTCTGTAGGTCGTTGTGGTTGTACTAGCGAATCCTCCTCAACCAGCGTATCTGTAGCCATTTCCCGACATCTTCTCAAGGCTCTCTCCTCCATGATTTCACGTCTCGCCTTACTACGATCTTCCTGTTTTCTGGAATATAGATGTGATATGCCTTAGCATTTTCACTATATCCCACAAGATAACCCTTCTCCACAGTGTGATCCAATTTCTTCCTCTTCTCATCGAGTACGTGGCAATATGCTATACTTCCAAATATCCTGATGTGGCTCACATCAAGCCTACTGCCAGTGAACACACTCTCAAGGGTCACTTTCCCCAATGCTCTATGAGGCACCATGTTTTGAACATACACTGTAGTATTGCAGGCTTCTACCCACAAACATTTGGGCATGTCTTGATCATATAGCATCAACCTCGCAACTTCCACAATGATCCTGTTCTTCCTTTCTGCAACTCCATTCTGCTCTGGATTGTATGGAGTTGTCCATTCTCTCTTGATGCCTTCCTTAGTGCAAAAACTTTTGAACTCTTTATCAATATATTCTCCACTATATCTCATCGCAGCGTCTTGATCTTCTTTCCGGTTAAATTTTCTACCAAAGCCTTGAATTCTTTGAATCGCTCAAAGACTTCATCTTTGGTTTTGAGAAAGTAGATCCATTTTTTCCGGGAATGGTCATCAATAAAGGTAGCAAAATACTTTGCACCACCAAGAGCAGTCATGGACATTGGTTCGCAAATGTTTGAGTGTATCAACTCCAATAAACTCTTGGCCCTACTCATGCTTTTTGGAAATGCTGCCTTGGCATACATCCCTAGTATGCACCCCTTGCAGACATCATCTTTCCTTGAGTTGAGGTACGGAGCTCCCATGACAGTCTTCTTGAGGATCTTCAAGGCTCCATGATGTAAATGCCCCATTCTTCTGTGCCATAATTCATTCAAGTCTCTTTCATCTGTATTGTCGACTAATGCCATTGGAGACTCGAGTTGTAGCTTATACAGTTTATGCCTCCTTACTCCAATTTGTTCCTTCCTTTTCTAGCTAGGATGTTTGACACAAACTTTATTTCCAATAACGTATACATCATAACCCTTGTTCTGGAGCTGAGACACCGAGAGTAAGTTCATCCCCAATCCCGGTACATGCAATACATTTGTGGCCTGAAGCTTGTTATCAGCATTTGTCTAAAATATTATGGTTCCTCTACCAATGGGGGTACACTTGGCCTTGTTTCCCATCGTGACCTGAAAGTTATCTGCTCTTCCTGGTAGCTCGAAAAGAATTCTCGAACTCTCGTCGTGTGAGCAGATGCTCCACTGTCAATATACCAAACTCCTGGAGAGGTCGTGCTTAACACACAAGTGAAATCCTCTTCTAGTCTGGATGCCAGAACTAATATGTCATGATCCCTTTGTTTCTCCATGTATTTTGGAGGACTGCGTGAACCCTTCCGAGATGTTGCTGCATCTATGTTGAATCTTACTTCCATTGCAAAACCTCCTCTTCTATCTTTTTCCTTTAGCTCTGATACCATGTGAAATTTTCAATCTGAAAATGCTACTCCAGTGATTGATTTATTTTGCCTACTTATTTATAATAAGTTATTTACAGATGTCTCTGTAAATTTTGAAATAAATACAACTGCAACATTCACTTTAATCTAAAACAGAAGAACAAATAGAACAAGTATAATAGAATAGAAACATCCACATGAACACAGTTATTTTTGGACAAATTGCCCCCGGAAAAACCCAATGTGGATAAACCAGTGCAGCAGATGAGTGTTTATATTAATCTTCAGCAGTGAAAAGATCATCTACAGAATATATGACGAGTAGATCTTTAGCATACACCTAAGATGAATTTTCCGAACACCTCGGAAGAATTTCCGACTCGCAGTAGGCACTTCTCCTCCCTCTGTGTCACTCTGTGTGGCCCCTCTGTGCAGTCACTGTGTTGGACTGCGTCACTCTGCGTGGAGGGCCAGTGTTGCTGGCTCAACGTTGCCTCCTTTTTGTCTTCTTCCTGCTTTCTCTTCGACTCTGCTGACTTCTCCATCCTCCTTCTGTCTCTGCAACCCAACCTCTACAACCTCACCCTCTAAAAATAAATTCTCTTACTTCATAATCGATTTCCTTCGGGTACTGAGAATGTGTCCGGCTTGTTTTCCAAATGACCCTCAAGCCTTCTCTTATCGTCTTCTCATTGATGAATCAACGGCCCAAATTATATCCGTAATCAATGGCTCGAATTAAAAGATGACTTGATCTTCATTTTCTAGAAGATTCACACTCTATTTTATTAATACCCTTTAATTATTTAATTTCCCTAAGTTTAGCCTTAGGGATCACTTTAAAATAATTAATTATTTAATAAAGCATCATCCAAGTGGAATTTCCACAAACGATTTCTGGGTTCTCTGGAATAACGATGTCAAAGCCTCTTCCCAAAATATGACTTGGAACACTCTCCAATGCTACAAAATCAGCACCGGATAGTTTGAAGTCTAAAGAGGAAGGCATCGATTTCCTCACCCTTTTGCATCTAGAACAACTGCATCTACTTCTCCAGAAGCATCTTCCTCTAGACGGAGCCTCCCTGATACATCGTGTCCAAAGTTGTCCACATTTCATTTGTCGTGTTCTTCCCGGCAGCATGTAGAACCACCTGATCCTTGACTCCATCTATGATCAAGCACTTAGCCTGTACCTGATTCTCTTCGAATTTCTTCAGGGGATCTGCATCGGTAGTGTTAATTTGGGGCAACTAGGTCCAAACTCCATGATGTGATGCTCAGATGACGATGCCAATATTTTTATTGGATTCCTCTTTCGAAGAGGTGCAAGATCGATCCAAAGATCATCTTGATCGGATGAGCAATTGAATTTATTCCACATGTGCAAGGTCGGCCTGATTTATCCCACATGCATAAGAGATGTGTCACACACCCCCAAAGATGCCTATTTATTGGAGAGACTTGGAGTTCATTTCACACACATTTTTGTGGAGGCATTTTTCTTCTCTCTTGGATGGTGATGGAGCAGCGTTCTTGGTTCTGCGTTTAGGGTTTCTTGGTGCTGCATCTTGATAGAGTATTTTTGAGAGCAGTCTTGGGGTTGTGTGACACATGTGGGACGCTGGCCTTATGAAGACTTCATTGGTTGAAGCATCCTGTTGATCGTTGTAATGCCACCATTCTTTATCTCAGTTTTGGCTTGTCTTCCATCGATCTATTAGTATGTTCTATCAGCGTCTTACTTTCATTGAGCCCTAAAAGTATTTTGAATCTAGCATAGAACATCTTCAGAATTTAACATGGTATCGGAGCTAGGAGGAAGACAAAACCCATCTTGTTGAGAATCTAGAATAAGGTGACCAAGCTACTGGAAGAAGGTTGAATAGCCTTACTGGGAAAGCAGAGTCGTTTCGAATTTCCATAGTATAAATTTCACTGTCAAAGAGGGAGAGTTTCTTGCTTTCCAAAGATTTCAGAAGAGCAAGTTCATGGAAGTACCGAAGGTCGAATTGAATGTTCAGCCAACAAAGGGTGCACACCTTCTATGTCATGGACCCATGGTTGGACGCAAGAAGTTGATACATACACCTGTACATGAGATTTGTCAATACATTATTCAAGCTCAGAGCCACCAATATCACAATTATCACCATGAGCCCGAATTTCAAAAATCGTGCAAGGTTGAATTGCTTGAATGACAGGAGTTGGGTATGCGTTGTAAGATTAACACAAAGTTTCATTACGCTTGTTGGATTCACGAGTTTTTATGGCCTAAGTATTTCGTGTTTGCAAAGGAACGCGTGTAACAAATCTGGAGTTGCTATGAAATTTACACAAGAGTTGTCATTAGCCAATTGCAGAATCTTAGTGATTAAGAAATATTGGCTTGGGTTTCAAGTCTCGTTGTAGAGATATACGAACGGGTGAGAAGGAGCTCTGGTTTGGTATCACTTGCTGCAATATTCACCCAGAAATTGACACTGCCAGAGAGATAGACGCTGCTGCAATATTCACCAAGAAATTGATGCTACCAGTGGGATAGACGTTGCTGCAATATTCACCCAGAAATTGACGCTGCCAGAGAGATAGACGCTACCGCAATATTCACCTAGAAATCGCGACCCGAAGTCATTACACGCTGCTGCAATATTCACCCAGAAATTGCGACACAAAGTCGAAAGACAGGATGACTGGTTGCCTACGTGAAATGGAACGCGGTAATCAGATTATCCAACAAACGACATTAAATTAGTTCATCGCAGAGAACCTGAGGAACTTGTGATCACAAACCATCATCGTGTAACGTTCCTTCTCAGATGTGAGACAGAGGGCTTCAATCTCTTCGCAAAAATCAAAAGGAATGTGTGATTGGAATCGAACGGTGAAAAAGAAAAAAAAACATCAGTAAAAGAAGTCAAGGAACCTGTGACCGAGATAGAGGAAAGGAACAAGAGTAGACTACGATGGAATGAGAAGAGTTCAGTGCAATCACAGAAAGAAAACTACGAATGGGAGAAAGCGCACGTGCAGCAGGACTAAGTGCGATATGAATACATATGGAAAGAATAAAGGGTAGATTGATTTGTGCATCAAAAACTCAGAGATAAATTCAGAATTTGATCAGTGTGAGTTTCCTCATAATCGAGCGCCAAATTGTATCTTAGATTCCTCTCACCTTTATGCATTATGATCTTTGTAATTGTTCAGCAGTACCTTGCCCTATTTCTGACTATATATGAAATATCAGTCTAGTTAGAGATGGGCCACTAAGTGTTTGTATTCAGCTTTCATTAGGGGCCTTGTGCTCAAGAATCATGTTCATTTGCTGGAACTTATGCTGAGTTACGGAAACTCGCAAGATGTGTGCATCCACATGCCAGGCCATCTAAACTAGACCCATGATCAGCAGCGGAAATGGCAAAGATTGGAACAGCGGAATACTTATTGAAATTATATTTCTGTGGTATTGTCTGATTAAAGAAAGAGGTCGTATTTCAACTCAACCTACTCATCAGGCTTCTGTGGAACAAGAAAATTATCAAACTTCAAGGGATGTTCATCATCATCTTGAGATGCAAGATAAATGCTATATGCAAGTCATGCGTGATGATGATACTGTGAGCCAAGATAGCAGTGTTAATGGTGCAACATTAGGTGAAAGCCTTCGCAGCTTGGAAGTGAAAGTTGGAAGCGCTGATGGAATTGGGAACCTCAGAAATATAGAAGGTGTGCAAGATAAAAACAGTACTAGAGGACTAGCCCAACCAGAAATTGTTTTTAAGAAGTTTGTCCTGGGATGTTGAATAGGACTAAGTGATTTAAGGTCTAATGTAGAGCGACCTTGTGGAGGAAAATTCACTGTGTTAAAACCCTTATCTGAATCCTAACATTGTAAGCAACTCAATTATTACGTGAAGGCAGATACTTACAGTGCTTTGGAAATCTATTGTAAGAAGGCAGACAAACGCAGAGGTATGTACAATTGATTCTTACATGAAAAGTCAGTCTGTCTTTGAATGTTGTTTGAGGAAATTTAAGGATAATATCAATGGTTGGTCGATGAGCCTTAGTACAGTGACATATGACCTCACTGTATAGAGCAAAATCTATATGAACTTGGTCTGTGGTATCTCCAGTGGCATATGGAAAATATATATGACCATGTAGTATTGTATGGCAGTATGGCAATGATGAATATGATAGTGATGTGTATGATAATATCATGGCAACACTGTAATCAGTGATATGACAGAAGTATGACAGTATATGGCTATGATACTTAACAATGGGTAAGTAAAATTCAGACCTATGATTACATAGCCCTTTCCGAGGATGATGTCTGGGATGCCCAAATTCTCAAATAATCATGAAGACGTATGTCAGGGTCATGCTGTAGGAAAGCATATAAGGGGATCTTCTTCACTCCTAAATTATCACAAAGACATCTGATAAGCTTCCTATGAAATCCTTGGGAAGATGTTCTTATAGATGACATTTTTCAAAGGAACTAGCATTAAGAGGGATACCTCAACCATATATGATCCTGAGCAAATGGCATTGCTAAAAGATTGAAGAAAAGACCCTCATGGCTCCTAGATTCTATCAAGAATGACGAGATATATATACGGCCCCAAAGGGGGACATTCCGTGAAATCAAGAAGCTAAATAGATACCAAGGGTGTCTAGCATCCATGAGTACAATCGTACAATCTGAACTTGGATCATTTGAAGAAGTCGTAAAGCATCAAGTCTGGAAGGATGCTATGCACGAAGAATATAAGTCCATTATGAAGAATGATATCTGGGATGTGGTTCCGAGACCGGAGGACAAAGCAGTTGTTACCTCGAAATGGCTCTATAAGATCAAGCATGGATCTGATGGTAGTGCTGAGAAGTACAAGGCAAGATTTGTTGCCTGAAGCTTCTCTCTAAAGGAAGGCATAGACTATGATGATATACTTGCACCTGTGGTCCGATATACCATCATCCGATCTATTATTGCCCTTGTTGCTACGCAAAGATGGAGTCTACATCAGATGGATGTGAAGACCGCTTTTTCTGCATGGTTCGATATAGGAAGAGGTGCATGAGGAGCAACCTCTGGGGTTCGAAGTCTAGGATAGAGACTCTAATGCATGCAGGTTGAAGAAAGCCCTCTATGGGTTGAAGCAAGCCCCCAAGGCTTGGTATGAGAGGATAGATAGCTACTTGATGAAGATGGGCTTCACTCGAAGTAATGCTAACCCTCGCATTCATCAGTGTAAGAGGGAGATCACTTCAGATTTCGCGATGAAGGACCTAGGATTGATGCATTACTTCCTATACCTAGAGGTCTGGCAAAGCCCTGGCAAGATTTTCCTCTCTCAAGGAAAATATATTGTGAAGCTGCTGGAAAGTTTTGTTATGATGGACTATAAGTCCGTGTCGACGTTGATGGGACTCAGCTGGGCCCGTGTTAGCAAATCCTACTTAGTACCGTTAACTCGTAGGGGCCCTGATGTTCTTAGGGAACATCCGTCCGGACGTATGTTCTGTAGTGAACACTTTGAGTCAACACATGGTTGATCCTCATAACATTCACTGCGTTGGTGCCAAGAAACTCTTGAGATATCTCTGGGGCATGATAGACCATGGGCTGAGATACACTGTCGAGAGCATGACACTCCTTGGATATTCTGATGCAGATTTGGCTGGCAGTGTGGTGGATCGCAAGAGCACATCTAGATGTTGCTTCACACGTAGATCTGCTTCGGGCAGGAAACGGAAGTCGGTAGCCTTGAGCACCATTGAGGCCAAATACACTGCATCAAGTATGGCCCGTTGTGAAGTCACTTGGTTGCGAAAGCTCTTCGGTGAGTTGTTCGAGCATGTGCTAGATGCCACCATTATCCTTTGTGATAACCAGAGGACGATTAGTTTGTCCGAGAATCTCGTGTTCCACAATCAATCCAAGCATGTTGATGTCTGGTACCACTTATCTAGGATATGGTACAGCGAGGCACCGTAAGGCTCAATCATATAGGAACTGATGAGCAGGTCACAGATATTCTCACGGAGCCCTTGGGGAAGGTCATGTTCCTAAACCTTCCGTGAGAATCTTTGAATTGTGGAACGACCCTATTTGGAGGATCTTGTTGGACGATGAGCTCTAGGAGCTCCAGGGGGGCTTTGGGGATAGCTTCTTGGTGCTATAAGCAACCACAAGGTTAGGCTTGCCAAACCTAGTTAGTGTGCTTCTACCCCACCGTGATGATATTGAGTTGGTTTACCTCTCTTTGATTTGTGCCCCATATGCATCCTACCCATGGAGTTTCGGACTCATGGGAAGTACCTCTCATTTGGCCAATGAGGTGGGAAATGTGAATAGAGACCATAGCAAGACTCATGGACGCATCGGAGATTGTCATACTCTCTATGTCGAGGATAGCACGATCCAACCACTTGATCTGGGATCAAGTATAGCGAGGTTTCAGGCCTCCAACTGACTTCGGGTTAGTATATGACTCTCTCGAGTCCAAGTGAGGTTTCAGACCTCCAACTGATTTCGGATCAGTTCAACCAACTTCTGGTTCGTAGGTGACTTCTTTGAGTCCTATAGAGGTTTCGGACCTCTGAGCTGACTTCGGGTTAGCTGAGAGTGATGTCTTTGTGACTCACCTTTTTGTTTTGAAACAAAGAAGCCAGCGAAGCAAGTTACGGCGAGATGACCCACGATGTTTGGATGGCACTGGTGGATAGAGTTCTCCCTAGTTGAGAGGGAGTGTTAATTTTGGGCAACTAGGTCCAAACTCCATGATGTGATGCTCAAATGACGATGCCAATATTTTTATTGGATTTCTCTTTCGAAGAGGTGCAAGATCGATCCAAAGATCATCTCTGATGAGCAGAACATGTATTTTGAATTTATTCCACATGTGCAAGGTCGGCCTAATTTATCCCACATGCATAAGAGATGTGTCACACACCCCCAAAGATGCCTATATATTGGAGAGACTTGGAGTTCATTTCACACACACATTTTTGTGGAGGCATTTTTCTTCTCTCTTGGATGGTGATGGATCAGCGTTATTGGTTCTGCGTTTAGGGTTTCTTGGTGTTGCGTCTTGATAGAGTATTTTTGTGAGCAGTCTTGGGTTGTGTGACACATGTGGGAGGCGACCTTATGAAGACTTTGGTTGTTGAAGCATCCTGCTAATCGTCGTAATGCCACCATTCTTTATCTCTGTTTTGGCTTGTCTTCCATCGATCTATTGGTATGTTCTATCAGCATCTTACTTTCATTGAGCCCTAAAAGTATTTTGCATCTAGCATAGAACATCTTCAGAATTTAACGAGTAGGCACAGCTAGGACATTTTCAGCATGGTCCTTGATGTCGTACTCATCCAGGACTGTCAGGAACTTGGCTCTCCAGATAACAAAGTTGGACATACTGACCTGTCCTGATCTCTCAGTCCATGAGAAACCATCTCTGCTCAAATTTGTCGAAACAAATACTCCTCCCCCTCTTCTTGGTGCAACACTCAACATAAAAGTGGATTTGCGTTTCTAGGCGATAGAAACCTTCTATAGTAGTTGCTCCCTCAGACAACTAATTTCCCTCCCGGAAATCCTCTGCCAAAAACAACTGAATCAGTCCTCTACAATCACCCTCCTGATCGAATCTCAAATCTGTTTTAGGCATATCTGCCGAGCGATTATTCTCCTCCCGCTCTTGTCACCTTTGCTAGGCATTGTTTTGCACCGACAGAACTTGTGCCACACCAACAACTTCTGAAGATCAAAAGCTCTTCTTCCAGACTTTGAAAAATCTACACAGCAAACTCCACACGAACTACATCCCTCCTATTGGCCTCTACATGAGTAAACTGGCTCTGCGCAACAACTGCGCAGCGCAGGCTGCTCCGGCATCACTCCGGAAGGCTCTGCGTTGCCTCTGTGTCACTCAGATGGCTCTGCATCAGCCTCTGCATGGCCTACTGCAATATCTAGATCTACTTCGCATACTTGTTTAATTAACATTAACAAGTTATTTTACTAAAGTATTCAAAAAAATATTAAAGTAGACACTAATTGCAGCCTACACATCTACAGATCATTTACAGAACAATACACACATTTGACAAGATTACACGATTTTGCGGACAAATGTCCCCGAAAAAATCCAATGCGGAAAAATCGGTGCAACAGCTCTAGAGGGTTTTATTATTATGTGGAATCTGAATACAACATTATGGGCACCATAAATAGTTGGCCCTACAGAGAAATTACAGGGCAGTTAGTAAATTCACTTGGACATAGAAAATATGGTTGTATCACACCCTCAAACGAGATTTATAGATCACAAGCCCTTTCTGGCCCACTGGAACCCTCAGCGTTGCCTTTGCAGCCTCTACGTCAACCCCCACTGGCCAGCGTCCCCACTGCGTCACCCTAACTGGTGTTGCGTTGCCTCTGCACTGCCCTGGCTGAGGTTGTGTCACCCCTGCTAGTGCTGCATTGTGGTGGCTGGGTCTCCATCACACTCACTGGGCTTATGCAGCCTCTACATGGTGCTGGCTAAACTGCATCCTCCTGGCTGGCTCTGCGCTAACTGGTACTCATTGCCCCTCTGCTACAGTATTCTCGGCCTTGGATCAAATCATCCCTTGTCGATCTATGCCCCTCACTGCACTGCAAACTCACTTCGAATTTCTCTACAAACCCCGCCCCAAAAATTCGACTAAGCTTCAATGCTCTGCTAGAGTGTGTGTCCTCCAACTGACCCCAAGCCTTTCCTTTATACTTTTCTCGTTGGGAAACCAACAGTCATGATCTAATCTCTAATCAATAGCTCAGATTTTAAGACTGCTTGATCCACGTCACTTAGAACATTTCATCACATGTGTTTAATTAATTCACTTTAATTTTTCTAATTTCCTAAGTTAGACTTAGTGTCCTCATTAAAACAAATAATTATTAGAACAACTTCAACACCATATGAAATTTCTCCAAACGCTTTCTAGGTTTTAGAGATCTCGTGTATCTTAGCCCTTCCACAAAATTTTAGGGCTAGAGTGTGGAAATTTCTGAATCTTTACACTCAATGTAGAAATTATGACTATTAATCTGGTTATGCTCCTCCTACTTAGACAAGTTATTAACTGAATAAAAGTCAAGTTAAAATCAAAGCAAAACACATAACAGATCTCCACCAATTCAGATCTAGAACAAGTACATGCACACATAGACAAAGTGACACAGTTATTTCTAGACAAATAGTCCCCGAACAAAGCCAATGTGCGAAAACTGGTCCCTCGCTGCTGGAGGGTTTTATTATTAAGAATTATGAATACAACAAGCCTGGGTTCCAGATCTGGAAAACCCAACAAAATAATAGATCTACAGCTCACTGGCTTATCTAGGGCCAAAATAATGATTGATTCACACTTTCAAACGGGATTTACAGAACTCAACCAAAATTAGGGCCTAGAAACCCCAGTGTTGCCCCTAAAGCCTTTGTGTCGACCTCTAAAGCCCCTCTGACCCTCAACGTTGTTACGAAAAGGGTTGCGTTACCCCAAACTGGGTTACGTAGCCCCTACGCTGCCCCTTAGGGTCTCTGCATTACCCCTGAGGCCTTCCTGCTGAAAATCACGTTGTCCTTGAGGGACTGCGCAACACCTACGTAGCATAGTGTTTCCCTTCCTGCTTCTCTGCGCTGCCTCTTTGAGCTAATCTCTGCCTCTTGCTGATTCTAGACCCTGGGATCAAATCATCCCCTTGGCCTAAATTCACCTCTCTGCAGCTGAAACACTTCTGAGAATTCTTAGCAAACCCGCCCTAGAATCTCAGCTTAGCTTCAGTGCTCTGCCTCTGTGTGTCTTTACAAATGACCCCAAGCCTTTCCTTTCCACTTTTCTCGTTGGGAAACCAATGGCCATGATCAGACCTTGAATCAATGGCTAAGATTAAAGGAAAGCTTGATCCGTAAGACAATTTCATCACATGTTTAATTAAATTCACTTTAATTATTTAAGTTCCCTAAGTTTTAACATAGGAAACACATTAAAATAATTAATTAATTTAATATCTCCTAAACCAGATGAAATTTCCCAAATCCATTTCTGGGTCTTGTAGATCAAGTGTATTCTAGTCCTTCCTCAAAATTTGGGACCTAGAGCACAACTGATGCTACCCCAAATACACAAAATCTCAACACTCCCTCTTAGCATCAAGGGTGTGCTCTAGCAATACATCACACTATGCATTACAAGACTTTGGGTAATGGTTCTGTGCTGCTGAACCTTGGCCTGCCGCCACTCAACTCTGCACTGTTGCTGCCATTTTGTACTGCTACCCATGACTCTGCCACTCCCACTTGAACCTTTGTACTGCAACTCCCTCTCAATATGTTGCATCTGTGGTGCTCATAGCACTACCACTGCTGATCTGCTGCACTGCAAACTTCAGTTGTTGAGAGAAACAACTAAATCTCCTGCCCAATCTTTGACAGACAAGTTAGATGGGCTACATCCTCATCGCCGAAGCTCCATAGGCTACAAATCTATGCTAGCATCTGAAGGATGATGCACAGCTATAGCTCTGCACTGCATAAGCAGACTCCCTCTGCACTACTGAAGTCACATCAGGCCCTTGTGCTGAAAGCTCTCACGCTGCTGCTGCACTACGCTATCCTTCTGAAGCCTTCTGCGTTGTTGCAGCTCTGCACTGCGTAAGCAGCCCTGCTCTGCGCTGCTGAAGTCACATCAGCCTCTTCGCTGCTACTGCTTCTACATTGCTGCTGCACTACACTGTGCTGCTCCTTCCAGCCTTCAGATCTGCCTCTGCTTCATCTGTGATCTATGCACCCACTTCTCCACATGTCTCGCTACTGTTTTAAGGCTGTCGTAGCTCGCATGTGATCTAAGAGATGAGCTGCTCAAGGATCCCACTTCCAATATGTAGTTCCTCTACATATCCATGCCACCCCACCTTCGTGGTTCATGAGTGCTCACGGCTGTCCCATCTTCTGACCCATCATATGCCACAGCAACCTTAGAAGAAGAGACTTCCTTGTCCTTTTTCTTTTGAGGACAATTGCAGGCGAAATGTCCCATTTCACCACACTGGAAGCACTTGATCTTTGACAGATCTTTCTTCTTCTTTCCCTGTTGCCTCTTTGATGCCAAGGCTGCATCTTCTTCATCTTCCTTCTTCACTTCGCTTGATCCAGAGCTATACTGCTTCTTGGTGAATCTGCGGAGTTCTTCTTGACGCAGAATTGACCACAAGTTGTCCCAATCTGGGAGGTCCACTCTGCCCAAGATACTTTGGACAAAGGTTTCCCACTCATCTGTGACTGCATTGAGGGCAATCCTGACCATCACATCGTCTTCCACCTTAGCACTTGTTGCAGTCAACAGGAAATGCTCCATGTTTTCTCCCTTGGTCATCATGAATGACCTTATCTATGTCTCCAACAGCATCTTCCTTTGGACAGATTTTCCCTCATATAGGGAGATTAAGGCCTTCCACATCTCATTAGTTATCTTCTTCTCAACTAAGTGTGGTACAATATGGTCCTTAATTTCGTCCATGATCAATCGCTTGGCATGCCCAAGAGCTTCCTTATGCTTCCGAAGGAGATCCAGATAGGTCAGTGTGGCCAAAGTTTGCTCTGCATGGTCTCTAAGATTTTATGCCTTAAGGACTACCAAGATCCTTGCCTTCCAAACTGGAAAGTTGGAAAGGCCATCCAACCTGTCCTGATCACGCAGTTCATGAGGAGCTATCTACTTAGAAGGTGTCGGAACTCCCTTTCACTTTCCTAGAGAACTGGATCTAAGGCCCTTGGCGAAATAGGTGCCTTCTGCTCCCTCTAACAACTGATTTCCTTTCTTGGAAATCTGCCAAATCAACAATGATTCAGCTCTCTTTGATCCTCTGATCAAACTGCAAGTTTCTTTTGGCTAGAAACTCTCTGAAAAGTTGATCTCCTCCCGCTCTTTGTCACTTGCTCAGCACCTTCTGAATTTTTGCAACTTTTCTTTAGTCTTTTCTAGATCTAACAGATTCAGATCTACATCACACTTGTAGGATTCAGACTAATCCAGCGGTCTTTCTGAGCTGCCTCTACGCAATAATTGTGTGGGCTTGCTAGGAGACAGCGTTAGAATGCGTCACCCTTCCCTCTGCGTGAATCTGCCTCTGAAAACTATCTACGTTTCTACTGCTTTTCCATCTACTTCCTACCACTAGAACCTTCAGTCTCTTGCTAGTGACCCTCCTAGATCTGCAATTGCTCTGATACCAAGTGCAAATTTCTGAATCTTTACACTTAATGCAGAAATTATTACTGTTAATCTGGTTATGCTCCTCCTACTTAGACAAGTTATTAACTGAATAAAATTCAAGTTAAAATCGAAGCAAAACACATAACAAATCTCCACCAATTTAGTGCATTCGACCGGCGGTTATGCTTTATCCCGACGGTTCGAACTTAACCAGGCAGTTTCGATGACGCAGTCTGCATGTGATCAGGTGGCTGACATTAAATGGAGACCCGGCGGCTACAGCTTTATCCCGACGGTTCGACTACACCTGGCAGTTTCAATCTATCACATGACACAGCCTCCAACACGGCATATCTCGCAGTCACAGCAACTGACAGTCAACAATTTCCGCTGCGGTTGCATTTCACCTGTTCACATGATTGCAGGTTTGTTGTTTGGCTTACAAACTTTAAAACCCCGACGGTTCGATGGTGTGGAACTTTGACACAAGGTTCCGCTGACTGACTGACATTTTCTGCTGCAGTTTACAAGAGTTTGGTCACACGGCTTTTCACAGCCTCGATGCAGTCTGACTCAAACGGTTAGGAAGCGCTGTGGGTTTTAAAACTTTAATATAAAGTTTTATATAACATAAACCCGAACTTTGATTTACATACTCCGCTACCCTTAACCCTTTACAACATATAATTAATATGTGTTACAAGGTTTATTACATAGGTTTTTGCACCATAGGCTTATTTATAAACCCGATACATGGTTTTTGCACCATAGCCTATGTGTATTTGCATGTATTATAATTAATACCTTAGCGCTAGTCCTTAGGACTTTGTTTAGACATAGGACTTTAGATCTAGGTTAAAATTTAGTCCTTTTTACCTTAGGATTTTTTTCCCTTAAGGTTTACAATTTGGACTTTCTTTTGCCTTAACATTTGACATTTTCGATCTCAACACTTTAGAGCTATATGCTTTTAAGACTTAGGATGTTGTTTTTCCTTAAGTCGTTACAATCATAACTTCTTGTGTTTTTATGTCGCAGGTCAACATAATGACGTCTTTCTTTGACGACAGCTTTGACTTTAGAAAAATACCGATGCTGATGGCGAACTCTTTGATACTGATGTCGAAATCACGCTGAACCTTTAAACTTGAGTCGATGAATCCTTTGTACAAATGACCATCTTGGTCGAAACATTTTCATCTCCACATGTTTTATTACATAATCGATAATTACTTATTTCAAAATGACCATCTTGGTCATTTTGTAATTTCGATAAAAATTTGAGAATCCAAAATTGGATCACACCTCCCAACTAAAAGAACTTTTGGTTCTCCAAAAGTTTTATTACAATGCTTTTTGAAGAAAATTTAATTCTATAACCTAGTTACAACTTATCTAGATCTAGACAATTTTTTACAAATTCATATTAGGCATATGGCATAAAATCTACGCAATTCCATTTATCATTTGATTGTTCTCCAGCAGGTGAATTGGATGTATCCTGGGCTGTTGGTGTCAATGTTGTTTCCCTTGGAAGGATTGGACAGTTGTCTTTGGCATGCCTCGACAATTTGCAGTGTCGACAAACTTTCTCCTTTGTACTTGTTGAGTTTTCTGAGTGGTCTTCTTCTTTAGCAGATTGAAGTGCAATACTTCCTGACCGCTTCTTTACCTGAAGTGTCTTGTCATCTTCTGACGACTGACTTTTAGTAGCTCCGATTTTCTTGTTGTAGGCCTTATGTTTCCAACATTTCTCTACACAATGCCAAGAACTACCACAAAACGTACATGGATATATTCTCTTAACAGTCTCTATTACCCAATTCTGATAAAAGAAGTCACTATCAGAATCATTACTGCTAGAGGATTGTTTTTTCTTACCCCTTTTATCATGGAGCTTCTTTGGCAAAAGCTCAGGATGCATAGACCAACATTGGTCAGAGATGTGGCCAAGCTTCCCGCAGTAGTCACACTTCATCAAATCATATCCTAGACCTAGATGCTTAGGTCTTTCTTGTATTGTGATGGTTAGAAGAGTCCCTTGTCCATCTTTTCCCAAGCCTTCACCTTCTTGGTACCCCATGGCTTTCTTCATGGATAAGCCTTTTCTTTCAGGAACCGCACTTGGTTTCTGACTAAAAACTTCATCAGACTCTGAATCACTTTTCGGTGATATCAGTATGTCAAGATTTTCCTGAGCAGGTGAGGAAAAAGATCCAATGGCTTCCCTTGACAACTTCGTTGAGGATGAAAGGGAAGAACTACTTTTATCTTCCTGTTGAAGAGAGAGTGTGGGCTTCTTTCCATTAGAAGTTGTATCTTCAATGAGAGGATTGTTTCCTCTTTTATTCTTCCTCAAAACTTCAAGTTTAGATTGCAGGCTTTGCTTGTCACTCTCTAGTGCTTTAACCATCCTTCGCAATGCAGAATTCTCCTGATGATATTGCTGATTGAACTCCTCGAGTCCTTTCAACCTTAGCTGTTGTCGTGATTTTTTGCCCATCTTGTACCTGAAAAGAGCTAGACTGCTCTGATACCACTTGATCTGAAATGCGGAATTGACAAGATCTTTTCTAGCTCTTATACAATATGTGAATGGCAAGTATTTTACTAAACATTTACTTTTAAACAAAATTAACTGTTAGCATCAAATGTTTTTAAGTATAAATCTGCTTACGTTATGGCTTAACAAATACACAAGATGCATATAAATGATACCATAAACAAACGAAGTTTTGTGATGGAGTTCGTCCCTCCTGGACTACGTCTCCGGGTCCGCCTCAGAAATGTGCGTCCGCTGTATTCCTTAAGCCAAGAGAATAAGACTATAAAGAATCATCAGTTGAAGAGTGTGAACAAACACTACTGATGTTTGCAGAAAAAGATCATCTCTTGAAGAGGCTAACTGAATACCAATGAGGAGAAATTGCACACTTAAGCTAAGAATCTTAAGCTTTAAAGACCTTGGGCAATATGGTGGCTAAATAGAGTTTAGAATATTGAAGTAGATCACACTGACAACAACGTACTTCAATACTGAAGCTTTGCAAGAAAGGATGAGCTCTCCTCCTTCAATGTACCTGCAAATAAAACTCTCCACCACGTATTTGAGACGATCAAACGATCTTCAATGAGAGTAATCCCCCCTTCTTGACGCTGAAACAATTCACTCTCTTTCTCCTCCCTCTCTCTTACAAAAACATCTCTTCTTTCTTTTATAAGAGAAGTGTATGTAAACATGACAAATGAATCTCTTCATATCTTCGAAGAGGTTTTGATTTCGAATTAATGGTTCTCTATCCTAATCCCTAGCATCATGAATGCTCTCGGGTTTCAAGTCACTAGGATAGGAATATTGTTTTACATACAGTGCATGAAAACCCACTTGCCAACTTTATAATATAATTTTTAGCCCTAATGGCTAACTAACCGGGCGGAGGTCTTTGCCTACGGCATGTGATCAGCGCCTCCGACCGATGATTACGCCTTATCCCGACGGTTCGAACCTAACCCGGCGGTTTCGATCACGCAGCCTCCGACACAGTCTGCATGTGATCAAGCGGCTAACATTAAATGAAGACCCGGCGGCTACGGCTTTATCCCGACGGTTCGGCTAAACTTGGCGGTTTCGATCTGTCACATGACACAGCGTCTGACGCGGCATATCTCGTCGTCACAACAACTGACAGTCAACAATTTCTGCCGCAGTTGCATTTCACCTATTCACATGATTGTAGATTTGTTGTTTGGCTTACAAACTTTAAAACCCCGACGGTTCAATGGTGTGGAACTTTGACACAAGGTTCCACTGATTGATTGACATTTTCCGCTACACTTTACAAGATTTTGGTCACACAACTTTTCACAGCCCCGACGCGGTCTGACATGACGGTTAGGAAGCGCTGTGGGTTTTAAAACTTTAATATAAATTTTTATATAACATAAACCCGAACTTTGATTTACATACTCCGCTACCCTTAACCCTTTACAACATATAATTAATATGCACTACAAGGTTTATTACATAGGTTTTTGCACCATAGGCTTATTTATAAACCCGATACATGGTTTTTGCACCATAGCCTGGGTGTATTTGCATGTATTATAATTAATACCTTAGCGCTAGTCCTTAGGACTTTGTTTAGACCTAGGACTTTAGATCTAGGTTAAAATTTGGTCCTTTTTACCTTAGGATTTTTTTCCCATAAGGTTTACAACTTGGACTTTCTTTTGCCTTAGACATTTAACATTTTTTATCTCAACACTTTAGAGTTATATGTTTTTAAGACTTAGGATGTTGTTTTTCCATAAGTCATTACAATCATAACTAGTGCTTTTATATCGCAGGCCGACATAATGACGTCTTTCTTTGACGACAGTTTTGACTTTAGAAAAACACCGATGTTGATGGCAAAGTATTTGATACTGATGTCGAAATCACGCCGAACCTTTAAACTTGAGTCGATGAATCCTTTGTACATATGACCATCTTGGTCGAAACATTTTCATCTCCACCTATTTTATTACATAATCGATAATTAATTATTTCAAAATGACCATCTTGGTCATTTTGTAATTTCGATACAAATTTGAGAATCCAAAATTGGATCATTACGCAGTGCAGAGTTGCAGCAGGGCAGCAGCCTCCAGAAGACATCACCGAGCAACAGCCTATAGAGCTTCAGTGATGAAGATGTAGACCAACTGACTTGTCTGTCAAAGATTGGGCAGGAGTACTTCAGTTGCTTACTCTCAGCCACTGAGTTGCAGTGCAGCAATTGGCAGCACGTTGCAACAAATTGAGAGGGAGCTGCTGTACGGATGTAGAAGTGGCGGTGGCAGCGTCATGGGTAGCAGTACAGAAGAGCAGCAGCACCGCAGTGATGAAGGACAGCAGGCCAAGCATCAGCATAGAGACCCACACCAGAGATCAGTGCAGAACTTCGGGGTGAAGTATTGTTGCTAGAGCACATTCCTTGCTAAGAGGGAGTGTTGAGATTTTGGGGTGTTGGTGTAGCATCAGATGTGCTCTAGCTCCCAAACTTTGTGGAGGGACTAGAGTGCATGAGATCTTCAAGGCCCAGAAAGTGATTTAAGAAATTCCATCGTGTTTAAGAGATATTTAATTAATTAATCTTTTTAATTAAGGAACCTAAGTCTAACTTAGGAAAATTAAAAGATTAAAGTTAATTAAATTAAACATGTGATGAAAATGACTTAAGTCACACGGATCAAGCATCTTCTAATATTAGTCGTCGATTCAAGATTAGATCACATTCGTTGATGTTTCAATGAGAAAAGTATAAGAAGAGGGCTTGGGGTCAGTAGGAGGACACACACAGTGGCAAAGCACTGAGACTAAGCTGAAATTCTAGGGCGTGGTTTGCAAAGAAATTCAAAATGTTTCCGCTGCATCGAGGGGTAGTATTAGCGAAAGGGATGGTTTGATCCTAGGCCAAGAGTGCAATAAGAGGCAAAGAAGCAACAGACTGAGCAGCACAGAGGGAGCAGCAGCTACGCAAAGCAACCATAGCCCAGCAGAGGCAGCGCAGAGACTTCAGGGGCTACGCAAGGCTGACGCAGGCCCAGAAAGGACAGCGCAGGGGCAGCAGGAGGCCGGCAGGGCCGACACAGGCCCAGCCAAGGCAACGCAGGGGCAGTGTAACCCAGTCTGGGGTGACGCAGGCCCTTCTTGAGCAGCGCAGGGGCTAACGCAGGCTAGCAGAGCTGACGCAGATGGCTTCAGAGCGGCGCTGGGGTTTCTGAAGACTAAAAAGGGCCGAGTTCTATAAATCTCGTTTGAGGGTGTGGATCAGTCAGTTTTTCTGTCTCCAAAACAGAGGTATAGCTGCAGATTATTTATTTCTCCGTCGAGTTAACTAGTTTGGTGCCCATATTTTTTGTGCTTAGATTCTACTTAATAATAAAACCCTACAGCAGTCAGAAGACTGGTTTTCTCGCATTGGGTTTTTCTGGGGACAGTTATCCAGAAAATCCTTGTGTGTCAGTTTGTCGTTGTGCATGTATTCAGTTTAGATCTGTATGTGTAGGATGTTGATATATTTTCTTCGATGTTAATGTTGAATATTTCACATTAATAACTTAATGTTAGTAAGAGAAGTAAATATGAAAATTAACATTAAGGTTTTTGTTTGAGATATTCATAAATTTTCACACTAAGTAACATGGATCAAGTCTTTTCTAATCTTAGTCGTTGATTAGAATTTAGATCACGGTCATTGATTTCTCAATGAGAAAAGTATTGAAGGAAGGCTTGGGGTTAGTTGGAGAACACACACAGAACGGTAGAACTTGAGCTAAGTCAAAGTTTTGGTGCGCGGTTTGCTAAGAATTGTCAAGTGAGCTTGGAGTGCTCGTTAGGGGCAGATCAGCGAGGGATTATTCTGATCTGAGGCCGAGAATAAAAAGGCAAAGAGGCAGATCTATACCAGGCAGCGCAGAGACCAGCAGGAGGGACGCAGCCCAACCAGGCTCACGCAGAGGCAACGTAGAGGTTGACGCAGAGGTAGCTCTGAGCCGAGAAGGGTGACGCAGGGGCAGCCTGTGCTGCACAGTGGCTACGTTGGGCAAGAGAAGCTGACGTAGAGGCTAGAGGAGCGGCGTTGGGGTTCCAGTCGGCCAGAAAGGGCTCGTATTCAACGTATTTCAAAGGAGTGCTTCCTTGACTTAATCAACCATATTTTCTATCTCCGAGTGATAAGTACATCTGTCGTTAAATTCTTTGTTCGGCAAACCATTACTTGTGCCCTTAATTGTATTAAGATATTCAGCTTAATAAACAAACCCTCTAAGATTTATTGCATCGGTTTTCCCACATTGGATTTTTCCGAGGACATTGTCCAGAAAATACTATGTCCTTTGTCATGTGTGCGTTACGCTTCAGTAAATGATTTGTATATATGTGTAGGTTGCAGTTGTATTTGCTTTGATATTTTACTGAATATTCAGATAATAAAATGTTAACTAAATCAAACAAGTAGGAGAAGTAAATCAAGATACTGCAGTAAGGTTTCTATATTAAGAAATTTTCACAATTTCGAAAGACAGTCCAAATTTAGCTGGAGACTGGGGTTTCTGAGCCGGGAGGGACGAAACTCAGTTTTTGAGAGGCAGATCAGCGCAAAGAAGGGGTGACGCCGTCCTCAGCCAAACCCACGCAGGCCTACGCATCTACTGCGTAGAGGCAGTTGGGGCTTCACCAGTTTCTGATCTGAATCAGCTAGGACTTGTAGAGTGAGGTAAAACTCACAATTTATTTCTATCTTCCAAGGTTTTCTCTGTTGGTCGAGCCTGATTTTGGCACCCTAAATGTACTCAGAATATTGTTGCTTAATAATATAAACCCTCATATCTATTGCGTTGGTTTTCCCGCATTGGGTTTTTCCGGAGACATTTGTCCAAAAAATACATGTCCTTTGTCTGATTGTTCTACTTAATTTTCAGTGCTTGATCTGTATAATTGTGTAGGTTGCAATGTGTTTTCATTAGTCTTTTTACTGAATATTCAGAAAAATAACTTGTAATTTAAATAAGGCAAGTAGGTAATGCAAATCAGATTTACTGCGGTAGGATTTCTGGTGTAGATTCAGAAATTTTCACAAGGATTAGCCCCCTAGTTTAGGTAAGGGAATAAGACTACAGTCAAAACCCTTTCTCCTTCCAATTCACCAAAAAATCCATACCCAAGTGTGCCCAACCAAAAAGGCATAAGCATCCAATTGCCTAATGAAAAATCATACCTTTATGATTGGATGGGCAACCTTAAAGCATACAATCTTGACAGATGGGCGAGGGGTCATATGACTAGCCCAGGGAGTGGAGACATTTGGCACAACATCGGCCACACTGGTGGCTACTAGGGGTTGTTGGTTGTCGGCTAAAGACAAATCTAGGAGAAAATTTCTCCTATAGGGTTACCCACTAGACGTGGGTAACAGTACCCAACAAAAATGCTTTTCTCTATAGTACGTTCAAGCTTGGTCCTCTTCTTTGATGGGATGTGGCAATAAACCAAACACCCGAAGATACAAAGATGTCCAATCTTTGGTTTCTTCCCTATGTATGCCTCTTCAGGGGTCCTCTTCCCCAACACCTTGTGTGGACTCCTATTTTGCAAATAAATTGTTGTATTACCTGTTTCCATGCATAAGAACATAGGCAGATCTTGATCATGCAGCATTACTTTTGTTGCCCCAACAATGGCTGTGTTCTTCCTTTATGATACTCCATTCTGTTGTGGGTTATATGGAACTATCAGCTCCATCTTAAATCCAGAATCTGCACTAAACTCTTTGAAGGCATTCGAGTTATACTCGCCTCCATTGTCAGAACTAAGCACCTTGATCTTTCTCCCCATCTAATTCTCCACAAGAGCTTTAAAGTCTTAGAACCGGCCAAAGGCCTCATCCTTGGTATTCATAAAATACATCCAGGTTTTCCTGTTATGGTCATCTATGAACGTCACATAGTAGTCGAACCCTCCAATAGACACAGCTGACATCGGCCCACATATGTCTGAATGGATCAAGTCCAAGATCCCCTTAGACCTGCTATCACTGTTGTGAAACAAAGTCTTGGTGTACTTGCCCATGGCACACCCTTTGCACACTGCATGTTGATCTGAAGTGAAAGCCAGAAGACTTCTTACAACCTCCCTAAGCACTTTGAGTGCTCCATAGTGAAAGTGTGCCATCCTCCTATGCCACAGCTCCCCCAAGTCACAGTTATTGTTGCTACTCACCAATCCCTTGTCTAGCGTGATCTAAAGTCTATACAACTTGTTCCTTCTTCTCCAAGCACTCTTGTTGTGCTGAGATTGGAACCCTCAGCACAAATATACATCTTTCCCTTCCTGAAGTTCACCACATAGCCCTTGTCCTCCAATGCTGAAATGGATATCAAATTCTTCTTCAATCCTGGAACATACAGCACATTCCAGTAAAGGCTTCCCAGACTCCCTCTGCAACATGACAATTCCACTACCTACTAGCTTGTGTGAAAATTTATGAATATACTTATGCAGAAACCCTACTGTTAAATCTTCATTTACTTCTCCTAGTTAGACAAGATATTAATCTGAAATATTCAGCATTAACATCAAAGTAAATACGTTAACAGCCTACACATGCAGATCTAAAACTGAATAACTTGCACAATGACAAAGTGACAATGGATTTTCTGGACAACTATCCCCGGAAAAACCCTATGCGGGAAAACCGGTCTTTTGGCTTTTGTAGGGTTTTATTATTAAGTAGAGTCTAAGTACAAAAAATATGGGCACCAACTGGTTAACCCAATAGAGAGATAAAACTGCAGCTATACCTCTGTTCTGGAGATAGAAAAACTAACTGATTCACACACTCAAACAGCATTTACAGAACTTAGCCCTTTAAAGTCTTCAGAAACCACAGCACTGCTCTAAATCCCATTGCGTCAGCTCTACTAGCCTGCGTCAGCCCCCGCGTCACCCCAGCCTGGGTTACGCTGCCCCTGCGCTGCCTTGGCTGGGCCTGCGTCAGCCCTGCTGGACTCTTGCTACCTCTACGCTACCCTTTCTGGGTCTGTGTAGCTTCCGCGTAGCCTGTAAAGCCTCTACGCTGCCTCTGTTGGGCTGTGGTTGTGCTGCGTAGCTGCTGCCCTCTCTGCACTGCTCAGCTTGCTGCTTCTCTACCTCTTGTTGCACTCTTGGCCAGGGATCAGATCATCCCTTTCACCAATACTACCCCTCGCTGCAGCTGAAACACTTCTGGAAATTCTTAGCACACCACGCCCTATAATTTCAGCTTAGTCTCAGTGCTCTGCCACTATGTGGGTTCTCCAAATGACCCCAAGCCTTTCCTTTATACTTTTCTCGTTGGAAAACCAACGACCATGATCTAATCTTGAATCGACGGCTAATATTAAAATAAAGTTTCATCCGTGTGACTTAAGTCATTTTCATCACATGTTTAACTTAATTAACTTTAATCTTTTAATTTTCCTAGGTTAGACTTAGGGTCCTTAATTAAAAAGATTAATTAAATAAATATCTCTTAAATAGGACAGAATTTCTCAAATCCCTTTCTGGGTCTTGAAGATCTTATGTACTCTAGTCCATCCACAAGGTTTGGGAGCTAGAGCACATTTGATGCTACCCCAACACTCTCTCTTAGCTAGGAATGTGGTCTAGCACAACACTTCACCCTGAAGTTCTGCACTAATCTCTAGTGTGGGTCTCTGCGTTGATGCTTGGCTTGTTGCCTTTCATCACTGCGTTGTTCCTGCTCTATCATACTACTGCCCCTGACGCTGCCACTGCAACTGGCACATTTGTACTGCAACTCCCTCTCAATCTGCTTCATCGTGCTGCCAACTGCTGCACTGCAACTCAATTGCTGAGAGAATCAACTGAAAACTCATACCCAATCTTTGTCAAAAAGGTCAATTGGGTTGTATCTCATCACTAAATCTCCATAGGTTGTGTTGACCACTCTGTGTCAATGACCCATAGTAGTACACCCCCATTTTTGCAAATGGGATTTATCATGTTCAAAGTGTTCACGCCATTCAAATTTCATCGTTAGTCGCCAGTTTTATAAATGTGTAAACCCATTCTACATGTGTATAATGTAAATGATCTAAGTAAGACCATCATGTATGTAACAACCTAGGTAAGCCTAGGATTTTGGTGACGATTTCTATCCTAGGAGGTTTTTTGTCTCACTGATTCATTTGTGTCTCTCGACACAAGTGATTGGCAGAGTTTTCCCCTCCAGCCTCACCCTAAAGCTAGGGTGGATTTTGTCATCAACATACTAAGTGAGTCTTAGTGTTTTCTATCGAGTCTTTGTAAAAGTAGTTTGGGAATAATCCTAGCTAATTGGTTAGATTATTTTATTACATACTATTTGGTCTACTGGATCATATTTTGAGTCGCAAAATTGGCTAACTATTTGAGGGTCTATCATGAATGGGTTTTCCCCCTTCATCTGTCAAAATGTATTTATCTTATTTAAAGAGGGTTGGAAAATTAATTATTCCCCTCATTAGTCAATTAATTAAATTTTCTGACCAAATTAAATTAAAACTCGTAAGCCAAAAATTTAATTAATTTTAGTTCCTAGGTAAATTAAATTTTTCAAAGGAAAAATTTGTGGGTCCCTAAAAAATAAATTTTTAAAGGTCCCAAGCCAAGAGAATATTGAGAATTTTGATAAATTTTGGACCCTTGGGACTTGGTGGTTAAAGTCAAATTTTTTAGGTAATTAACTCAAAAATATTATTTTTGAGTTAATTAAAATGGAGTTAAATGATAAATTCGAATTTCCTCAAAAATTTATAATTTCGACGGACAAGATTACTTTGACAGAGATCAACCGTACTAGCCGTTGGAGATTTTATCTTATAAATTACAGGTCTTTGTCTGTCATTTGCATCTGATCTTTGAATCATGCACTTGTTTTAAGAAGCTCTTGTAACTCTTTCCTCATCAATAAAATAAAAAGACTTTGGGATTACAGACTTTGGTGTTCCTTTTCCAGATCTATGTGGTGATATTGTTTCTAAAACTCTGCTACTCTCACTGTCATTTGATGGTTGATAGCCTTTGTGGATTGATCTGCATACAGGTATCTTGTGCAGATTTCTAGGTTCTCTTAAATTGAATTTTGATTCGACAGAAATATCAGTTATCTATGTTTATGAATGATCTTATGGTTATTTTTTAAATCTCTATTAGTCTAAAATTCAGATCTAAGTGCGCAGAGGTCATTATTCAGGGTTTGGGCGTTTGGGAAAATCTTCAACTAGATCAGCCGACTCTCAGATTCCAAAATATCTGAAAAAGCCCATTGTCTCTTAATTTCTAAAGTTATCTTACAGAATATTTTTTTTGCAGGGTCTTCTTGGGCTTCTGCCTCTCTTAATTTCTCTTTTTCTAAATTGTGTAAAATGGTTTTAAATCTGGCCATGTGGGTTTTTGACCTGTAGAATAGCACTGTAAATATCGTTATTTTTAACTCACCGAGGTTTAAGGGTTTTTATTTTATGTGCATATATTGGGTTTTGGGTTCCTTGTTTTCTGATTTTGTGTGGGTTTTATTGAGAGATTTTCAAAAAATTTAGATCTGAGCCAGATCTAGGCCCTGGAGGGTAAGATCTGGCCTCAGGATCAGTTTTGTTTGCAGATCCAGGAGGGATCTTGCCTCAAAATACAAGCTACAAGTGAATTTATTTATTTAAAATCCGAATTTTAAATCTAAGCTTGTTGATTTTTGGGCAAGGAAAAATTTTAAAATTTTATGCACCAGAGTGTTGCCTGATGCGCCATTAATCTCTATGTTTTTTTTTCTTGCTGCTCTTTTCACTGCGAGCCACCTTGCTTTTGCATTCATTCCTGCCTTCTGCTCCATCTCCCTTCTGTTACGTCACTATTTTCCTTTTCGTCCCTCTTCTCCACTTCCAATTTCGCTTGCATTTCACTTTCTCCTTGCCATCCACTGTCTAAACTGCAACCTGCGTCATCCTTCCCTGCAGCTACCATCCTCACGTTGTCTCTGTCACTATCGCAGCTCCCACGCTGCCTATTCTCCTTTAGCCGCATTTTTCTTATCCGTTGTCTGCCCGTGTATGCTCTCACGCCCTTGCATCCTTGTTGGCCTTCACGCAGCTCTCATCTCTTCATTTCTCCCATCCGACTGCCCCTTAACCTACAAGTCAGTGTCACTTTCCCTTCCACGTCCCGTTGCCTCCATCGCCCTTACTCCTCTCACTTTCCATTTGACCTACTATTCAATTTTCGGTTCTGGCAGCTTCTTCTCGAACTCCTTCGATGGCTCTTCCTTTTTCTTTTACGCTGACCTATACAAACCCACAATTAACGCATCTAATTTTTTTGTTTACTTTAGGTTTCTATTTATTTTTATTTTATTTTTTAAACTTTAGAGCTTTTAAAATTAAAAAATTTAAATCTAACATAAGATTTTCTAACCTTTGAATTTTTAAAACCTTTCATTTTCTTCTATAGTTTTAGATTTTGTATTTTTATTTTAGAATTTTTTTGAAAGAAATAAAAAAAAAAATTAAAAAGGCTCAAAACATTAAAATTTCTTAACTTTAAAAAATTTTAAAAAAAATCTTTAACTTTTAACATTAGGAAATTTCGTTTTAAAAATTGTGTTTCTTCTTTTTACACTTGGAAGTGGTCTTGGATGTTAAAGAGAGGTTAAAAACTAAATTATTCCATAGTCAAAGGAGAAATTTTAATTTTAATATCTAAAGTTTGACTATAGGATAAATTTAAATTTCTAGATTGGAAATACTAAGAAGATTATTTAATTCAGAATTGTTTGAAATGTTTAGCATTTGAATTCGATGGTCCTTTCATGATAATATCTTTTCCAAATTTGAATTGTTTAAATCTCGCATCTAGTTCGAAGTATTTTTTCATGCTTAGCGTCTATTGGGATTGATTGTCATTTAATTGGCTCTAAATGTGGTTTTAATTGCAAGAAATTGATATTAATTGCCAAGTCAAGTTTGAAAGCTCTTCAAGTGATGATAAATTGCATTTTTTTCTTTCCTAGATCAAATATCTTTAATGCATGATATTGAAAGATTATGAAAATGTTTCGTTCTCTTTGAGCTAGAATTGCATTGGAATTATGAGCTTATGTTTAATCGCAAGCTAAATCGCATTGTTGAAAAAGGCTTATCTTCCAGTTTGATAAATTGAGCATTTAATTGAAGAATTGAATACTGTGGTGGTGGATTGGTTTTTACATAGCAAGATAGTTGTCCATTTTAGCAGGAGTTATCTATCAGCTACTTGATCATAATTTCATAACAGGATAATTGACTCCATAAGGCACTGGTTTCAAACTTTTAATCTAATCGAATCTGTAAAATCTCATTAAATCTTAAACAAGTACTTGGTCGTTTGACTGTGTCTCCTGAATTGGTTGGTTTCCAACCAATTCCCTATCTTCCATTTCATTAGGGTCTATCGCCCTTAGTCTACAAGGAGACAGCTTAAATAGAGAGATTGGGGATCAGGGTGACAGCCCCCGATTTGAGTCGTTGTCACGGTGCCTAGACATTATGTGCGACAACATTTTTTGGCACTGTTGCCGAGGACCAATTTATTGGACTTTGGCTTTACGACATTCATCTCTTTCTTCATCTTTCATCTCAGGTATTTGAGTTAGTTTTTTGTCCTGGTGGCGACTCCATTTCCTTCATTTTCTACAGGAATTGATACTAGAAGACATCCAAGTAGCTTGGTTAATCCCACTCCAGATCCTGAAAAGGTTCTCAGAGTCCGATTACACAAGCTCTCTTCTCGTACACTTCTTGTTAATCTCAGACAGGAAGCTCTCTCTGATATCCATTCTCTTTTTTGTGACCCTGTTCAACAAGATATCGTGGATATTTTTGCCCCGTGTAACTTCGCTAACATTCAAGGTTATCCCAATGATTTCCCTGAACATGGTATGGATAGGTTACCTGCTTTTAAGGGAAAGATGCGATTAGTATCAAAGTTCACTTGTTCGCTTTTGCTGGTTGGTGGAATAAATGAGGGGCTTTAAATAACAATTTCGAGGATGTAAAGATGAAGCTTTTTATTCTTACTTTTGAGCAAGATGCTATGGAATGGTTTACTGAAAAGCCTAATAATTCATTTGATACTTTTGAATCAATTCTAGTTGCCTTTAAGGATAAGTTTGGTGATAAAAGGGAAGATAGGCATTTGGTGAAAAATATCAGTACCATAAAAAACAAAGAAAATGAAACGATTGAAGAATTTAACAAGAGATTTAATAGAATCCTTAAGGAAATATCTCAAATTCATATGTCTCCTGATGGATCTCTCCTGAATTTTTACATTGATGCTTTTAATTCTGATATTTCATATGAGCTAAGACATGCTAAGACTGCTGACTATAAGGCTTGCCAATCTTTAGCTGAAGAAATTGAAAAGCACAAAAGGGCATCAGGGAAGTCTAAAATTCCTGGTTTTGATAGGGCTGCAACTAAATTGAAAGGACCTATGTAATATCCTGAATGGAAATAAACAGCAATATAAAGCACATAAACAAAGACATACAGCTACTAGAGACAAATCATAGGAAAAACAAACAATATGGAAAACGTTGAGCCATTTTATTAATACTGAGAAATGGAAATGAGTACAGAGGTGATCAGAATGATGGCACCTCAACTTTCACTAGGCAAGCGTTGAAAGACTCTCAGGAAATGACTCGGAATAGCTACTCCCTCAGGACTGCATTATCTCCAGAGCTGTTGGGACTGCTACTATGTTGTTGCTACTGTTGTAATGAACTGAATCGTTGGGGCTGCTCCCCACCTCGGAAAATTCTGAAACTTCGGGAATAGCCTCTACTCCCAATACTCAGAAAAGCCCACAAAGCTTTCTGGAAATGGCTGACCCTCGAAAATGGCTCCCTTGAGGCACTACGTTATTCCTCAAGGAGGGACGCTGGCTCTGAATGATCTGCTCCAAATAATGGTTCCTTACTCCTCCAAAATACTGGAATAGGGAAGGGTTGGCCCCTCTCTCACTATCCCGGGCTGAATCCACCAACAAACCCTCAATCCAGAATCACCTCCTCTCAAGACTACATCCTCCCTCTCACTGACTGCGTTGTCTCTCTGAGTGAATGCTCCGCCTATGGTTGCTGCAACTCTCTCCGAAAAAACAAGGATGAAAATCCTCACCCAAGCAGGCACTCGAAGTCCCCCGAGGCTGAAGTTGGGATCTCCGAACGGAGACACCCAATGTACTGAACAGTACATGCAGACTTTGCTAAACAACAAGTGTGCTCAATGTCAAAAGACAAATCTCAAAGATGCATAATCAGAATGAATGGAAATGAGGAGACCCTCCCCCTTTTTATGCTTGGAGAGCCTTGCTCTCACCTAGGCCCCACCATTAATTGTGTTGTCCCTTGGAGCCACGTTGTCCATCTCTCTCTGCGCTGGCTTGGTCCCACATTGCCCACGCTGTCCCTTTTTCCTGCGCTACCACTTGGCCTCTAGGCCCCACGCTGCCAATTAATCATGCTCCTCAAGTGACTTTAGGAAATACTCTTTATCCTAAGTGTGAGTAAGTGTACCCTTCACCGACTTTATCTCTAACTTAACTTATTAAAGTAAAAGTAATCAAAATTAATATTTCCAATTAGCTATTGCTAATTGGGAATACTACAGTCCTCCCCGGCAAAACGTTGCTTGTCCTCAAGCAATTGCAATGATGGATGCCACAATATCTTCTCACTCTCCCAGGTGGCATCCTCATCTGGTAGATTCCTCCATCTCACCAGGTACTCCCAAACCATCCTGTTCCGCAGCTGCCTCTCCCTAGTGTCAATAATGGCCTCCGGCTGCAGTACCAAATGCCCCTCATCATCCGTGGGTGGAAACTCCTCCGTCGCAGTCACCTGTTGTCCTAGTGCCTTCTTCAGGCATGACACATGAAAAATGTTATAAATCCGGCTACCGATGGGCAGCTCCAACTCATAAGCAACCTCCCCAACTCTGCGTGTCACCCTGTATGGTCCATAAAAACAGGGCTTGAGCTTTTCAGCCCCCTTCTGTTTCAATGTAGATTGTCGATATGGCTGCAATCGTAGGTAGACCAAGTCCCCTTCCTCGAACTGCCTCTCAATCCGTCCCCTGTCGGCATGCAGCTTCTGTCGATTCTTTGTTGAAGCCATGTTGTCCTTGAGAGCTCAGAGGATGTCTTGACTCTCTTGGATCCAATCCTTGGCCCTAGGGGCCTTGCTAGCACCAAACATCATATCAGCAAAAGATAAAGCATGATACCCATATAAAGCATAAAATGGTGACATACCAGTGGACATATGATAAGTGGCATTGTAGCAATACTCCCCCAAGTGCAACCACCGTAACCATACCTTCTGCTGCCCGCTGACATTATTACGCAAGTAGCCTTCTAGCCACTTGTTCACTATCTCTATCTGCCCGTCCTTCTGTGGGTGGTAACTAGTACTCGAAGTCAACTCAGTGCCCACCAAACAGAAAAGCTCCTGCCAAAACCCACCCATGAAGCAGTTATCCTTGTCACTGACAATGGTCTTTGGAAGACCATGCAATCTGAAGACATCACTGAAAAATAATTCCGCCACCTGTGCTGCCGTGTGACGTGCTGATATGGCGAGGAAGTGTGCATATTTTGTTAGCCGATCAACAACTACAAATATGCAATCCTTGCCTTGTACAGTGGGCAACCCTATGATGAAAACCATCGAAATGCTCTCCCATTTCCCCTCAGGTATGGGAAGAGGCTACAGTAACCCGGCCAGATGGTTCATCTCCCCCTTGTTGCTCTGGCAAACTTTGCACTCCCTAACATGTCGGAGTATGTCCTCCTTGAAGCCCTTCCATGAGAACCTCTCTCTGATGGCTCGATACGTCTTGGTGAACCCCTGGTGGCTTAGTAACGTTTAGTCATGCGAGGCGTGCAATATCTTCTCCTTGAGCTTGGAGCTCTCAGTCAAGAAGATCCTGTCCCTGTAGTAGATTACCTCATCCATCACCCGGTACCTGTCATCTGTAATCTGCTCGTCCAAAACCTCACAGGCAAAACGGTCCTTGGTGTACTCTACCAGAAGTTGAGCCCTCCAGTCCATCTCCAAACTCATCAAGGACAACATTTCTGGTCTACGTGAAAGTGCATCTACCACAACGTTGTTCTCCCCCTTGACATACTCGATGTCAAAGTCATACGCCTAGATCTTGCCAACCCACTTCTACTACCTCTCCTACAACTATTTCTAATCTAGAAAGAATCGGACGTTGTTGTGATCCGTCCTCACCCTGAATCTGTTCCCTACTAGGTACTGCCAAAACTTGGCCAATGCATGCATAATGGCCAACATCTCTTTGTTGTATATAGCATACAACCTCCCATGTGGCAATAGCTTCCGGCTCTCAAAGGCTATGGGATGGCCTCCCTGCATCAAAACTGTGCCTATCCCCTCCCCTGATGCATCACACTCCAAGACAAAGGGCTATGTAAAATTTGGCAATGCTAACACCGGACAGTGGCTCATCACCTCCTTGAGCCTGTCAAAAGCCTTCTGCGTTGTATCTGTCCAATTGAATGCCCCCTTTTTCGTAAGGTCTGTAAGGGGTGCAGCAAGTTGTGAAAATCCCTTAACGAACTTTCGGTAGTAGGTGCAGATCCCTACAAATTCCCAAAGTTTCGTCACATTCTTCGACTCTGGCCAACCCCTGATGACCCCGATCTTCTCCTCATGGACCCTCACTCCGTCCACCTCGATGATGTGCCCTAGGTAGAGCATCTTTGTCAACCCAAACTCACATTTGGAGAGCTTAGCATAAAATTGCTGCTCCTCCAAGATGTGCAGTACAGCCTCTATATGCTGGAGGTGCTCCTCCCATGTCCTACTATAAATCAAGATGTCATCAAAAAACACTAATACACACACCCTGAATCTGTTCCCTACTAGGTACTGCCAAAACTTGGCCAATGCATGCATAATGGCCAACATCTCTTTGTTGTATATAGCATACAACCTCCCATGTGGCAACAGCGTCCGGCTCTCAAAGGCTATGGGATGGCCTCCCTGCATCAAAACTGTGCCTATCCCCTCCCCTGATGCATCACACTCCAAGACAAAGGGCTATGTAAAATTTGGCAATGCTAACACCGGACAGTGGCTCATCACCTCCTTGAGCCTGTCAAAAGCCTTCTGCATTGTATCTGTCCAATTGAATGCCCCCTTTTTCGTAAGGTCTGTAAAGGGTGCAGCAAGCTGTGAAAATCCCTTGACGAACTTTCGGTAGTAGGTGCAGATCCCTACAAATTCCCAAAGTTTCGTCACATTCTTCGACTCTGGCCAACCCCTGATGACCCCGATCTTCTCCTCATGGACCCTCACTCCGTCCACCTCGATGATGTGCCCTAGGTAGAGCATCTTTGCCAACCCAAACTCACATTTGGAGAGCTTAGCATAAAATTGCTGCTCCTCCAAGATGTGCAATACAGCCTCTATATGCTGGAGGTGCTCCTCCCATGTCCTACTATAAATCAAGATGTCATCAAAAAACACTAATACACACTTCCTCAAGTGACTTCGGAAGATGTGATTCATGCATGACTGAAATGTGGCCGGAGCATTGGTCAACCCAAAGGGCATCACCAAGAACTCAAAATGGCCGTAGTGACACCTGAAAGCGGCCTTGGGAATGTCCTACTCCCTCACGCGAATCTAATGGTACCCGAATCTCAAATCAATCTTTGAGAAGAACTTGGATCCTCTCAGCTCATCCATCAACTCATCGATCCATGGGATGGGGTACCGGTTCTTCATGGTCTTATTGTTTAGGGCCCGGTAGTCAATGCACATCCTCAATGTGTCGTCCTTCTTCTTTACTAGTACTACAGAAGAAGCAAAAGGGCTAGTGTTGGGGCGGATGTGTCCAAGAGCTAAGAGCTCATGGATAGCCCTCTCAATCTCATCCCGATAGGCCTTAGGGTGCCTATAGGGTGTAGTGATGACAGCCTGGATGCCCTGCTCCAGCTCAATCATGTGCTCAAACCCCCGATCTGGCGACTGCCCTGGTGGTATCTCCCCAAATACCGTAGCATACCTGTCGAGAATGGACTGTACATCTGGGTGTACGGCCTGCCCTGTAGATCCTGCCTCTGAAACACGCAACTCCACTGCCCACTCTATGTATCCCTTCCGGAAATTTGCCTCCATCTGGTGTGCTGAAATTGTTTGTGGTGGGTAGGTGTGCATACCCCGAATCTTCTCATGCCTCCTAGTCTTCTTGTCCATCCACTCCATCTCCAAGGTCTCCCAATCAGTGGTGACCTTCCCCAGCGTGATCAACCATTGTACCCCTAGTATCACATTGGTGTCCGGGATGTCCACCATGAAGAAATGGTCAGTCAGGGTGTACGTCCCCATAGTCACTGCCAAGGCTGGCACATACCTGGCACACTGCATGGTTCGGTCACCTGGAACTAGCACTGAAAATGCATCAAAGCTCTCCGTCGAGATGCCCCTCCGCTCTACCAGATGGGCATCAATAAAATTGTGTGTGGCCCCACTGTCCACTAACACTGAAACACATTGTCCCCGCATTGTGCCTCGAACACGCAGTGTCAAGTACTTGGGAACTCCCCGCAAGGATGCAAGGGCTCCCCCGGTAGGCGCAAAAGCTGCACCTCCCGCTCCTGGTGGTGGAGGTGGTAGATGATCCCCTCTCTGCGTTGTAGTGTTGCCTCCTGCGTCTATCTCCTCGTACTCCTCTTCTTCCCCCTACTGTCGGAGAAGACCTCAATGTAATGTGCCTTCCCCGCGGCACAATGGTGCCCTGGTGCCCATGGCTCCTCGCACATGAAACATAGCCTCCTCCGCTTCAGATCTCTCCTGGCCTCATCATCTACAAGCCCTCTGCCCTGGTTCCGCCTTGGAGGTGGAACCCTCGCGTCCTTCCCCTTTGGCTGGAATGTCAGTCTTTGGGGAAAAGGGGCTCTGGTCAAGGGTAGTGCATCCTGCAAATCCCGAGTCCTCCCAACTACATCATGGAGTGTCATCGGCCTCGTCGATCTGACCAATCCCCGTAGAGGATCTACCAGTCCGTCTATGAACATATAGATCATTCGGGTTGCGGATAAATCAGGTACCATCACGGAGAGTCTCAAAAACTCTGAGATGTATGTGTCTGGGCTCCTGGTCTGTTTGAGCTTTGTCAGCTCAACAAAATGCTCCTCTAGATCCCTCCGATCAAAACGCTCTACCAGCCTCCGTGTAAACTCGGCATATGCTGTCACTCCTAAGTGCCCCAACATAGCCATCTCGTGAAACCACCAATCCTGGGCCTCATCCTCAAGGTGCAGTGTTGCCACCTTAACGGCCTCTAGCTCTGCCATCTGATTAAGCTGGAAATATATATCCAAATTCTCCACCCAAGCCTTTGTCGAACTCTTGGATGATCCGTCAAATGTTGGTAAATGGAACCTGCCTAGAGTGCGCTACATATCTTCGTCATGTGAGTGCCTGTTCCCCCTGTGATGGTTGTGGGGTCTGCTATCCCACTTGAGCTGAACGAAATCATGAAATGTGAGAGCACCTCTGAACTCCTGACCATAGGACTAGTACTCAGCAAAGTAATCTCCCATGTGTGCCGGCTCCTACTCCTGCTGTGCTCCTGCCCCAGTGTCTGCGGCAAGAAAAGTAGGCATCGTGGAACGGGGAGGTGTGTGTGCTGCAATCTGCTGCGCTGTAAGGTGCTCCTGTAAATGATGAGATGTGCCCGAGCCCTCTCCAACATGGAAACCCCTTAGGGTCTCACGCTGTCTAGACTCCGCTGTGAACCTTTGCCCCATCTCTTCTATCTGCCTCGACAAATCCTGCACTGATTTGAGGAGGAGTTCTCTGAACTCCTTCCCGGCATCTCTTTCCTCCACCATTCGTTCCTCTTCCTCTGCGTCCACCACTGGAATGTTGTCACCTTTCTCGAAAGTGAGCTCTAACCTCCGTTCTTGGTCTTTATACTTTCTTCCCCAGTAAGTGATATATGGTTTTCCTGCTGGTGTCATAGACAATCTGCTCCACAGGCTGAGCCAAGTCTATGAGCTTCGATACCACTGTAAAATCCCGAATGGAAATAAACAGCAATATAAAGCACATAAACAAAGACATACAGCTACTAGAGACAAATCATAGGAAAAACAAACAATATGGAGAATGTTGAGCCATTTTATTAATAATGAGAAATGGAAATGAGTACAGAGGTGATCAGAATGATGGCACCTCGACTTGCACTAGGTAAGCGTAGAAAGACTCTCAGGAAATGACTCGAAATAGCTGATCCCTCAGGACTGCGTTATCTCCAGAGCTGCTGGGACTGCTACTATGTTACTGCTACTGTTGTAATGAACTGAATCGTTGGGGCTACTCCCCACCTTGGAAAATTCTGAAACTTCGGGATTAGCCTCTACTCCCAATACCCAAAAAAGCCCAGAAAGCTTTCCGGAAATGGCTGACCCCCGAAAATGGCTCCCTTGAAGCACTACGCTATTCCTCAAGGAGGGACGTCGGCTCTAAATGATCTGCTCCAAATAATGGTCCCTTACTCCTCCAAAATACTGGAATAGGGAAGGGTTGGCCCCTCTCTCACTATCCCGGGCTGAATCCACCAACAAACCCTCAATCTGGAATCACCTCCTCTCAAGACTGCGTCCCCCCTCCCACTGACTGCGCTGTCTCTCTGAGTGAATGCTCCGCCTATGGTTGCTGCAACTCTCTCCGGCAAAACAAGGATGAAAATCCTCACCCGAGCAAGCACTCGAAGTCCCCCGGGACTGAAGTTGGGATCTCAGAATGGAGACACCCGATGTACTGAACAATACGTGCAGACTTTGCTAAACAGCAAGCGTGCTCAATGTCAAAAGACAAATCTCAAAGATGCATAATCAGAATGAATGGAAATGAGGAGACCCTCCCCCTTTTTATGTTTGGAGAGCCTTGCTCTCACCTAGGCCCCACCATTAACTGTGTTGTCCCTTGGAGCCACGCTGTCCATCTCTCTTTGCGCTGGCTTGGTCCCACACTGCCCACGATGTCTCTTTTTCCTGCGCTGCCACTTGGCCTCTAGGCCCCACACTGCCAATTAATCATGCTCCTCAAGTGACTTTAGGAAATATTCTCTATCCCAAGTGTGAGTAAGTGTCCCCTTCACCCACTTTATTTCTAACTTAACTTATTAAAGTAAAAGTAATCAAAATTAATATTCCAATTAGCTATTGCTAATTGGGAATATTACAACCTAAAGGTAAAGAGCCTATAGAAAATGATGATGACCCTATGGAAAAGTAAATGCAAAAGTTTGAAAGTGTTAGGTCCCTATATCACTAGTATAGTCCCTAATTATTGTTAGTGTAAACCCTTTATTGTTATTATTATACCCTTGTAACCCCCATTTTGTTATTATTGTGCCCTTAAATTATTATTGTTAGGTCGGCTAGGATTACATTGTGGCCCACTAGGATTACATTATGGCCCATGGACTCCTATATATAGAAAGGAGGTTTTCTAAATTGTATCATCCAAGAATTGTTCATTCATGTAATGTATTGGAGGTTGCCCCCTCGAAGTGGCTTATTTCTAAGGCGTTGATATCTCTTTTCTTCTCTTTTTGGAGCTGGTTTTACAACATTTGGTATCAGAGCTTTGGATTCTAGGGTTTCGCTGCTCCAAACAGGTCATCGTGGCATTTTCACTATAACTTTTTTTCTAAGAAGTTTCAGAAGCTGAAATTTTTAGGGTGCGAAGCCGAAATCCTGAGGAAGATTCTCTAAAAATTTCAAAGCTTGGTTCGCAATATTTTCGAAGATATGATCTGTGGAAGTTAGGTCTTTTTTCAGGCTCCTAAACAGGGCATCGTGGAATTTGCGCTATAACTTTTTTTCTACTGAGGTTCAGAATCTGAAATTTTTATGGTGCGAAGCTGAAATCCTAAGGAAACTCGTCAAAAAATTTCAGAGTTTGGTTCGCAATATTTTTGGAGATATGATCTGTGGAAGGTAGAGCTTTTTCAGGCTCCTGAATTTCATCTCAAAGAGGTGATCATGGGAAAATTTCAATAACTCTCTCTTTGAGCATCGGATTGGAGTGCCGTAAAAAGTGGTCGCAAGTACACGGACTGTAGTTTCTTGGCTATCAATTTCAGAGGCGAAGGACGAAACAGTGACACGTGGCAAGCCGTACAAGTTCGCTATACTGAACTAATCCATAATTAGGTCATTGTGGGAGATTGGACATAACTTTGTCTTGGAGAATCCAAATCAAGTCAGACCTGTGGCATTCAAAAGAGAATTTAGAGGGCGACTTCAGTGCTGAATTTCAGATATTGAAGAGCCGCAATCACAGAGATAATCCAATTTCAATATCGAGCTCCTCAAAAGCAAGTAAAAGGTGTGTAATTTTTTTTCGAATTGCATAAGTCTTGTTTGAAGAATCAAGTTGAATTGATTGCAAGGGCATATTGTAGAATAGATATCAGTATTGGATTATAAAATGGCCCCTCAAAAGAATTCAACACCCATTAAGCCTTTGGAAAACTCTACTATGACTCATGAAGACAAAGAATGGCAACATGACATATCAAAATTACAAGAGCAAGTGCAACAAATTTCGCTCTCGCAAAGAGCAACAAAAAATGACATGGAAGTTTTGAAGAAAGGCGTGGAATCTAAGATAGATGGCATGGAGGCTGGCATGGACTCTAAGATGGATGACATGGAAGCTAAGATCGATGAGAAAATGGAAAACATGAAGAATGTTCTAAAAGCAAACATGGAAGGTTTGACAAAGTTGATACAAGAAATGTTTCCTAATGGTGAAAAGATAGCAGAAGAACCTCATGATGAGAACAAAATAAATGTTAATCGTGATTTCATAAACTCTAATGTTGGCGGGAAGAACCACCATATTCCAAAAATGGATATGAGGAAGTTTGATGGAAAGGATCCTGTAACATGGATACTACAGATGGAGCAATATTTCGATCTCCATAATGTGCAAAACACACAAAAGGTACGCATTGCAACTTTGCATTTAGAACAAAATACATTTGTATGGTATCGATGGCTTTGCTCCCGTAAAAAAATTGTCACTTGGTCAATTTTTACGGAGGAAATGATAGCACATTATGAGGATACAAAGAGCAACACCTTCTTTAGCCAATTGATAATCTCAAACAAAAGGGTTTAGTGGGGCAGCACTTTGAGGACTTCCAAAAATTGAATATAAGGGTAACTGATATTCCAGAGGAACACAGGATTGATCTCTTCATAGGCACTCTAAAGGATAACATCCAACATGAAGTTCGTGTTTTGGAACCTGATTCATTGGAGAAGGCATTCAGGTTGGCAAGAAAGTTGAATGTAAAATTATGGCGACAAGGAAGCCTACCACTCAATTCTATAAAGAAGGAAGTGTTGCTACGCCTAGAATTCCACAACCTACAAGGTTGACACCACAACAATTGGAAGAAAAAAGAGAAAAAGGGCTTTGCTACAGTTGTGATAGCAAATACACTAAAGGTCATAAGTATGCTGAGAAGAAATTATTTTACATAGATTGTGAAGAAGAAGAAGAAAATGAACAAGAAGAGGATATACACCAGGAACCAGCCCTAGAAGAGGAAGAAATGAATCTGACCATATCGTGTAATGCACTGGCAGGAATTACCACACCTCAAACTCTCAAGATAGAAGGACATATCAAGAAGAAAAAGGTAATAGTGTTGATTGATTCAGGTAGCACCCATAATTTTATTCATTGTAAGGTAGCCAAGGAATTAAATTGTTTCCTATACCCAGCACCAGAATGTCAAGTGATGGTTGCAAATGGAGGAACTATAAATTGCTCGGGGAAATGCCATAATATCAAGCTAACCATGGAGGAATATGTATTGACTAGTCCAATGCTTTCCATTCCTATGGGAGGTGCTGATGTTGTACTAGGAGTACAATGGTTACAATCTTTGGGGACGATAGCTTTTAATTTTCAAGAACTTTTCTTGAATTTTTTTTCAGAAGGAAAGGAAGTCGAATTACGGGGTATTGCGGGGAAGCCATGAAGGATAATAAGCTCTAATGTCATGACAAAGCTTCTAAAGAAAGAACAGCGAGGCGTAATTGCACAATTATGCTCACTAGAAGTTCCAACATCAAAATTATCTATTTCTGCAGATCTCCAACAAGTCTTGGACAATCATTCCAAGGTGTTTGAAACTCCCAAAGGACTCCCACCTATTCGTGATCATGATCATGCTATTCATTTGATTCCAGGAAGTGTTCCTCCAAACATCAGGCGTTATAGATATCCTTACTTCCAAAAGAGAGAAATTGAACGTATGATTGCAGAAATGTTAGAGGCGGGTATAATTCAACCTAGTCAAAGTTCTTTCTCTGCTCCCGTAGTATTGGTACACAAGAAGGATGGATCATGGCGAATGTGTCCGGATTATAGGGAGCTCAATAAGCTCACCATTGAAGATAAATTTCCCATTCCTGTGATTGATGAATTATTGGATGAATTACATGGAGCAATTTATTTTACCAAGTTGGATCTTCGTTCAGGATATCATCAAATTAGAATGAAGATCGAAGATATTCCAAAAAAAACATTTCGAACTCATGAGGGTCATTATGAATTTTTGGTCATGCCTTTTGGCCTTACCAATGCACCTTCTACATTTCAAGGGTTGATGAATTCCATTTTCAAACCCTTCCTTAGAAAATTTGTGCTAGTATTTTTTGATGATATACCAATCTACAGCAGGTCTTGGAAGGATCATGTTGAACATGTTGACAGGGTGCTCAAACTATTGCAGGAGAAACAATTATATGCAAAAACATCCAAATGTTTTTTTGGAGTACAAGAGGTGGAATATCTGGGTCATATTGTATCTCACGAGGGTGTTAAAGTAGACCCTAACAAAATTAAAGCCATTAAGGAATGGAGAGTCCCCACAACCATAAAGCAGTTGCGAGGATTTCTCGGGTTAACAGGGTATTATCGCAAGTTTGTTAAGAATTATGGGAGAATAGCAGCACTTCTAACAACATTATTGAAGAAAGATGCATTTTCATGGACTCCTGAAGCAACTAAGGCCTTTGAACATCTTAAAGAGGCAATGTGCCTAGCACCGGTCTTAGCTACGCCAGACTTCACAAAACCTTTATTGTGGAATGTGATGCCTCAGGAAATGGAATTGGTGCTATTTTAATGCAGGAAGGAAGACCCATTGCTTTTTAAATTCGTACAATCAAAGGAAATTATTTACAAAAACGTATTGATGAGAAGGAAATGTTAGCAATACTGCATGCACTAAAGAAATGGCGAACTTACCTAATGGGAAGACACTTCAAGGTAAAAACTGATCATGATAGTCTTAAACACTTTTTGGAACAAAGACTATCTTCTGAAGAGCAACAAAAATGGGTCACAAAGATGTTGGGTTATGACTTTGAAATAATCTACAAAAAAGGAAAGCTTAATGTTGTTGCAGATGCACTCTCAAGAAAGAATGAAGAGGTGGAAGCATTGCTTTGTGCCATTTCTATTATCCAACCGTATTGGATAACCAAAGAAAGAGATGAATGGAAGAAGGACAAAGATGTATGGACACTCATTCAAAAGTTGCAGCAAGATCCTAGTACATCTGATACATTTAGTTGGAAAAATGATTCCATATGGTACAAAGATCGCTTATATCTTTGTAAGAATTCCCAACTAAAACAAAAGATTCTTCTCGAATTGCACACTTCTCCTTTAGGAGGACACTCAGGATTTTTAAAAACTTACCACAGGGTGAAGAAAGAATTTTTTTGGGATGGCCTTAAATCTGATATTCAAAAGTTTGTGGCGGAATGTTTGGTTTGCCAGCAGAATAAAGTGGAGACAATTAAGACCCCCGGACTTCTACAACCTTTATCCATTCCAAGTCAACGTTGGGAGGAGATTTCAATGGATTTTATCACAGGTTTACCTAAGTCCGAAGGAAAGAGTGTCATCATGGTAGTAGTTGATAGACTTACCAAGTATGCACACTTTTGTGCATTATCTCATCCATTTAAAGCAAGTACAGTTGCTACTACATTTATGGACAGAATTCAAAAGCTACATGGAAGCCCAAGGGTTATTGTGAGCGACAGACATCCCATTTTTACTGGAAATTTTTGGACGGAGTTATTTTCTTGTTTGGGTACTCAATTAGCTCATAGCTCATCTTATCATCCTCAATCTGATGGTCAAACTGAGATAGTAAATAAATGTTTGGAATGATATCTTCGTTGTTTTGTATCTGATAAACAAACACAATGGGTCAAGTGGTTACCTCTCGTTGAATGGTGGTATAACACTTCCTTCCATACCGCAACAAAAATGACCCCATTTATGGCACTTTATGGATATCATCCACCATCCATCACATCATCTTTAAGAGAAAATTCGAAGGTTCAAGCAGTGGAAGATCACATCGAGCATCAACAAAAAGTTCTCCAACTCTTAAAGGATAACCTGAATTTGGCACAAAATAGAATGAAACAACAGGCAGATCAACATCGCAGCGAGAGAAGCATGGAGCTTAACCAAGTGAAATTAATCTCTGACCATGCTAAGGAAATAAGCACTTTGCAGTCTAGGTTGGTCCAAATGGAAAAGGCTCAAGCACAAAATTCCCAACCTAGGAATCATAATAATAATAATCGAGGTAATAATACTTAGCAAAAAAAAGGTCAACCTAGTGAGCAGAGACCTCCTAATCTGCTCAAATCTACTAATCTGGTTAATGAAGCTCCGCATTATTGTAGAGCTTGTGATGCTCTTCATGAGGAAGTTACTTGTCCCACCATTAAAAGAACTATGAATAGTGGAATGTTTGGGGCAAGTAATCAGATAAATGTTGTTGGTAAGGAGTTTTCTTTATCTATCGAATATTGGATGGAAGTCAAGGAAAATAGTCAAGATGTTAGGCCTTTTACATCTTCACATAGTATCAATAATTTTGATCATAAAAGGATTTGATGATTGAATTATTTTGTGAAAGGCCTTCTCCAGATCAAGTATTGGAAATTGCAAAGGACAAAGGATTAACTTATCAGAGAAGGAATAAAGATCAAGGTAATAATCAAACTCCCCCTCGAATTTTTAATCCTAGTCCTGGTCTAAATATTGATTTCGCAGCATGTTTGAATAATGCTAATATCTTGGTGCCTATCACTAACATGTTGAAGCTTCCCACTCAAAGGGCTAAGGTTTTAGATGCCCTCAGAGTTTCGCATGTTAATGTTGCTCAAGATAAGACTCCTGAAGTTGCTTATCAAGATGCCCCTATAAATCTGCAAAAAATGGAGTCAGATAACAAGGAGCATCAACCATTTTTCATTGCTTTGATGGTTAATGGTAATAAATTGAATAATTGTATGCCAGATTCTAGTGCTTCAGCTTGTGCCATGATCAAGAGGGTAAAGGAACAACTTAATTTAAGAGTTTCTAGACCATACTACACATATGTGCCATGGATTTTAAGAAAATTGAAGTTCATGGGTTAATCAAGGATTTGCAAGTTCATTTATTTGTTTACCCTGACATAATGATTGTTATGGACATAGTTGTAGTTGATGTTCCGGATGCTTGGGGTATGTTGTTATCTAGAAATGGGCCTCTAATCTAGGAGGAAGTATTGGAAATTGCAAAGGACAAAGGATTAACTTATTAGAGAAGGGATAAAGATCAAGGTAATAATCAAACTCTCCCTCAAATTTTTAATCCTAGTCCTGGTCTGAATATTGATTTGGGAGCATGGTTGAATAATGCTAAGATCTTGGTGCTTGTCACTGAGATGTTGAAGCTTCCCCCTCAGAGGGCTAAGGTTTTAGATGCCCTCGGTGTTTTGCATGTTAATGTTGCTCAAGAGAAGACTCCTGAAGTTGCTTATCAAGATGCCCCTATATATCTGCAAAAAATGGAGTCAGAAAACAAGGAGCATCAACCATTTTTCGTTGCTCTGATGGTTAATGGTTATAAATTGAATAATTGTATGCTAGATTCTGGTGTTTCAGCTTGTGTCATGATCAAGAGGGTAATGGAACAGCTTAATTTAAGAGTTTCTAGACCATACTACACATATGTGCCATGGATTTTAAGAAAATTGAAGTTCATGGGTTAATCAAGGATTTGCAAGTTCATTTATCTGTTTACCCTGACATAATGATTGTTATGGACATAGTTGTAGTTGATGTTCCGAATGCTTGGGGTATGTTGTTCTCTAGAAAAAGGGCCACTAATCTAGGTGGAAGTATTCAAATGAATTGGTCTTATGCTATGATTCCTTCCCCTAGAGGTGAAGGGTTTGTGAAACTCAACAGAAAGCCTGAAAGAAGATTCCATGTGGAAGATCCTAAGAGACCTCATAATGAAATAATTAAGGAACAACTTAACATAGGGATTATGTTATTATGTCTAATTTCATAGTTCCTTTAGATAACAAGGTTGATGAGAAGTTTGAGGACCTAAAGGATAAAGTTATGCATTTTTATAGTGCATCATCTAGGTATGCTAAAGGTGTTGGAATTGTGTTAAAGTCTCCCCTAGGTCATATTTTCAAATTTGCCTATAGATTGGAGTTCGATGCAACCAACAATGTGGCTGAGTATGAAGCCTTGTTGTTATGTCTTGAGTTGGCAAAAGCTTTAAGAATTAAGTTGCTTAGTATCAAGGGAGACTCTGATTTGGTTATCATGCAAGTTAAGAATAAATTTACATGTAAAAATCAAAGGTTAAGGAATTATCGAAATGTTGTGTGGGATGTTATGTAATACTTTGATGCCATTAACCTTGAAGCTATCCCAAGATAAACGAATAACTTGGCAGATGAGCTTGTTGTGGCTGCTTCTACTTTACAATTATCTGATGAAATAATCAAGGATCAAATAAAAATGGAAATTATTTTTAGACCTTCAGTTCCAGATAATTTAGAGCATTGGCAAGTTTTTAATGATGAGAAGCAGGTCATTCGTTTTCTTAATAATCTGGATGAGTTTGAAAATTTGCGGATAATTTCTAGGGAGGATGGATCTGATGATCATGATGATATTATAAATCCTACTCCTAGGAATATTGTTGCTTTAGAACAACACTTTGATCGACATGATGCCACAAAGATGAAAGAGGAAAATAAAATGGATCCGAGTGAATTCATTCAAGTAAATATTGGTACCTCTGAGGACCCTAAAATTGTCAAAATTGGTAAAGGTACTAATTAAGAAGAAGGAAAAAGTTGACCAATTTATTTCATGAATATAAGGATGTTTTCGCATTTTCGTATGATGAGTTAAAAGGATATAGAGAAGTTGTCATGCAACATACAATCCCTTTAAAAGATGAGAATGCTAAACCTTTTCGTCAAAAGCTTAAGCAAATAAATCCTAAGTTAGCCCCTTTGGTTCAAAAAGAGCTTTCAAAGATGCTCGTAGCTGGAATTATTGCTCAAACTAGACATTCAACATGGTGTTCCAATCTGGTGATTGTTAGGAAGAAGAATGGTACCATTAGACTTTGTGTCGATTTTAGGAACCTTAATCTAGCATGTAAAAAGGATAATTACCCTTTGCCAAACATGGATACTATGCTGCAAAGGGTAACGAGTTCAGGAATGATGCCATTGCTAGATGGTTTTTCTGGATACAATCAAGTTTGGGTTGAGATGGAAGATCAACACAAAACTACATTCACCACACCATGAGGTACTTTCAAATACATTAGAATTCTTTTTGGGTTGACTAATGTTGGGGCTACTTTTCAAAGGGCTATGGATTATGCTTTTAAAGGTTTAATTGGTAAAATTATTGAAATTTATCAGGATAATCTTATTATTTTTTCTAAAGATGGTATTAGTCACATAGCTCATCTTAAGAAAGTTTTTGATAAGTGTAGAGAATTTGGGATTTCCTTGAATCCAGCTAAGTCTGTTTTCTGTTTTTGGAGTAACTGAAGGGAAATTACTTGGTCACATCATTTCCAAAGATGGGATTAGGATTGATCCTGAAAGAGTTGAGGCAATCCAAAAGATTTATCTCCCTCATAATCTTAAATCCCTTCAGTCTTTTCTAGGAAAAACTAATTTTCTTAGAAGATTTATTCCAAATTACGTGGAAATAGCTATAAGCCTATTCAAAGTCTTCTGAAAAAAGATATAAAAATTTTATGGAAAGAAGATGGCAAAAAAGCTTTTCAGGGAATTAAGGGTGCTATTGCCAAAGCTCCTGTTTTGGCAAGTCCTGATTATTCAAAGGATTTCATGATTTTCTCTTTCACTTCTGAAGATACCATTGTTGGTGTCTTATTAGAAAAGAATAAGGAAGGTCACAAATAGCCTATTGCTTTCATGAGTAGACGGTTCAAAATTCTGAATTAAACTATACTACTATGGAAAAGCAAGCCTATGCCTCGGTTAAGTCTCTTAAGCATTTTAGGACTTATGTGGGTTACTCTAAAATCATTGCTTTTGTCCCACATTCTGCGATTAAAGATATCTTAACTCAAATTGATTGCTTAGAGACTCGTGCTAGGTGGGTTACTAAAATTCAAGAGTATGATTTAGAGATTAAACCCACCAAGTTAGTCAAGGGTCAAGGCTTGGTTGAAATGATGACTGAAGTTAATGAGAAAGCTCTTGGTTTAATTTTCTTAACGATGCATCTTCGCCTCAGCTGCAAAGATTAGGAGAACATGAATGGTATAAGGACATTATTTATTATTTGTTAAATCTTATATGTCCTAACCATTTAGTTGTTCATAGTAGAAGGGCTCTTAGATTAAAAGCCACTAAGTATTGCCTCATGAAGGATGGCCTTGGATGGAGAAATCCTGAGGGCATAATACTTAGGTGTGTTCATGAAGTTGAGTCCGAGAAGTTGATTTCTGAATTTCATTCAAAATTTTGTGGTGGTCATTATGCTACTAGAACTACTGCCCACAAAATTATGAGAGCTGGTTATTATTGGGCTTCAAATTTGTCAGAAGTTGCCAAGCCTGTCAACTGTTCACTGGGAAGCTGAAGCTAATTGCCCTGCCCCTACAACCTGTGGTTTTTGAAGCACCTTTTCAACATTGGGGTCTGGATTTCATCGGGAAATTCCATGAAAATTCTAGCAATGGCTACTCATGGATCTTAACTACAACTGATTATTTTACAAAATGGGTTGAGGCCATTCCTACTAAGAATGCCAACGAAATGGTCATTATGGACTTTATTGAAAATCAAATCATTACTAGATTTGGTGTCCCTGCCAAGATCACTACCGACAATGCCAAGGCTTTTAGTTCGTTTGAACTTTCATCTTTTTATTTTAAGTATGGCATTGCAGTATCTCATTCGTCTCACTACTATCCTCAGGGTAATGGCCTAGCTGAGTCAAGTAATAAAGATCTTATAACTATTATCAAGAAGATAGTAGGAAATAATAAACGATCTTGGGACAGCAAAATCAAGTATGCTTTGTGGGCAGATAGAATTACTAAAAAGAAGGCTACTGGTAAAAGTCCTTTTGAATTAGTTTATGGCTTGGATGTAACTTTGCCTGTGCACCTTAAATAATCAGCTTACCAACTCCTTCAACATTTTTCCACTAATAAAGATGTTGTTCAAAATAGAATTGATCAAATTGTGGAGTTGGATGAAACTCGTAGGAAAGCTTTAGATAACATGTGTAAAAATCAATCTAACATTAAGAAAAGATTTGATAAATTATCTAGATCTAGATCTTTGCAGGTTGGAGACATGGTATTACTTTGGGATCAAAAGAACGAAAAACCAGGAAAACATAAGAAATTCAACAGTTTGTGGTTGGGACCTTACATTATCCAAGGCATTGCTGGACCAAACCCATTCCACTTGAACACGTTGAAAGGCGAACCACTTCACTTACCTATGAATGGCCAAATGCTCAAGTTGTTCTTCAGAGATGACATCCTATGCCATTGGGCGTCCTTTGTATTGTATTTCTAACCTTACACCTTGTCCTTTCAGCATGTCATTTTGTAGCTAGATTAGATTTACTTGGCATGTTAAGAAGAATAATAAATGATAGAAGAGCTTCTATTTTTCATGTACTTAATGTTATATGATGATATTTGGATAGACGCTACTTATGTAATTTTGTGTTTTGCTTGGATGCAAATTCTAGATTCTCACATTTCTTCAATGAAGCAACGTGTCTCCAAGTAGAGCCAGATGTTGACCACTTTGTGTTAATGACCCATAGCAATACACCCCAATTTTTGCAAATGGGATTTATCATGTTCGAGGTGTTCATGCCATTCTGATTTCATCGTCAGTCGACAATTTTATAAATGATGTAAACCCATTCTAAATGTGTATAATGTAAATGATCTAAGTAAGACTATCATGTATGTAACAACCTAGGTAAGCCTAGTATTTTGGTGACGATTTCTATCCTAGGAGGTTTTTTGTCTCACTGATTCATTTGTGTTTCTCGACATAAGTGATCGGCAAAGTTTTTCCCTCCAGCCTCACCCGAAAGCTAGGGTGGATTTTGTCGTCAAGATACTAAGTGAGTCCTAGTGTTTTCTATCGAGTCTTTGTAAAAGTAGTTTGGGAATAATCCTAGTTAATTGGCTAGATTATTTTATTACAAACTACTTGGTCTACTAGATCATGTTTTGAGTCGCAAAACTGGGTAGCTATTTGAAGGTCTATCACGAATGGGTTTTCCCCCTTCACGTGTCAAAATGTATTTATCTTATGTAAATAGGGTTGGAAAAATAATTATTCCCCTTATTAGTCAATTAATTAAATTTTCTGGCCAAATTAACTTAAAAATCCTAAGTCATAAATTTAATTAATTTTAAGTCCTAGGTAAATTAAATTCTTCAAAGGCAAAATTCGTGGGTCCCTAAAAAATAAATTTTTAAAGGTCCCAAGCCAAGCGAATATTGATAATTTTGAGAAATTTTGGACCCTTGGGCATTGGTGGTTAAGTCAAAGTCAAATTTTTGAGGTAATTAACTCAAAAATATTATTTTTGAGTTAATTAAAATGGAGTTAAATGATCAATTCGAATTTCCTCAAAAATTTATAATTTCGACGGACGAGATTAAAAGATGATGAAATCTTTTTAAATGGTAGAGATTAATTTGACAAGGATCAACCGGACAAGACGTTGGAGATTTTATCTTATAAATTAGAGTTCTTTGTCTGTCATTTGCATCTGATCTTTGAATCGTGCACTTGTTTTGAGAAGCTCTTGTAACTTTTTGCTGATGAAAAAATAGAAAGACTTTGGAGTTACAGACTTCGGTGTTTCTTTTCCAGATCTATATGGTAATATTGTTTCTAAAACTTTGTTACTCTTACTAGCATTTGATGGTTGATAGCCTTTGTGGATTGATCTGCATACAGGTATCTTGTGCATATTTCTGAGTTTTCTTAAATTTCATTTTGATTCGACATAAATATCAGTTATCTATGTTTCTGAATGATCTTATGGTTATTTTTTAAATCACTATTAATCTAAAATTCAGATCTAAGTGTGCAGAGGTCGTTATTCAGGATTTGGGTGTTTGGGGAAATCTTCAGCTACATCAATCAACTCTCAGATTCCAAAAGATCTGAAAAAGCCCATTGTCTCCTAATTTTTGAAGTTATCTTACGGAATATTTATTTTTTGCAGGGTCTTCTTGGGCTTGTGCCTCTCTTAATTTCTCTTTTTCTAAATTGTGCAAAATGGTTTTAAATCTGGCCATGAGGGTTTTTGATTTGTAGAATAACACTGTAAATATCGTTATTTTTAACTCACCGGGGTTTAAGGGTTTTTATTTTATGTGTATATATTGGGTTTTGGTTTCCTTGTTTTCTGATTTTGTGCAGGTTTTACTGGGAGATTTTCAAAAAAAATAGATATGAGCCAGATCTAGGCCCTGGAGAGTAAGATTTGGCCTCAGGATCATATTTGTTTGCAAATCCAGGAGGGATCTTGCCTCAAATTACAAACTGCAAGTGTATTTATTTACTTAAAATCTGAATTTTAAATCTGAGTTTGTTGATTTTCTAGGCAAGGAAAAGTTTTAAAATTTTATGCACCACAGTATTGGTTGATCTGCCCTTCATCTCTGCGGTTTTTTTCTCGCTGCCCTTTTCACTGCCAGCCACCTTGCTTCTGCATTCATTCCTGCCTTCTGCTCCAACTCCTTTCTGTTACATCATTCTTTTCCTTTCTATCCCTCTTCTCCACTGCCAATTACGCTTGCATTTCCCTTTCTCCATTGTTGGAAAAGGCTTATCTTCCAGTTTGATAAATTGAGCATTTAACTGAAGAATTGAATACTGTGGTGGTGGATTGGTTTTTACATAGCAGGATAGTTGTCCATTTTAGCAACAGTTATCTATCAACTACTTGATCTTGATTTCATAACGAGATAATTGACTCCATAACGCACTGGTTTCAAACTTTTAATCTAATCGAATCTATAAAATCTCGTTAAATCTTAAACAAATACTTGGTCATTTGATTGTGTCTCCCGAATTGGTTGGTTTCCAACCAGTTCTCTTTCTTCCATTTTATTAGGGTCTACTCCCCTTAGTATGCAAGGAGACAGCTTAAATAGAGAGATTGGGGATCAGGGTGACAGCCCCCGATCCGAGTCGTTGTCGCGGTGCCTAGAGATTTTGTGCGACAATAGGCTGCTGCTCCGTGTTGTCATCTGGAGGTTGTTGCAGCTTTGCACTGCGTAAGTAGACCTCCTCTCCGTTGCCTCTGCGTTGAAGTCCCCTACGCTACGCTGTCCTCCTGAAGCCTCTGCATTGTTGCATCTCTGAACTGCGTAAGCAAGCCTGCTCTACGTTGTTGAAGTCACATCACCCCTCTGCGTTGTTGCTATTGCATCTACACTGCGTTGCTCCCTCTCAGCATCCAGCTCTGCCTCTGCTCCATCTGTGATTCTTTGCACCCACTGCTCCACTTGTTATGCTATTGTCTTAAGGCTCCCGTAGCATGGATGTGATCCAAGAGTTGGGCTACTCAAGGATCCCGCCACCACTCTGTAGCTGCTCTACAGATCCATGTTGCCCCACTTTCGTGGTTCATGAGCGCTCATGGCTACGTCATCTTCGGAGCCATCGTCCGCCACAGCAGCCTTGGAGCTAGAAGCTTCCTTGTCCTTTTTCTTCTAAGGACAATTGCTAGCAAAATGTCCTAGTTCGTCGCACTGGAAACACTTGATCTTCGACAGATCATGCTTCTTTCTCCCTTGCTGCCTCTTTGATGCCAAGGCTACATCTTCCTCTTCTTCCTTCCTTACTTTTCTCGAACCAGTGTTGTACTGTCACTTGGTGATCCGACGGATTTATTCTTATCGGAGGATAGCCCACATATTGTACCAATTGGGAAGGTCTGCTCTCCCCAAGAGACTTTGGACAAAAGTTTCCCAGTCCTTTGTGCCAACATTTAGAGTCGTCCTCACCATAACATCGTCCTCCACCTTCACCCCCATGCCAGTCAGTTGATCCTGGATCACTTGTAGTCTGGACAAAAAAAAGATCGATCTCCTTCCCCTTGACCATCATGAATAACCTCATCTGGTTCTCCAGAAGCATCTTCCTATAGACGTATCTTCCTTCATATAGTGTGGTTAGAGCTGCCCACATATCATGAGTCGTTTCCTTCTCGTCTATGTGTGGAACCACATGATCTTTGACCCCGTCCATAATGAAGCGCTTGGCGTGTGCCGCTACTTCTTCATGCTTCTCCAAGAGCTTCACATCAGTCGACGTGGCCAGGACTTTCTCTGCATGCTCCCTTAGACCGTATGCCTCCATGACTACCAGGATTCTGGCCTTCCACATTGTAAAGTTGGACAAGTCGTCCAACCTATCCTGATCACGTAGTCCGTGAGATGCCATCTGCTCATAAAATATGTCGAAACTAATCCTCCTCTCTATGCTAGAGACTCAGATCTAGGGTCATTGGCGAGAAAGGCACCCTCTGCTCCCTCTGACAACTGACTCCCTCTCTTGAAAGTGTGCCAAACAAAAAAAGAATCAGCTCTCTTCGATCCTCTGATCAATCTGCATATTTATTTGGCTGGGAATCTTCTGAGAAGTTGTTCTCCTCCCGCTCTTCGTCAACTTAGCTTAGGCTAAATTCTGCACCGACCGAATTTTAACCCCACTAGAAAATACTGAACTTCTGCACCACGGCTCCTCGCACTCTAAATCAGCAACCAACTTCAGGACTGTGTCATCCTATCTAGCCTCTGTGTGAGCAGACAGTCTCAGCATCGCTTCTGCACTGCCCCTACGCAATAAGTGCGTGGGTCTGCGTGGAGACTACGTCACCCTGGCCTCTACGTGGCTCTGCTTCCTTCTGCTGCTATGGTTCCCTCTCTGGTCCGACTTTCTGCGACTACTGCTGCTTTCTCTGCTGCTTTCTGGAGCAAAGATTCTTCAGTCTTCTTGCTGGAGATCTAGGCTAGATTTGCAATCGCTCTTATACCATGTGAAAATTTATAAATATACTTATGCAGAAACCCTATTGTTAAATCTTGATTTTCTTCTCCTACTTAGACAAGTTATTAATCTAAAATATTCAGCATTAACATCGAAGTAAACGAGAAAATCGGTCTTCTTACTACTGGAGGATTTTTATTATTAAGTAGAGTCTAAGCACAACAAATTTGGGCACCAACTGGTTAACTCGACAGAGAAATAAAACTGCAGCTATCCCTCTGTTCTCGAGACAAAAAAGTTGACTGATTCACACCCTCAAACGGGATTTACAGAACTCATCCCTTTTCAATCTTCAAAAACCCTAGTGTTGCACTGAAGCCCACTGCGTCAGCGCTGTTAGCTGGCGTCAGCGCTTGCGCTACTCAGAAAGGGCCTGCGTCACCCCAGACTGGGTTACGATACCCCTACGTTGCCCTGGTTGGGCTTGCGTCAGCCCTGCTGGCCTCCTGTTGCCTCTATGTTGCCCTCTCTGGGCCTACATAGCCCCTCAAGCCTCTGCGCTTCCTCTGCTGGGTTGTGGTTGCGCTGCGTAGCTGCTGCCCTCTCTGCGCTGCTCAGTCTGCTGCTTCTCTACCTCTTGTTGCGCTCTTGGCCTGGGATCAGATCATCCCCTTCGCCAATACTACCCCTCGCTGCAGCTGAAACACTTCTAGAAATTCTTAGCAAACCACGCCCTAGGATTCCAGCTTAGTCTCAGTGCTCTGCCACTGTGTGTGTTCTCCAACTGACCCCATATCTTTCCTTTATAATTTTCTCATTGGGAAACCAATGGCTGTGATCTAATCTTGAATCGACGGCTAAGATTAAAAGAAAGCTTGATCTATGTGACTTAAGTCATTTTCACCACATGTTTAATTTAATTAACTTTGATCTTTTAATTTTCCAAAGTTAGACTTAGGGTCCTTAATTAAAAAGATTAATTAATTAAATATCTCTTAAACAGGATGGAATTTCTCAAATCCCTTTCTGGGTCTTGGAGATCTTATGTACTCTAGTCCCTCCACAAAGTTTGGGAGCTAAAGCACATCTGATGCTACCCCAACACTCCAAAAATCTCAACAGCTTGTACTTGACATTGTCACAAAGTTCAATGTGGAAATCCAGACTTTGCTCTTTTAGACTGGTAAATTAGTCTTGCACTCCAGCCATGTGACATGAAGCGCCACTGTCAACATACCACAAACTGGCGACCATTGAACTAGCAAGACATGCAATGAGTGAAAACCCATCCTCAAATCTGGCTGCAAACTCATCCATCTCAGTTGTGGCAGCATCCTGCTTCTTTTGCCTGTTCTTTTTCTTGTTAGAGCACTGGTTGGTGGTAAGCAAAACATTTTACTTTGCTGATGTCTAACTTATTTTTCTTTCTCTTGTACCATCCTGACTACTTTTTAAACTCGTCAAACTATTAAATGAATATTTGGATTTCTATAGTATGCTGCATCTTAATATAATTATTACAGTTAAACAAACTGGCATTTCTTATACTTGTAAAACAAACAATTAAACAATAATTCAACCATGGACTAGCCACTATAAAGAGGAAAACCTTTATCTCCAGAAGAAGCACATGCTTGGGCTTTGCTTCCCCCTCAATCAGAGATGTTGCAACTGAAGAGCCTGGCTGTGTTAAATGAAAACCCATTCCAGGAACTTCCTACACCATAAATTCAAAAGATAAATTAACTTGCAAAATCAAGCAACCACAATTTCTGTGCACAATTTATTTCAAATCCATTGTACAGTCAAGAATTTAAATTGACAACCTGTGGGTCAACCAAGCATTCGTGTTCATGCCCCCAAATTACAAGATCTAAGAAACGTGGAAGGAACTGCTCATTAATGGCATTTTTTGGATTGGTTTTGACCCTGCAATATACAACCAAATCACAACTAAATAGGATTTCACTTAAACAAGATGTTCATGTCCCTTTCAAACCACAACTCAACATTCACATGGACCCAGAAAAACACTCTAAAAACAAGAAACAGCCAACCCAGAAAAGTAGTCAAATGATGCAGACAGCTACTATTTTCAAACAGCAAGCTCACCACAGATAGCATATTTACGTTCAAGTAGCTGTTCATACTACATAGTTTCGAAGAATTAATGAAAGGATATCAAAAATTTAATACCTACCTGTTTTGATGAAGAACTAAAATATTGAACCAATCTGACATGGGGCATCCTTCCTGAGGTTCAGGCCGCATCCACTGAACAGCATGGGGTGTCTAAATCAAAATAAAACAGTTCAATTAACATCTGTAACCATGGCACTACTCTAAAATTCCAAAAGTAGGAGGAAAATTTGGAAACTACCTGGAACATGCGGTTAAGCCGCTCATCACGTATATTTCCCAGCCCATAAAGAGCCACAGATGTAACATCCTGTAGCCAGACAGTATTGATTTTATTTCTACCCACAGATAACACATTCAACAATGTGAGATTATAACATAAAGATCCTTTTTTCGAATCTATGGATGGCGTTTAGGGGTAAATTTTAAAGTCAAACATTTATAAACAAGTTTATCTGCAAAAAATTCTAATGGAGAAGGGTACCTTTCTGATAAGTATAGGATAAAGAGTAATCTGACCAACCCCAGAGCCACCAAGCACCATTTTTCCAAAATAGTTCACAAGATTACATGCAGAAAGGATGTCAATAGCAGAAAGATTATCCTGTCAGAAAACGAGGTAACCAATTACACATGTGCCCAATCCAAACTCTTGGACAAGGAAATACTCCAATCAAGAGAATAGTATTCATGGATAATAATTCTCAAAAATGTTAATAGGACTATTTCTCAAGAATACATGCCTCAAACTTATTCATATATCAGTCCAAAATAAACTAAGCTGATAAGAAGTAAGAATTGTTGATTTTCAGCAGGGTCTTCTAAACTAATAATCACTTCTAACGATTTAATTATTTTCATATTCCTTTCCATCATTAAGAAATTACACAGAAGACATCAACAATATAACATATATGGCAGTACGATCATGAAGAGAGGGCCAAATCAAGAACACAAGAATTTACCCTTGGAAAACCCATATGGGGGAAAAACCCAGCAACCTTTTCCTTAGAAAAATTGTTCAGATCAACAAGAGATACACCTAAACTTTCAAGTCAAACTGACTAGTAGCTAAACTCTGGTAACACCTGGTCAAAACTGCCTTTTGGACAAGTCCATATTCTGCCCAAATGATTCTGCCTGGTGAGCTCAAAATTCAGCCAATCTGCCTGCCTCAGAATTTGGCCTTATGCCACAGAGAGAAGTCTGCCTCGAAGATTCAGTCTTTCCTCAGGAATTCAGTCTGCTTCAGAATTCGTTTTGCTGCCCAAGATGAAACTGCCGAGAATTAGTCCTTCTGCCCTAATTCGATTTTCTGCCCAAGAACTCGTTTTCCTTGGATTTCGTCCTTCTCCTTTTCCTTAGATGATCTGAATTACTTCAGTACAGATCATGAACGAGTTGTACTTTTGGAGGTTGAAGCCTCTATTTATACTAATCTAGGAGGCTGAATGGGTGTGTATATAGGGTCAAGCCGACAAGTCTTCTTGGAGGGCCAAGTTGCCAACTTCACATTTTGGAGGCAGATTTAATATAATTTGAAAATTCAAATTTCCCTCGTTTCAGACCGACATGAAGAACATGTCGTATATTATTTTTCTTTTGACAATAGCATGAAGAACATGCTTTATATTTATCATTACAAATACAATGAGAGCTAAATTATCAATTATCAAGACCAACCATAGCTACAAAATTCAAAACTCCCTCTTAGCTAGAGAAGTATTCATAATGACTATCCAGAAGTTCCCTTGTTGACAATTTTCTCTAAGAAAAGGTTATAAGTTATAACAAATCCAATTACCATAATCTGGTCAACAATTGTGACACATGGTAAAACAAGTTAGCATAACCTGGCCTCAACAGGTTACCATAATCTGGTCAACAATTATGATACATAGTAGACCAACAGCATCAACAACTTACCATAATCTGGTCAACAATTGTGACACATGGTAAACCTTTAGCATCACTAGCCACCATGATTTTGCTCAGTGCCTCTGACCAATGATATACTAACTAGTCTTGGTTCACCATCAACCGGGTCAATCTCTTTGACTCGTGGTGAGCGCCTAGGAACAAACTTAATCCATTTGAGTATTTTGGTGCCGAATCCAAAGGCCACACTCTACCTGAGTAATTCCAAGCCCAATGCTAAATGACCTCACTCACCTATTTGGAGAGTAATCTGAGCCTGATGTTGAGCACCCACTCAACTAAGTGATTATGGGCCTCTAGGATTATTCTTCCTAATTTTGGTCAACTTACTTGCTATAGGAAGAATGATTGTCCTCTACCAGACCATTCTCCCTAATCTGGTCATATTTGACACAGGGAGAATGATTGTCCTCTAATGCTATTAATACATTGGACCTATGTTGCAGGAAACGCCTAAAATGGTGGCGTACCAGTACCGGGGACGGCCCGAATCGTCGAAACGGCTTTGAAACAAGCTTGAAACACCGCTGGTCGTATCGTACGGCATTTCACGATTTTGAAACGTCGTACGGTATGGCCGGTGGCATTTCGGCCCCGTTTCAACCGCTACACTGAGTTTCGGCGGCCGAAAAACAAAATTAAACTTTTTTTTACCTTTTTCGGCCTGCTCAAGGGGTGAAAAAAGGGCGTGGGCCCCATCTAAGACCCAAATACACTAATACGCCAATTTTTGTGTCGTTGTTGACTAACTTTAATAAAACACTTTACAAATAGAATTCTCTAGAAGATGAAAAAACAGAATTCTCTAGAAACCCTATGAGCCTCTTCTTTTCTTTAAAGAGGCACTTCATTCACTCATTTCTCACACATTGTTTTGCAAGAAGAGCTTCCTATAGCAGCAGCAAGGAGTTTATTTGTGTTTTGGAGCGTGGGCAACAAGAAGAAGGGCGTGGGCAATAGCTAGTTGGGTGAGTTTTTCAATTCCTAATTTGTAGCATTCATGGCTTCTCAAAGTTGTGGTTCAAGTGCCCCTAAATTGGGTGAGTTTTTCATTTTGTAATTTTGCAGCATTCATGGCTTCTCAAAGTTGTGTTTCAAGTGCCCCTAAATCCACTCAAGCAACTAGGAACAAGAATATTATCCTCTATGGAAGTATGTTACCGAAGTGAAGCATATAGGTTCGGGTGGTACATGGGAATGGAAGTGCAATTTATGCAAAAAATAAAAGACCTTCAAGGGCTCTTACACAAGAGTGAATACTCACATTTTGCATGAAGAGATAAAGGGTATTGATGTGTGTGCACATACCAAAAATACAGAGGTGAGGGCTAAATTCAAGAAAGAGAGCGATGATGCTCAAAGGTTTGAGGATCAAAGAAGCAAAATCAGCACGAGCACTTCCAATCCTCGCATGTCTGATAGCATTGAGCCAAGGATTGTTCAAGAAGCAAGAAAGAGGAGGGCACTAGAAGTAGAAGCAGAGTTATCAAAGCCATCAACTCCACTTCAACACAACAGATTGTTGAAAATGCTTGATAGTCAAAGGAGAGAAGAAGCTGACTTAAGAGTGGCAAGGGCCATCTTTGCTTGTGGCATCCGTTTTAATGTGGTTTGATCCCCATATTGGCAGGATTTGGTGAGAGCGATTAACAAAGTTCCTCAAGGTTACAAGGACCCAAATTATGAAAAAGTCAAAACAATTTTGTTGAAGAAAGAGAGGCAAATTCTTGATGATGTTCTGAAGACTGAAACCAATTCGTAACTCATGGGGTATGGGGTAGTACAAGGCTTTCCATTATCTCAAATGGATGGACTGATACAACACGCAGGCCTTTGATTAATGTCATTGCATCATCACCAAAAGGAGCCATGTTCATCAAAGCAGAAGATTTTTTGAGTAAGATAAAGGATGGTAAGTTCATTGTTGATATGTTAGTTTATGTTGTTAAACAAGTAGGGCCAGAAAATGTGGTGCAATTTATCACAGGTAATGCACCTGTTTGCAAAGTTGCAGGCTTGATTGTTGAGATTAAATACAATGACATATTTTGGACGCCTTGCATTGTCCATAATTTGAATGTGATATAAGAAGAGATTGACGCAAAAACAAAATGGATTAAGGAGGTCACAAGGCAGGCTAGGGAGATTATAAAATTCATCACCAACCACCACCAATCTCAAGCAATATATCGAGAATACTCCGGATCGGAGTTGTTGAAAGTTGCTGAGACAAGGTATGCCTCAAACTTCATCATGTTGTGTCGCCTTGTTGAAGTTAAAAATGCATTAATGAGTATGGTGGTGGATCCAACTTGGGCTAAGTGGAGACTGGAAGATTCGGATAAGGGAAGAATGGTGAGGAGGGTGTTGGTTGATGAAGATTGGTGGAGCAAGATTGATTTCTTGCTCAAGTTCACATCACATGCATTTGATCTTCTCCAAGATGCAGACACAGAGAAACCATTCTTAGGAGAGGTTTATGATGGCATGGATACCATGGTTGAAAAAACTGTGGAAATTATTATACAAGAGGCTCCCACTCTTTTTTGGCGTATTTTGATTTTGATGAACAAGTGAGGTCCATTATTGTTAACAGGTGGAATCGCTTCAACACTACATATCACACTTTGGCACATGCTTTGAATCCAAAATTTTACGATGAAGAATTCATTGTTGAAAGCAATGGGAAGAGGAAGGCCCCACATAAGGACAAGGAGGTGGCCAATGGAGTGAAGAAAGTCTTTCAAAGGATGTTTCCAACTTCTTTACAAACTGATGTAAGGCAAGAATTTGCATGTTTTGCTGCTAGATTAGAGGATTTTGCAGACATATCAGCTTTAGATGAGAGGAGGACCATGGACCCAATTAAGTGGTGGACTTGTCATGGGGCAAGTGGTGTTCATTTGCAAAGTCCTACAACTCATATTATATCACAAGTGGCAAGCTCTTCATCAGCACAACGGGATTGTAGCACCATCAGTTTCATTCATAGTGTGAATCGCAACATGTTGGGATCGCAGCAGGCAGAAGACCTTGTATATGTGCATTCAAACCTACGCCTTGCGTCTCGTAGGGGTGAAGAATATACAAGTGGACCTCATAAAGATTGGGATGTCAATGCAGAATGTCCAGATTTAGAGCTCTCCCTTTTTGCTCTTGATATTTGTGCCAGTGGTGATTCAAGTGCAACTGGAAGTACTAGAAGAGTTGTCTCTTATGCTAAGCAAGCATCCTGTTCTGTCTTTGTTGATGGGGATGAGGATTGTTATTAGTAATGATATGTTACTATAGCGATAAGTGTCTTCAGTTCATGTTTTATTTCAGTTTTAGCACATATAGCCTCACATATAAAGGTTGATTTTCGAGTCTTGGATGTAAATCCTCATCTATAAAGGCTAATTTTGGATACTTTCATCATGTAATCATCTGTTGGAGTTAATATCAATTTGGATTTCCTTCTAAAATGTCATTTATATGTCTCATTATTTCTTTTCTTGAAAAATAATGTGTTATTTAATATTGACTATTTATAGTATATACATATATATATATATATATATATATATATATATGACGTTTCGGCCGCGTTTCCATTTTTCAGGGGTCACATTTCAGGCGTCCCTATTTCGGAAACTTCTAGATGTTTTGGCATTTCATCCAACTTAGCACTGGACCATTTTCCCTAATTTGGTCATATTTGGCATGGGGAATGTTTGTACTTGATGTTGCAATTTCATCGCTCCCTCTTTCTAAGAGAGACACGCTTAATCATTCCAAGCTTGTCCTCCAAGATTATGTAAACTTTATCTTGGGATAGAAGTTTGCCAGCAATCTATTATATTGTAGAATAATACTAAAGCCACACTACTTCCTTCTATATCATGTTTCGGTATTGGATCTCACTGTTCTACGTCCTGTCATCATGGTCATCACCTGCACCTGAACAAGACAAACCTACAAGTAGCCTTTGAAGCAATATTGCTTCTCAACTTGCCAATCCAGCTGCAATACACTCAGGCTCTACAATACTAAGTGCAACAGATGTCTATTTCTTGCTCATTCAAGAAATCATAACGAAGCCCAAACTGAAGCAACATCTTGATGAACTCTTTCTGCACTCTCTACCAAATTAGAATCTGTGAATCTCTACAATTGCGTTTCACTATTTGAAACATATCTCAAACCATAATTGATTGTGCCATGACCAATTGTACCATGCTAGTACTCCAACACATGTTGAGCTACATGAATGGCTCAACCATACACAGATTTGCTTCTTTCATTGGATCCGTCACCACAACCGCTTACAAGTCACTTTGATTGGGTGCTCCCTCTCTCGCTAAAACATATCATGTTGTGGTAATTTTGCCTACTCCCTTAGCTTGATAGACCATCATCTCGAACTCAGAGGTCAACTCCCTTTGAAGCTAAAACAAGGCTCTCTGACTGCTCCTTCTATTACAAAAGCAATTCTTTCTGCGACAATTGCTCGCTATGCTCCCTCTGACATATGAGTCCTACTTTCATTAGAGGCAAATGAAATAGGATCAACTTTGATACATCAATCCAAAAAAAACCAAACCCAACGTGTCTCCGTGTGATTGTACAAAGCCTTCTTTAATCACGAGACTTCTTCTCATGTACCTCAAAGCCCTGAGGTTCCTCAATGTACACTTCTTCTTCAATTACTTCATTGAGAAAAATGATCTCTGCATCCACCTGGTGCAATTTTCAAAGCAATGGTAATAGTTCTAACAGAAGTGTACCTGACAACTGGAGCAAACATTTTGTCATGACTCTATCCTTTCTTCCGGGAGAACCTTCTACACGCAAAATCCCACGATCTATTTGGAAGTCACCATTAACTTCTCTTCAACACAATCAAAGCATACTTCAAATTTCCTGATCTGCCTGCTCCCTCTGGGTTCAGATCTCATCTAGTATAATATCTCTCATAAATCATTGATTTTGTGAGAGTCCTCTTGTCATGAGTTTTGTTTTGTTCTTCAATTACTTCCATCTGCTGCCAGAGCCTTCGCAACCTTCGCTATGTATCGGTAATCCTCACTAGGAGGCCAAGGAAGAAGAACAATTATTACCAAACAAAGGACAAGAGGTTAACTAATAGTAAAACAATGACAATAATGATAATCAGGGAAGAGAGATATAAAGTACTTATCTTTTGAAGATTATAGGAAAATTTCAGATCCCTCTTTATCATCGATCTCGTCCTCATCATCTACATGATGCCATTCCTTCCTTGCATGAGCTAGGGTTTCTTCTCTTAGTGGAAATGATAATTCAAATCTAGGGTTTCTTCTTTAAACGAAAACATTAATATAGATCCATCCCTAGGTTTTATCCACAAACCCTAGGGCTTTTACATTCAAGACTTACAGTATTCTAAACCCTAGTTTTTCAAAATTCATTTTACACCTCTTGCGAGTCCAACAGACTTTGCAATTTGTAAATTCTCCTTTCCATGTCCAATTCTCCAAAACCATATATTCATTCCACAACATACTTGATTATTGCTTTGCCATTACTAGAAATTCAGCTAAACATTGACCTTGACCTTGGTCCAGACTCCAAACCTTAAAAGGGGACTTGGTCTCTTTTTCATTTGAGTTGTCATATCCAATGAGCTTCCTCTATGAAAGTAATCTTTTTCCTTGATGTGTAAAGTATAGGTTTCAGGACTACGTGCCCATATAGAATATTTACAACATAGGCTATATCTTATCATTAGCAAATGCAATGCACCTTTTAAGGTGTTAATGTTTTGTAACAATGTCTTGCTTTTGAATGTAATCAGAAATACAATGGAGTAGGGAAAACATAGGACCCCAAAGTTTTAAGATATATATATATATATAAGTCACTTCAGATAAAAATTGTGCATGGTTCATTCCTTATATTAATGACATGCTTGTGCAATTACCAAGATATATTTTGAGAGAAGGCTTCCTTCAAGCCTTATCGAGCTATGGATTTGTCATTGCACCATATCTCATTCAATACAATTATACTTACAACCATGCAATGCAAGGCATATCACTGTAGCACATAGCATCACAGACTTTGCACCTTCAGCACTCACATAGGTCACTGAATTCAGCCCATATTATACTCGAGTACGCCAAGATGACTTGCATGATATGCATCAGTGAATGTATCTAACATTTACTTATAGTTTCATAACTTCCCTTAATGGATTCTTCAAGGATGACAACACATCAGACCTTTCCTAAGATCTGTGACTAAGATCACAGTCCTACTCTAATATATGTCCTCTAACATTAAATTGCATACTTATAGCTTCGTTTGTTTCCTCGTAGGTCTACATTCCCACGTCTAAATCAACATCACGGTAGTGTCTATGCATGCTTGCTTGGTGGCCAGAGCAGATCTTTAATGCTTCAACTTAAAGCATCAGTTCCTCTTGTTCTCATTGTACCACATTGGAGATCGTACTCAACGTATTTCCCTCTTGTAATTACATAAGTCATCACTCAGTTTCTTTGCAAACTTTATAAGCTTCAACAAAATGCAGATTGATGCTTTTTCAGTCACTTAAACTAGGGTTGAGTTTATTTGGGATAAACCAAGCAGCTTAGCCTTTTCAACAATCATTGTACCAACAATTTACTCTTCAAGAGCTCGCACAAGGACTACATGGTGGTATGGTACAAATAATTTGAAATAAAAGTACAACAATTTTGCATCTTGCTGGATTTTGTATCTGGTACTTCTTGGTCACTGAAGATGTTCTCAGCTTTAAGATAAGCATACAATATCTCTTAGCAGCACATCCTCCCACAAAGTATTTTTACAGGATATGACTCCAAGAGATGTTGAACTGAGGTTGCAACAGGTCCTATAACAAATTAGTCCCAGAGGTTTTCTAAAATATATTCAACAGAATTTAAGGGTTTTGACCCTCTCTCCACAGAAGCAAACAAACTTGATGGATTTCCTCAAATAACCTTGTACTTTGTACAATCTGATGTTGAGAAATCTAGGGGAACTTGATTATAGCTAATTTAAATTGATTTATCTTATATTTGACACTTTCTTGTGATGTTTCTTATCATTTTTTTCATTGTAGCTATTGTATTCTAATCATCAAGACATATGTCAAGCAATGAAGATCACGAACACAATAAGGAACACAAGATGTGGGCACTCAACCAAGGAAAAACCCATATGAAGGGGAAAACCCAGTCAAACTCTTCCACTAGTAGATTCAAATCAAGATGAGACAATTTTGACCATTTGACTAAGATGGTGACTTCCTTCAATCCTCCAAGTCAACCCAAGATTCAAGAGTTTGACTTCGCATACTTCAGTAGTCAACAGAATTTTGAATACTTCAGTAGTCAACAAACACTTTGCATACTTCAACAAAACTTCGCATAGGGACATTGTATTTTGTAGGAGTAGAACTTCACATAACAAAAAATCTTGATCTTGAACCCTTTTCGACTGCAACTTTATATTTTTTCGGTACAGCAATCTACCATAGACATCTTCGCATATGTGGCAAAGTAATAACAGATTTCAGTTGATCTTGACCTTCTTTTCTATACCTTCGAACATTTCTTTCGACTTCCTTTTCACACCTTTTAAATTGCAGAGATAGATTACTGATGATGATCACTTAATGGCTCGAATACATGGTTGTATATATAGTCTTCTTTTAGATGGTCGAGTCCATTCATGAGGCCGACATGATGTCTTCTTGAATTCGACTTGGAGGATGAGGTACGGCACTTTTGACTTTAATGTATAATAAAATAATTTACTATCTTAACAAAGCCCAAGAATGGTCTGTGACTTTGACATTTGACAAACCTAAAAGCCTACAATGGAGGCTTGACCTAGAAGCATGAAACCCATGCTCATAAAATAATTTTTTATAATAATTTTCTTTTTCTTGAAAAATACATTACATCATGAATCAAGTATAATTATGAAAACCAACACTAGTTACATTCTTCAACACTCCCTCAGACCCTCTTAACTAGGGAGGTATTCATAATTACATAAGTACATGGATAAACTCAAAATGATATAGATTCATAATTACATAGGTACGAAGAGTCACAGCACACGCAATGCTATACAATAGATACTTGACCAAGGTATCTAATCGAGTGGGACTAAGCTGTGATCCAAGCTTTAGCCAATCTAGGTACCATCAAGCTTTAACTCTAACACCAACCCAGGGATCTAGGTGTGTATCTAAGGTCAGAGCTCCAAGACTAACGTCACCCTCCCTACTTGGGGATCTAGACATCATCACATGCTGGCAAGATTTCCTCCCAAGCATCTTGTTGCCCCAAGAAGCTTCATCTCTCCCTATAAATCAGATATATCCATCAGTCAAAGCATCTATCAAAAATGTTCAACGTTCTTATGGAGAGATCATGCACAATTACAACCCCAATCAATAATACACTTCCAATATATATATATAGCACAAACCTTCGGGGTCCTCAATCATTCTGATGCTATTTATATTGTCATCAATTTATCAAACACATATTCTCGGGAGATTTCTTCCATAACTTCTATAGTAGCACAAAACTCAGTCTCAACCCTATTTCCAAAACATCTAAATCTTGTTTATAACTTTTGCCATTCAATTTTTTGTAGTGCTTTAGCCATTCTCTGATTTCATTCTTTCTTCAAGGTCTTCGTTATAGTTGTCACAATATGCCCTCCCTCTCAACTGGGGAGAAATACATTTCCTTTCATCCAAGCTCCCTCACAACTTAGGGAGATCGACAACTTCATTCTTACAAGGTTTTTTTAAACATAACATCGGAGAAAATTTCAACCTTTCAAAGCTTCATTTACAGCTTCCTTCACATATCATGTTTATCATTATTCTCAAGTCATATTCAATTATGAACATCTTCAACAATTTGAAGATTATGTACCTGCAAATCTTCAACAACAAGTACAACCAAATACAAATATACATAAGCATGATGTCAACTACATCAAAATCATGTCATTACAATGGAAGCATCAAAACGATCAAGCTTTAGACATAAAATACCTAAACCAAGTTAAGTTCATAGTCAACAAGAGTTACATCTTTTATATTCTAGACTTCAACACCTATGCTAGGTTTTTGTCACAAACCCTAGATTCCATCAATGAGACTTTTAAAGTCTTAGATATCAGCAATTAAATAATGTTAGCAATCCAATCATAGCAAATGCATTTTACATCTAGGGTCTTAATATTATGCCCTAGCATTTCATATCAAACTCTACTAGGGTTTTTTCCACAAACCCTAGATGTCATTAATCATGAATATCAACAATCAAGTTAGCATACTAGCATTTCATATCTAGGGTCTCATTAATATTACCTTATATTAATTACTTGCTAGGGTTTTTATTGTAAACCCTGGATACAAACAACAAATTCCAAAAATAGATAACAACAATTTTGACCAAGCTAGGGTTTCAATTATGCAAAATCTCATTCGACTAGGGTTTCTTTCCTAGGACCTTATATTTAAATATTACAAGGGTTTGTTTATAAACCATATTTTACCAAACCCTAAGAATCCAAGGTTTCATTCTAAGCATCAATGACATACCCTAAAAGACTAGGGTTATGACAATACTAAAATCCCAAACACTAGGATTTTATCATGTGATCTAATTTAATCAACAAACCCTAAGTGGACTAGGGTTTCATACCCTAAGCATTTAGGGTTTTACAATGAACACTAAAGGTTAGGGTTTCACAAAAATGATCAAATGGTAAAAGATAGTAAAACAAGGATAGATTCAATCTGATGATTAATCACCCTAACAAGAATCCTTATGATTCAAAAATCCTTGGCATAAGAGAGTTAATAATACAATACAAATTTCAAAATGAATGTACCTTGAAATATGAAGATTATTTACTACAAGTCTTTATACATACCTTGAGATTTTCTTTACAAACCTTGTAGGATCTACAAGTGAAGGACTCCCTCTGAATCTGCTCCCTTTTGCGAGAAGATGGAGGCTTCCTTTTGAGGAACTTCTTTATAAAATCAACTCTCACATGTACCTGCAACATTTGATTGACAAGTACTACCAAGAATACACAAGTACATGAGTAAGATTGTCACCTAGGGTTTTTCCGATCCAAATCCAAAAATATAAATTACCTTGAATGAATTCCAAGGGATTTTGACTACAAAATCTAACTAGTTCTAGAGGCATCATGTTAAAACCCATATATCATACAATTCTATTTTTACAAATATTTGTCATATACTTCCAAGCCCTAGAAACCATGAGTGAGGAACAAGAGCATTAGAGTAAGAGTTTTCCATATGTTTTATCTAAAATGTCATCATAAAGAAAACTTGCAACTCCTAAACCCTAAAATTTTTTAGACTTTCAACCAATAACCATGTTATGCATACCTCAAGACTACATACCCATTGATTTGAGGATTGTCATCCCATTTGAGCTTGTAGCCTTTCCTTGCAATCTAAATACATATTGTTAAGTGACTTTTAAAAAAAAAGGGGAAACATCAATACATATTTGAGTTAGAAGTTGTTCTCAAAATGCTAAATGCTTTCTTTAGACTGTAGCAAAGTTTTCCAAGAAAGAGTTGCTACAAAACTTTATCTGGAGTACTTCTCATGTTGTCATAAACTTCTTATTTTGCACATTGGATTTTAGAATTCATAACATGTCTTATTGTCATCTTACTAGGTCGGTGTTTATGTTATTGTTTAGGCTCACGAAATATATATAGATGTATTGATTCCCATCCTATTCCACTTTGGTATCGGCTCCTTCTTGTAGTAACAGTAGCTTCAACCTATACTCTTTGAAGGACTATTTTAGATTTAGTCCTTTTGATCCAGAACTTGTGGTATCTTCTTCTTATCCCATAGAGAACTCTGTTGGGATTGTTTTATTGTTGTGACTATCAAGTTACGGCCTAATCACCCAGGATTGTAGCTTAATAGCAAAGATAGGGATTTATGACCATGCCTATGAATGTGCTTTCTTCTTCAAGATGCTCGGCCTTCTATAAGCTATTGTTCTAGCCTCTCGGTCCATGTAAACAAAGCTTTCATGCTCTCCAAAAAATTTTGCTCCTTGCACAGGCCTGCTATCTATTCATAGTGGCAAGGACTAATAGAATATGCCCAGAATTTGTTCTCCTTTCTCCTAGGTACTCGATCTTAGATGATCTAGTCTTTCTTCTTTGTTTTGAACCCTATATAACCTTCTTATTACCCTTATGTCATCAAACCAAGCTCTGATATCATGTTGAGAAATCTAGGGCAACTTGATTATAGCTTATTTAAATTGTTTTTTCTTATCTTTGACACTTTCTTGTGATGTTTCTTATCAATTCTTTATTTGCAGTTATTATATTCTAATCATCAAGACAAATGTCAAGCAATGAAGATCACGAATACTATAAGGAACACAAGATGTATGCACTCAGCCAGTGAAAAACCGCTATGAAGGGGGAAAACCCAGTCAAACTCTTCCACTAGTAGATTCAAATCAAGATGAGACAATTTTGACCTTTTGACTAAGACAGTGACCTCCTTCAATCCTCCAAGTCAGCCCAAGATTCAAGGGTTTGACTTCGCATACTTTTGTAGTCAACAAAATTTCGAATACTTCAGTAGTCCACAAAAGCTTTGCATATTTCAATAGAACTTTGCATAGGGACATCGTATTTCGTAGGAGTTGAACTTCACATAACAACAAATCTTGATCTTGAACCCTTTTCGACTGCAACTTTATATTTTTGTCCTACAATCTACCATAGACATCTTAGCATATGTGGCAGAGTAATAAAAAATTTCGGTTGATCTTGACCTTCTTTTCTATACCTTCAAACCTTTCTTTTGACTTCCTTTTCACACCTTTTAAATTGCAGAGATAGATTATCAATGATGATCGCTTAATGGCTCAAATACATAGTTGTATATAGTCTTCTTTTAAATGGTCGAGTCCTTTCATGAGGCCGACTTGATGCCTTCTGGAAGCCGACGTGGAGGATGAGGTATGACACTTTTGACTTTAATTTATAATAAAATAATTTATTTTCTTAGGGTCTATGACTTTGACTTTTGACAAACCTAAAAGCCTACAATGGAGGCTTGACCTAGAAGCATGAAACACATGCTCATAAAAAAAAAAATTTATAATAATTTTCTTTTTCTTGACAAATACATTACATCATAACTCAAGGGCAATTATGAAGACCGACACTAGTTACATTCTTCAACATCTAAAACTCAGACTCCTTCAAGACCTAAGGTTTATTTCGGTCCTTTAGCATATGGACAAAAGCTAAAAATTAGGGCTTTGATCATACCTCAAACAACTTTGTGCAAACTCCTGAGGAACTTCATCCCTTATAGTAGACAAATTTGAGGCTTGATATGACTTATTTCAAGGCTCGGCATTCCTCTTCTAGTCATAGAACAAAGACAAACTTCAAACAAAATTTTCTGCTCCTTTTCATGGTCAGGATAGACCCTTGTTAGGACACGGATTTCACACAATAACTTGGTGGAATCTCTTTCTAAACTATGTCTGAACAGAGCCTAACTTGACTTCTCTTTGACCCTACACCTTTAAGGCTACTCTTTAACCATAGCTCTAATTCCATGTTGACTTTTCATAGGGTATTCTAAACAGATAATTACTTCTAATGATTTAATTATTTTCATATACCTTTCCATCATTAAGAAATTACATAGAAGACTTCAACAATATAACATATATGACAGTAGGATCATGAAGAGAGCCAAATTAATAACACAAGAATTTACCCTGGGAAAACCCACATGGTAGAAAAACCCTGCAACCTTTTCCTTAGAGAAATTGTTCAGATCAACAAGAGATACACCTAAACTTTCAAGTCAAGCTAACTAGTAGCTAAACCCTATTCACATATGGTCAAAACTCTCTTTTCCACAAGTCCATCTTTTGCCCAAACAATTATGCATGGTCAGCTCAAAATTTGGTCAATCTGCCTACCTCAAAATTCGGCCTTATGCCACAAATAGAGTTTTTCCTCGGAGATTCTTTCTTTCTTGGGGAATTTGGTTTGCTCCAAAATTCGTTCTACTGCCCAGAATTAGTCCTTCTGCCCTAATTCGCCCTTTTGCCCAAGAACTTGTTTTCCTCAGATTATGTCCTTCTCCTTTTCCTCAAATGATTTGAATTATACAAATGATGATCAATTTATACTTTTGGAGGAGGTAGAAGCATCTATTTATACTAGTCTAGGAGGTCGAATGGGTGTGACCATAGGGGAAAGTTGACATGTTTTCTTGGAAGGCCGACTTTACATTTTGGAGGACGATTTAATATAATTTGAAAATTCAGATTTCCCTCTTTTGTGGTCGACATGAAGAACATGTATATTATTTTTCTTTTGACAATAGCATGAAAAACATGCTTTACATTTATCATTACAAATACATTGAGGGCTAAACTATTAATTATGAAGACCAACCAAAGCTACAAAATTCAACAATATGTTAGAATTTAGGAGTGAGGTAAAGGTCACATTATGTAAATATCATACATAAATAGGAAATGAAAGGTTACTGGGAAAATAAAGAGTCATGGGAATGTATAGTCATATAACCAATGTAACCAACATATCATTAGATCAATACAACATCTCTTCTCCCTATGAGTCATTACGAGATAGAACAAGAAAACATCACAATCACCTTTGCAAGATTGACACGTTGAACCATAAGGGTAGGAAGTGGGAAAATAAGATGACCATGTATCATGAAAAAGAGTCGTGGATGAAGAGGGAAAAGAGAAATACAACTTCTTTCATTGGATCCATTCCCTCAGCCTAAGTATAAAGTAATCAATGATTAGGCTCAAGAACTTCCGCTTAAGAGCAACCTCAGGCAGACAATCTTCCAGCCATTTCAAGATCACTTTCAAAGAGGTCTTCTAGATAATAAAGGGAGGATTTTTGCTCAAGGTACTCTTCCTCATCACTACCTTGTTTTCCTTCATCAATAGAATAATCAAGATGATCAAGGGCAATGACCTTCTTCAATTTCTTCATTATAGTTAAGGAGACCTTCTTTTTGGAGAGCAACATTCAAGTCTTGAACAACAACTTCACTATGACACACTAGTCCCCAATACTTGAGAAATTCTTCAATGAACACCCCAACTGAAGGGACACTCTTTGGTTTGCATCATTTAAGTCAATTTTTTTTATCATCCCCAAAGGAATTAATGAAGAATATCATGAGAATGACCTCATGAACCACGCTGATCTCTGAAATATACTTGAAAATTTTGGAAACAAGATTCATAGTTGAGGAAGGATTACCATCAAATTTTGGGACATTCATCATAGAATTTATATGCAATCGATTTAGATATCAAGGAATACACTTGACATCCAGAGCAAGTATATCTCATACAAAACCCAAGGAGCCATTACCTCGAGTTTTGCATAGCGACCAAATGAGGAGTCACCATGGTGAATTCAAAATGCCTCGAGAGATGCTTGCTTAACCCTAGAAGCACTAAATTATTTAAGCACATTGATGAACAAGGGCTTCGTTCGTCTAATGGAGTCGCTATAAATGGGTTGATCTTGTCGTTAAGGATGAAGCTAAATCTTCAAACTACAAGGAGGTAGTCTCACTTCGCCCCCGGCAACAACACCAAATATGTTGCTGCAAAATCTAACAAGCCTTGGAGGGGGATACCATACAAGGCTATCATCAAGCTAAGTGACAACAATGGGGTGATGGCCCACTGTCACCACAGCCAAAACCCCCTGCTCTTTATGGATTTTCACCAATGGGAGGAGTCTCAACATATATATAGGTCACCTAATTGGTATTCTAAGCTTAAAGGTGCAACATGACAAAGAGGCCTCCAAGGAAAAGACACAATTTAGGCACAAGGCTCCAAGACGAGGCAATTCGCTTTCCTTGAAAGACACTGAATTAGGGAAACACAAGACCTAGGGTTAGATTGATAGGTTGGGATTTGGAATGATCAAACGTCTAGGTGCAAATAACGGGTTTTCGACAATGTATTCCAGCAAGGTTATAGCATATGAAACCATCAAGAAACCACCATGTCGAAGCTATAACCAAAATAGGGTTTACCCTAGGGAAAAGAGCTACGACAAGAGATATTATGGATGAAATTGGAATGAATTCCCACCAAAGGGAAATTATTTTGTGGAAACTACTCAACCCTTGATATTTAGACATTCCAAGACCTAAAATTTCTCCTCCTTGTCAATTCGCACTACACCCTAGCTATCGTTTGGCCCTAAGATGGTCGAATTCGGCAGGAGAGAAGAGAGTAGAATTTATGGACGAAATTTGACTTGATTCCCAACAATGGACAGCCAGTACCTAGTCCTAGGGTTGATGGAGTCTATGGATTTTGTAGGATGGCTAAAACTTGCAAAGAAGTAAGGAAATTTTGGCAAAAGGATTCACAGTTGAGGAAGGATTACCATCAAATTTTGGGACATTCATCATAGAATTTATATCCATTCGATTTATATATCCAGGAATATCCTTGACATCCAAAGCAAGGTATATCTCATGCAAATCCCAAGGAGCCACTGCCTCGAGTTTTGCATAGTGACCAAATGAGGAGTCGCCAAGGTTAATTCAAATTGCCTCGAGAGATGCTTGCTTCACCCTACAAGTGTTAAGAAATCCAATAGGGTGGCAAGTTAATTGATTTCTCTTATTATGGCATTATCTTGTGATGTTTCATTATTATTATTCTTTCTTTCGATTTATCTTTTCCTTATCATCAAGACTAATGCCAAACAACAAATAGAAGAGGACACAAGATGTACTCATGCAGCTATGGAAAAACCCCTCTTTAGGGGAAAACTCGGTCAAGAATTCTTCCTTCAGTAGATTCAAAACAAGATGAGATGACCAAGACCCTCACAACCTAGACCGAAGACTACTTCCATCCATCAAGTCAACCTTGACACATTATGCTTCAATTTTGTTGCATCAAGCTTCAATACTTCAGTTTGTGATGTTCCAAATGAGATTCAGTCTTGTGGAGATAACCCAAATTTTGATCCAGCAATGATGAAAAACACTGCAATATTGTCATGTCTTGGTCGTGTGGTGACAGCAATAGCGTCAGTCTTCAGTCTTGAGATGAAGGCCCAATCTTTGACTTCTATAATGATTCCAGACTTCGATTTAGCCTTGTAGTCATACTCCGAATTTTCCTTTATCATATGGCACCGAACTTGTGTTGCTTGTAGCTAACCGAACTTGATCACGGAAATGATCCGAACTCTTCTCTCTAAAATTACCGAAACCATGTTTCTAAGGTACACCGAAAGTCATCACTATAATATTCGAACTTCCTTCTGAGATTTGCACCAAACTCACATCTGTAATGTCCGCACTTGTCTCTGAGATATCTCGAATTCACCATCGCAGTTATGATCGAAGGTTGCACTCCTATATATGTTGTTTCCCTCTGTAATGAGCCGACATTAGCCTAACTAGTGAAGCCAACCTATTGACTGTTAGTTTGGAGGCCGACTTACAAGGAGACTTGATGGAGGAAGACTTTAATCAAACAAAATTTGACTTTGACTTAATAAGATACCTAAAGCCTCTAATGGAGGCTTGACCTATGACAATTGACCCAAGCATGAAACATGTGCTTTAACAAGTCAATCCAATTAATAATAAAATTATTTTTGCTTTCTTTTGACAAATATATTTCATTTTGACTCTCAAGTACAATTATGAAGACTGAACCTAGTTACATTCTTCAATACTCCCTCTTAACTAGGGAGGTATTCAATGTTCATACTTACATATAACTATAGAGGTACATGGACGATCTTAGAACACATGATCTACAAAGAATTTAGGCGCTGCAATGCCATGGACTAGATTCCTGACCATCAGGCTTACTTGCTAACCATCAACCCAGGGATCCAGGTGTGTGTCAGAGCTCTTTGACAAACGCACCTTTCCTACTTCGAGATCTAGACATCAACACATAGTGTCGGCCAAATGTCCTCCAAGGCAATGCTTCACTCACAAATCCTCAACACTCCCGATTATTACAATCGATAACAAATCCTCCTTGATCCAACAGATCAATGACAACAAGTCTCTCTCGATCAAACTGATTGGTAACCAGCATGTAAAAAATGTTATCAAACCTCTGAAAGATTTACCTATACAAAGTTCAAACACAACCTCAATCAGTAATATACTTTCAAATGTACATAAGCAAATACAAACCTTTGGGGTCTCTCAAACAACTTGATGTCGCTTCTCATTTTATCACAGTTGGACTTGAATCTTAACACAATTGACCATTCATCTTCTTTTCCTACGTCTCATGTAGCAACATATTCTCCAATCTCTTTCGGGGTGTCCATCATGATCATGACATGCCCTCCCTCTTAAGGGAATTTCATTTATTCAGGGTCCCTCTTAGCTTAGGGAGATTAACTTCATGACATTGGAGAATCTTTCAAGGTTTCTTATTAGAGTCATCTTGATCATCATCATTTACATATCATGCTTCACTTGTGTACATCTTCACCATCTTCAAGATGATGTACCTGCACAACTTAAGTAGAAAGTACAACCAAATCTATAGAAGCATGAAGTTAATGATATCAAAATATTACAATAATGGAAGCATTGATCTTTACAAACATGGTCAGTAAGATACTTTATTTTAATTCTTCGACTTCTCGCCCAAGTTTTGTTACAGACCCTAAATCACATCAACAGTTCAATCAAGATATCAATCTCACTATATCTAGGGCCTCAATATCTGATATGACGAATTCTTTCACATAGAAAACCCTAGAAACTGTTGATTTACAGTAGCATCGGATGTGCTCTAGCCTTGTAACTATGTATATAGGCTAGGACACATGTATTCCATAAAACCCAGAAATGGTTTTGGAAAATACCACTTAGAGATGGTTTAATTAAATTAATTAATCGTTTTTAATATTTTCCTGAGTCTAAACTTAGGGAAACTGATTAATTAAAGGGTATTAATTAAATCAAGTGTGAATCTTCAAGATAAAGTCATGGATCACCTCCAAGTTAATCTTAGCCCTTGATTATGTTTTAATCTTGGCCGTTGAAGGGTCAACAGAAGAATATAAGAAGGAGTGTGAGGGGCCTATGAAAAACACATTGAGACACTTGAGCCATTTGGCATTTTCGAGTTTGTGTGAGGAGACACAGCTTTTGATCAAGGATCAAATCACTAGCGCAGGGTTTGCTAAGTGATGTTGATTCAGTGATCAAATTTAGAGAGGGGCAGAAGCAGAGACTGGTCAAGAGGACCAGGAATGCATTTCAGAGAGAGATAGCAGAGACGCAGAGAGAGACAGCGCAGTCACCTGGAGGGGTGATGCAGTTCCTGAAGGAACTCACGCAGAAGTGACACAGTGTTTCTTTGATCCAGTCCGGAGATAGCTGGGAGCTGGGGTTTCTGAACCATGAGGGCCAAAATCCTGCTCTGGATCATTCTAGATCAGTTATTGAGCAGAGGTAACGCAGTTCCAGAGATTTCCCATGCAGGCTTACGCAGTTCCAGTGTAGGCATCACGCAGAGGAAGAGAGGGGCTTCACCAGCGCTGTTCAGATCAGCCGAGGATTTGCAGAGTGAGGTATATCTCACAAGTATATTTGTTGTCTAGATTTCTCTGAAGGGTTAGCCGGATATTGGCACCCTAGTTGTACTTAAGATTTTGCTGCTTAATAATACAAACCCTCAGATCTGCTGCACCAGTTTTCCTGAGTTGGGTTTTTCCGAGGACTTAGTCCAAAAATAACTGTGTCAATGTGGATGTTTTTTATTACATTTTGTTCAGTTTCTTTCAGCACTTAGATTTATTCCGCAGCATTATTTGTGTAGACCGCTTCAATGATTACTTCGGTATTTCAATGTAATGAAATAATTATCAAAAATAATAGGAGAAGTAATTCAAATTTGTTGCAGTAGGAATCCAGATCTAGGATTTTTTACATGGTATCAGAGCTTATTCAAGCTGAAATGCAGGTGAAACACAAGTGAACCAGCTGATCAGCGTTGTAGAGTCTGGGATCTGTGTAAACAACAGCAGACCCTCCCACAGATTACGTTGTCCAGGCCAGGAGGGCAATCCAGTGCAGAAAAAGGATCCCTCTAGGAGAGTTGACAGAGGGATAAGCATTTTTTCAGTTGCAAAAGAGACAATGTAGCAGACCAGCGTAGCTGAAGGACGCAGTTACTGCACAGCAGCAAAAGCTGGTGCATAAAGCGTCAGAAAATTTATGAAAAACACAAATTGGGGATTTCTTGATCTCAAAGAGTTTCTTACTCAAAGAAACTTAGTTTTTCCCGTGCAACAGCAGAAGAAGTGACTTACTCCGCAAGGAGTGCGTAAGTCTAGCTGAGCAGAGGGTTAGAGCAAGATATCGGCAATTGATGAGATGGCCAGCAACGGACTGCGTGACCAAGATAGATTGGAGGGTGCCTCCAACTATGTTATCTGGAAATCAAGGATAGAGTTTCTCCTAGATGAGCATGATCTGAAAGCCCTCATAGACAGCATAGTGGCAGAACCTCTTGATGTAGCACACCTGAGGCAATTCAAGAAGAATATGGCAAGAGCCAAGCAATTGATCCTAGATGGTGTGAAGGATCATATCGTACCCCACATAGGAGCAAAGACCACTACTAGAGAGATATGGTGAGGGCTGGAAAAGTTATACCAAGGATCTTTCGAGCAGCGAAAGATGTACCATGAAGAGAAGATGTTGAATACCAGGATGAAGAAGGGAGAGTGTTTTGACTCCTTGTCCCGTATTCAGGATACCCGTTATCAGCTATCAGCAGTAGGAGCTGCTCCTAGAGACTCAGAGCTGGTAAGGCTCACTCTGAACTCAGTTTTAGAAGACTATCAGGTCTTTGTCCAAAGCATTTTGGGTAGAGAAAGGCTTCCAGGATGAGAAGCAATATGGGCAACCTTACAGCAAGAAGAGTTGAGGAGAGACCTCCTCAAAATCCATTTGGAGGATGGCAGCAGTGGGTCGAAGGTCAAGGAGGAAGAAGATAACACTGCCCTTGCATCAAAAGGGCAACAGAAGCAGAAAAAGAAAGATTTGTCTAAGATCAAATGCTTCCGGTGTGGGGAAATGGGACATTATGCCACACAGTGTCCTCTTAAGAAAAAGGATAAAGAGGAGAAGGAAGATCCGCACGCAAGAGCTGCCAAGATTGAGGCAGAAATAGATTGTGCTATGTTAGCTCATATTCTGAAAGGAGAAAAATAGGCTGACTTGGAGTTCTAGATCCAGAATCTACAAGGAGGCGGGATCCTTGAGTATTTCCGAACTCTTGGATCACATGTGAGCTATGACAGCCTAAAGACAGTAGCAAGATGCACAGTTGCAGCAGAAGATGAGAAGACAGTGTAGTGGCTAGCAGTACTAGAGCCTGATTACCACAGAGAGGGAGCAGCAGCATCAACAGTTGAGCAGCAATAGCGCAGTGCACACTGGTGCAGCTCAGTGCTATGCAATGTAGTGCAGAGCAGCAACAGCACAGTATTTTCAGAGAACTAGTGCAGAAGTTAGCAGCAGTCAGTCTTATTTTTCAGTTGCATATTTACTTGTCCAATTTCGGATGTTTTTCTATTGCAATTAGCAATAGTGCAGTAGTGCAACAGCAGTAGTTGAGCAGCAGCAGCGTAGTGCACAGGTGGTGCAGAGTAGTGCTCACGCAGTGCAGAGCAGTGCTCACGCAGTGCAGCAGCATGGTTGCAGAATTCAGAGGGAGTTGCAGTACAGTGGCAGTTGACAGCAGCATGCAGAGTCAGCAGCAATACAGTTGCAGCATTTTATTGTTTAGTGTTGGTGAGTAGCATCAACAGCAGAGTAGTAGATGTTCCAAAAGTTAGAGCAGCACATTGAGTTGTTTTGCTAGAGCATTTTTCTCACTAAGAGGGAGTGTTGATTTATGGTAGCATCAGATGTGCTCTAACCTTGTAACTTTGTATATAGGCTAGGACACATGTATTCCATAAAATCCATAAATGGTTTTCGAAAATTCCACTTAGAGATGGTTTAATTATAGTAATTAATCATTTTTAATGTTTTCCTAAGTCTAAACTTAGGGAAACTGATTAATTAAAGGGTATTAATTAAATCAAGTGTGAATCTTCTAGATAAAGTCATGGATCACCTCCAAGTTAATCTTGGCCCTTGATTATGTTTTAATCTTGGTCGTTGAAGGGTGAACGGAAGAATATAAGAAGGAGGGTGAGGGGCCTCTCGAAAACACATTGAGACACTTGAGCCATTTGACATTTTCGAGTTTGTGTGAGGAGACACAAATTTTGATCAAGGACCAAATCACTAGGGCAGGTTTTGCTAAGTGATGTTGATTCAGTGATCAGATTCAGAGAGGGGCAAAAGCAAAGACTAGTCAGGAGGACTAGGAGTGCATTTCAGAGAGAGATAGCAGAGACGCAGAGAGAGACAGCACAGTCACCTGGAGGGGTGACGCAGTTCATGAAGGAACTCACGCAGAAGTGACGTAGTGTTTCTTTGATCTAGTCCAGAGTTAGCTGGGAGATGGGGTTTCTGAGCCAGGAGGGCCAAAATCCAGTTCTGGATCAATCTAGATCAGTTATTGAGCAGAGGTGACGCAGTTCCAGAGATTGCCCATGCAGGATTACGCAGTTTCAGCATAGGCATCACGCAGAGGTAGAGAGGGGCTTCACCAGCGTTGTTCAAATCAGCCGAAGATTTGACGAGTGAGGTATATCTCACAAGTATATTTGTTGTCTAGATTTCTCTGAAGGGTTAGCCGAATAATGGCACCCTAGTTGTACTTAAGATTCTGCTGCTTAATAATACAAACCCTCAGATTTGCTGCACCGATTTTCCCGAGTTGCATTTTTCTGGGGACTTAGTCCAAAAATAATTGTGTCAATGTGGATGTTTTTCATTACATTTTGTTCAGTTTGTTTCAGCACTTAGATTATTCTGCAGCATTATTTGTGTAGACTGCTTCAGTGATTACTTCGGTATTTCAATGTAATGAAATAATAGGAGAAGTAATTCAAATTTGTTGCAGTAGGAATCCAGATCTAGGATTTTTCACAAAAACAATTCAAACAATGCATCTAACAAATTTCATAATTCATATTTTACTAGGATTTCATACAAACCCTAGATTTCATAGATGAGCTTTTACAGTCAAAACCAATCACAGCTCAATTAACAAAATGACTAGCTTCTACTAGGGTTTGTTGTAAACCCTAGAATTTCATCTTCAACAATCACAATACAATTTCATAGATTCCAGATTGCCATATCACATGCTAGAGAATTTAACTTCTACTAAGGTTTTAGCTACAGAACCCTAGAGTTAACAAACAGTATCATCCTAGAATATTAGACTTTGACTAGGGCAAGCCCTAGGACTTATGACCATCATCAATTAGGTCAACACATATGCATATCTAGGATATCAACATCATGCATAAGCTAATTCCCCTAATACGAGGATTCGGGATTCTATGGATAAGGGGATTCGAGAATCGGATTCGAGATACGGTGACCCCCGGAAAAGGACACTTCTGGGATACGATACGTTATATATTATTTTATTAAAAAATATATATATATATATATATATATTAAAAATTAGATATTTTTTATACAGATTCATACAAATTCATTGATTCAAACATAGATTTAAGATCTTAGATACTCATACATGGTACATTGAAATTTGATACATTGATACATCATACAATTGTCAAATTTACTCAGAAAGGCAAGATAGTAAGATATTGTAGTTTTCTCATTAAGTCATCAGAATCAAAATGTGTTACATAAGTACACTGCCAATGGCAAATAGAAATAGAAAATTAAAAAAACTATAGTCTACAAGACTACAAGCCTGAAGCCTCAATGAGTCAGAGTCAATGAGTCATCAATCCTCATCATCATAATCAGCATCACTGTCTTCATCCTGATCATCATGCTCACCACTGCTCTTCTCTGCTGCATCCTCCTCCTCTGTCATCTATGCATCTGTTGGTGTGAAGGATGACGCCTCTATTGTATCAACATCATCAAATGTGACAGGCTCTAGCACTGACGCATTGAGATCCAAGTTGGCCAATGCCAACTCAACGTTGTTGTCCAGACCCATATAATCAAGAAAGACATCCCACATCTTTGTCTTTCCCTTCAACCAATCCTCCCTCTGCCTGTAGATGAGACGAAGGTTGGTGTGCACATACACCATTGTCTCTGCCCTAGACTGCTCAAACCTGCTCTTCTTCACACTATACAAATTCCCATATGTGATCCAATTCCTCTCGCAACAAGAGGATGAAGTCACCTAAGAGAGGAGCCTCATGGCTAACTGATGTAGAGGAGGGCTTGTTGCCCCATGAGTCGCCTACCAAGAATAGAGCTTCTTAGCCCCCCTGTCTCGAATCACATCATAGCTTGCAAATCACCCAGTGCCAATGGAAAACTCTGCAAAGGCATCCTCCACCTCATCAAGGGATGCCCTCCCTGAAAAATCCTCCTCAATGCATCTTTCCTCCCCTATGAGATTTCACCATCCATGTGAGGAGGATACCTGCGGGAAGGTCCACCATTCAGCCACTCATGGCTATAGTATTTTGGGTTCAAGGAGTGAGCCAACCAATATAAAGGTGTGCAATTCTTGTCCCATCTGCTGACAAGAATATCCTATATGCTAGTGAAGAAGGCCTCTGGTGATGTCTCATACTCTGGGCACTGACTCTGTAAAACAACGGTCCTCACAGACTCAATCATGGAATCCCACCCCTCATAAACCTCCCTAGGATGGGTTGGTCTGTATCTGCAAATCGAAGCAAGGAAATGATAGGCTCCATGATCTGAATAACTAGATCTACCTTCCCCCACCATAGATCATCCAACATTGTGTCCTTCACTTTCTTTGAGGCTGTTTGATCCGTCTTTTCCCAAAAAGACCAAAACTCTGAAATAACCATGGCCCCAAGAGCGGTCTTGACCTCCCTCAACCTCTTCAACATGATGGATGAAGAGCCAAACCGTGTATCCGCAATCTTCAACAATGATAGATTGTTGTACTCCTTGTAGATAGTGAGGGCATTTGTATGGTTTTGTACAAAGTTGCGGATATGTTGTGCATCCTCAATAATGGCTCCAATCCAAAGCACATCAGAGGCAATGGATTTCAGTGCCAAGTTCAATGAATGGACAATGCAAGGTGTCCAAAATATTTGTGGATATTTTGCTTCCACAATCATGCCAGCAGCCTTGCAAACAGGTGCATTATCTGTAATGACTTACACACAAGAATCGACACCTACATAGTCAATAATTTTAATAAATAACTCACCCATATATTGTGCATCCTTGTACTGTCCAAGTGCATCCACTGCTTTCAAGAAAACTGGACCATTCAAGGATGACACCATGAAGTTAATGAGTGGGTGGCGTGTTGGATCTGTCCATCCATCAAAAACAATGCTAACCCCAGATGTTGGCCATGTTGATTTAATAGACTCAAACATTTTGTCCGCCTCTTTCTTTGCCTTTGTCAACAATGTGGTTCTGAGCTTCTCTGACCCAGGAGGCACATACCCTGATGGAGCCCCATGACTAAGAGCTCGAAACATCTCAATAAATAGAGGTGACCGTGCAACATTAAAGGATATGAAATTCCGATAGAAAAAAAATGCAATTGTGAGATCAAGCTCTTCCCTCTTCTCTTTCTGAAAAATCTTGTCCATTGGACCAAGTGGAGTTGCCTTTCTCTTTGCTAATTGTCCCCTACTAAAACTCTCAAAAGGGAACTTGTTGTTGCTTTTCCTTAAGAATGGAAGGGGGTCATCATTCTTGTTTTGTTTTGATTTTGATGCCACAGTTGCCGCACCAACAAATTGTTCTTTCTCCAATTCCTTCCTCCTTGTCAAATCAATTGATGTACAACATTTAATGCCACGACCTGGCAAACCCAACAAATGAGCTTTCACACGGAAATATGTGGAAGTGAAATGGTCGTTGCATATAAAGCATTTCCATGAACAATTTCCTCCTCCCTTTCCCTTTTAGCCTGCCCCTGCTTCTCTTGTCACATATTTCCACAATGGGTATTTGGGGTCATGAGTTTGTTTTCCCTGCACATTTGAAGCTGTTGTTGCAGCCCCACTTCCAATAATGGAATACTTGCAGACGCTGATGAAACAGGGACAGGAGGGGCATCTCCAATGGGGACATTCTTCCCCTTTCCTTGCCCCGGTCTTCCTGCCTTTGATTGAGCCATGAATACTGTAAAAAATAAACAAAAATGACCAAATATATAAAACATATGCACATGCAAACACTAACAACAAACTAAATGCAAAATATAGAGGGACAGTGCACTTACCGGATGCTCGAATCTCTTTGAAAAAACTCCCTTTCTCCTTGCTAACCCTTGCTCCTTGCTCACTTCATAAACAAAAATCAATGAGAAAGAATGAGACAAATCCGAATTTTATAACCCAAAATTGCACTTTTTGGCCACGCGAATCCGGTTGTACGGGATTCAGCCGTATCTGTACAGGGTACAGTCGGGATTCGTGGTACCCTGTACGGATACGGCCGAATCCAGAGAATCTGGTACGAATCCCTTCGTATCGTACCAGATATGTAGGATTTGGGATTCTTTGCCCCTCAACAACGAATCTGGTTTCAGAGTGCATAAGCACATCATAACGTATGTCAGACAAACTCAATGACATATTACAAAATTGATTAGGCAGACAGACATATACCTAGGGATTCATTCATAGGTCACAAGGGGTCTTACTTATATACCCTACCAAACCCTAAAGATCGAGGGTTTCAATACAACATAGCGAAACCAAAATTTCAAGGGTTTGGGATTCCAGACATCACCATCTAACCCTAACAGATTAGAGTTTCCATAACCATACCAAAACCCCAAACATGACATCATCATCAAGAACTTCAAATATCATTTTCCAATAACGCTAAGTAGGCTAGGGTTTCACACATTATCATTGACATACCCTTAGGTTAGGGATTTTCCAAAGAACCCTTTTACGGTTTCACAAAAATAATCAAAGATATTGGGAGGGTAGATTTATCTAATGATGAATCACCCAATCAAGAATCTTTATGATTCAAAAGTGTTGAACATAACACTTGTTAGTAATAAAATTTCAGGAGATAATGAGCATACCCTTTATATTAAGAGAAATTTATATAGTTTAAGACGTACCTGGAGATGTTCCTTAACAAAAATTGTAGGGTCTACTTGAAGTGCCATGATGTTTTGTACCTGTAACAAATACTTCTAGCCAAAATATGTGATACCAAGAACATTATGTTATTTCTCAATCTATATTTTCTATGCAGTAATGGAGCATGGAATCCAAGGATAATCCCTATATATATATATATATATATATATATATATATATATATATCAAAAATCAGTTATCCCTTTTAATCAACACTAGGGTTTTACTTGACATCTTAACCAAGGTTTTCAACAATTTTAAACATTACACCCCTAAAGAGATTTAAAACCCTAATCTAAATTAATTTAGAAATGAATGAAAACAATTATACTTACCTCAAGAATTGCTTACCTCTGTCCTTCATAAGTCTGTTGCAATGGTTTCTTCATGAATATCATAAAACTGTTGAGATCAAGGTTTGCCTTCAAACGTATTGATACTTTTGTCAAGATCTTCTGAAGAGGAATGTTCTACACAATGTGATTGCTAGTGGCTCCATAATTCTTCAAACTTGGTACTACCAAACCAATCATACTGTATTCACCGATATAAATGCAATCTGCTTCTTATTTAATATTCCTTTATTGTAGAATAGTTGCCTTGCTCGCTTAGACTTTTATTCACTTTGGGATTTGGTCTCTTTCCTTTGGGATTTGGTTACCGATGACTTGAAGGTTTTTTAACTCTTGGATTTGATTCGCATCACATATAGTATAGCAAGGATTGTTACCATTTTCAATTGATAGAAGTCTTTGGATCCTCATGACAGAGCTTTGTATTTCCAATAGTAGCATGTTCTTATCCTTGGTAATTACTTTCAGCTGTCTTTTCTGCAATTTTAATTATTAACATCCATACAAGGTAGGGTCATGGTTATGTTTATTACTTGCATCAATCTTCTTATTCATACAGACTACTTCTAGGTCTTTGAAATATAAATTTTGATCCCCTTCAAATGTGATTAGGGACTTCGGTATATCTTACAGGACCTTTGACAAGTCTTAAAGTTTAGCAATTTTGATTATCCAACAAAATACTTCTTAGCTCCTTCAACTGAGACATCAATTTGATTTTTAAGTTGCATCCTTATTCACCATAGCTCTGATACCATGTTGAGAAATCCAATAGGGTGGCAAGCTAACTAATTTCTCTTATTCTGACATTATCTTGTGATGTTTCATTATTATTATTCTTTCTTTCGATTTATCTTTTCCTTATCATCAACACTAATGCTAAACAAAAATAGAAGAGGACACGAGATGTAGGCACACGACCAAGGCAAAACCCCTCTCTAGGGGAAAACTTGGTCAAGAATTCTTCCTTCAGTAGATTCAAAACAAGATGAGATGGCCAAGACCCTCACAACCTAGACCAAAGACTACTTCCATCCATCAAGTCAACCTTGACACATCATGCTTCAATTTTGTTGCATCAAGCTTCAATACTTTAGTTTGTGATGTTCCAAATAAGATTCAGTCTTGTGGAAATAACACAACTTTTGATCCAACAATGATGACAAACACTGCAATATTGTCATGTCTTGGTCGTGTGGTGACAACACTAGCATCAGTCTTCAGTCCTGAGATGAAGGCCCAATCTTTGACTTCTATAATGATTCCAGACTTTGATTTAGGCCTGTAATAATACACCAAATTTTCCTTCATCATATGGCATCGAACTTATGTTGATTGCAGCTAACCGAACTTGATCACAAAAATGATCGAACTCTTCTCTCTAAAATTACTGAATCCTTGTTTCTGAGGTACACCGAAATTCATCACTGTAATATCTGAACTTCCTTCTGAGATTTGCACCGATATCACATTTGTAATGTCCCCACTTGTCTCTGAGATATCTCGAATTCATCACTGCAATTAAGATCAAAGGTTGCACTCCTATATATAATTGATCCCTTTGTAATGAGCCGACATGAGCCCAGTTAATGAAGCCGACTTGTTGACCGTTAGTTTCGAGGCCGACTTGCAAGGAGACGTGATGGAGGAAGACTTTGACAAAACAAAATTTGACTTTGACTTAAATAATAATCCTAAAGCCTTCAATGGAGGCTTGACCTATGATAATTAACCCAAGCATGAAACCCATGCTTTAACAAGTAAATCCAATTAATAATAAAATTCTCTTTGCTTTCTTTTGACAAATATATTTCATTTTGACTCAAGTACAATTATGAAGACCAAACCTAGTTACATCCTTCAACGACAAGCACTGAATTATTTAAGCACATTGAAGAACAAGGGCTTCATTCTTCTAATGGAGTCACTTATCTTGTCTTTAGGGATGAAACTAAATCTTCAAACTACAGGGAGTTAGTTTGTTAATTTTGGACAACTAGGTCCAAACTCCATGTTGTGATGCTCAGATGAAGATGCCAATATTTTTATTGGACTCCTCTTTCGGAGAGGTGCAAGATCAATCTAAAGATCATCTTGATCCGATGAGAAGAACATTTATTTTGAATTTATTCAAGATATGTGTAGGTTGGCCTGAAGGTTTGAAGCCCCAGCAATTGTGTCACAAACCCTCATTGATGGATATATATTGGTCAACATTGGAGGACAATTTCACTCATCACATCCTCACACATTTCTCTCTCCTCATCTAATTGGTTTGATCACTTGGAGGCACTTCTCTTCACACGTGGGAAATTGCAACAAGGACACTTTTCTATTTTCAGCCTAGGGTTTACCGTAGCATTAACCAGTGTTGACTTTGGTAATGCATGGTCAAATTGACTTGAAACTCTCCCATTCTTTCGATTTCCTCAATCCGCATTTTTTGGCACAATTCTCGAGGTTGGACGTTGACTTTGACTTGGCTGCGTTGACCTTGCTATTGCTACTGTTTGCATTGACCGTTGACTGACAACGTTGACTTTTGTTGCCTTTTGGGGTTGACTGTTCTGGCTGTCCTAGAGGGTTGTGTGACACTTTTGGTTGGCTGACCGTATTGAGACTTTGCTGGTTGAAGCATCCTGTTGACCGACGTAACGCACCAACACACTTATATATTTTGGATTGTCTTCTGTCGATCTACAAGTATGTTCTATCAGCATTTTACTTTCTTCTTTATGTGATTGTTGACTGATATTTTGATAAAAAGTAAAGTTGCATCAAGCATAGAACATCTACAAAAATTAACATGGTATCAGAGCTGAGGTGAAGACAAAGCCCTAGTTTGTAGCAATCACCGAAGAAGAGGATGGGTTCCTCGAACTACAACGGCTTTAAGGCTGATGACAAATTGACTAGGAAGGAAGACTTCCATGCTTGGAAGATGACATTGGATCTTAATTTGGAAGACCAAGATGTTATGGACTATGTGCAGGGTAAAATCCAAGAGCCTCCATCCACTGCAACTGTTACTGCCAAATCAAAGTACAACAAGGAGGAAATCAAAGCAAAGTTGATGATCAGGGACTCAATTCATAAGGCTTTGGTTGCCTACATCTCTGAGCTGGGTACATCCAAGGAGATGTATGATAAGTTGGTCAACTTGTTCAAGGCCAACAATGTGAATAAAGTCCTATTCTTCAAGAACCAATTGAAGAATCTGAAGAAAGGCAGGGATGAGTCTATTCAATCATACTTTCTGAAGCTAACCGAAATCAGGAATAATCTTCTAGCTATTGGGGAGACAATAGTTGATCGAGAGATGGTTCTCACCACGCTTGGAGGTCTCTCACCCAAATGGCATGTATTCAACACTACCATTCTCAATAACAATGTCATACCTGATTTTGATGAAGTACTATCGAGATGTGTACAAGAAGAGACAAGGATGAAGGAATATGAAAATGAAGGAAATGTTGCCTTCACTACTCGTGCTAAGAAGAAGAACTTTGGTGGTCCGAAGAACAAAGGAAGAGCAGGGGCCCAAGGAAAGAAAGGCAAATGTTACACTTGCCACAAGCTTGGACACTGTGCTAGAGAATGCCCTTTCAAGAAGGATTCTCCTAATGATGATGACAACAACAACCACCGAAAGAATGGAAATCAAAGGAACAACAGGTTCAAAGGGAAGAGGAAGGTTCCCTCCGGCGGAAATGGGCAACCTTTCAAAAGGTCGGGAAATTCCAGGTATGAGGAATCAAATGTTGTTAATGATAAAAGAAATGAATACATTCTTGTATATGCCCTCTCTGCTGCATCTCCACCCGACACTATGGATGTTTAGTTGATAGATAGTGGTGCCTCAAAGCACATCACTGGGTTCAAGGGAGCACTTTCTAATATGGTTCAGAAGGATACTAATCTGGAAATTATCCTTGGAGATAATGCCACATTATCGTGAAAGGGACAGGGACTGTCACCCTCCACTTGTCTCAAGGTCAAGTCCTCTGCATGCAAGATGTACTATATGTACCTGAGTTGAATCAGAACCTTATGTCTATATCGGCCATGGAAGACAAAGGTTTTAATGTGGCATTCGTTGATGGAAAGGTGCGTATCTGGAAGAATAGTTTCAAGGAAGGTATCACGATTGGGTTTAGCGTAGATACACTCTACCAGGTTGGAGGAAGTCCACTTGGAGCGATGACGTGTGATACTATACGACAGACTGAACTATGGCACCGGAGGTTTGGAAACCCTCACTACAAGGCCCTTCCCGAAGCAAGGAAGGTGGTGACGGGGATGCTTGAGTTCACAAATGATCATGAAGGTGTATGTAAGGGTTGTGTCGAAGGAAAGCATACAAGGGGACCTTTCCCCTCAAGTGTCACAAAGACATCTAATGTCTTGTAATTGATACATTATGATCTGTCTGGTATGTTGCCCGTGACATTCTTGGGAGGATGCTCTTATTATATGACATTCATAGATGACTTCTCTCGCAAAACCTGGATATACTTCTTCAAGAAGAAGGATGAGGCTTTCATGTGGTTCCGTACCTTCAAAGCCTTGGTGGAAAATTCAACAGGGAAGAAGATCAAGATATTAAGGACCGATACTGGCACTGAATATGAGATGAACGAGTTCAAGAACTTTTGCAGAGAAGCTGGCATCAAGAGGGAGACGACAACTGTCTATAATCCTGAGAAAAATGGCATTGTTGAACGAAAGAATAGGACCTTTGTGGAAGTTGTTTGTGCCATGCTATGTGACCAAGGTCTTCGGAAGTTTCTGTGGGGAGAAGCTGTGAACACTGTTGTGTACATACAAAACCAATGCACGCATTCCGCTTTGAACTCCAAAACTCCCGAAGAGGTTTTCTCTGGTAAGAAACCTAACGTCTCACATTTTAGAGTTTTTGGATATCCTGTTTATTTTCATGTGCCGAAGGAGAAGAGGAGCAAGCTGGATGCTTCTGGGAAGAAGGGAATGTTTGTGGGCTATAGTGAAACTTCGAAAGCCTATAGAGTCTATGTGCCTGGTCAAAGGGAAGTGGAGATATGCCACGACGTTACTTTTGACAAAGATGTTTCCCTAAGGAAAGTAGTCAATCTTCCGAGAGCTGAGGAAGATCATGAAGCAACGCCTGGAAATCAAGAAGAACCGAAGGATGAGATGATGCCCCATGTTGAAGGACCGATGGACCCTATTGATCCACCTCCTTTAATGGGGAAGAGACCATCATGGCTCAGGGACACTCTCGAGGATGTCGAGGGACATATGGCCCCAAGGGGGGCATTATGTGAAACTAAGAAGCCGAATAGATACCAAGGGTATCTAGCAGCCATCAGTACTATTGTACAATCTGAGCCTGGATCTTTTGAGGAAGCCATAAAGCATCAAGTCTGGAAGGATGTTATGCACGAAGAATATGAGTCGATTATGAAGAATGATGTCTGGGATGTGGTTCCGAGGTCGGAGGACAAAGCAGTTGTCACCTCGAAATGGCTCTATAAGATCAAGCATGGATCTGATGGAAGTGTTGAACAGTTCAAGGCAAGATTCATTGCCCGTGGCTTCTCTCAAAAGGAAGGCGTAGACTATGATGATATATTTGCACCTGTGACCCGATATACCACCATTTGATCTATCATAGCCCTTGCTGCTACGCAAGGATGGAGTCTTCATCAGATGGATGTAAAGACCGCATTTCTGCATGGTGCGATAAAGGAAGAGGTGTATGTGGAGCAACCTCTAGGATTCGAAGTCCAGGATCGGGACACCCATGTCTGCAGGTTGAAGAAAGGCCTTTATGGGCTGAATCAAGCACCCAGAGCTTGGTACGAGAGGATAAATAGCTACCTGATGAAGCTGGGCTTCACTCGTAGTAATGTTGATCCGAACCTTTACTTCAAGGTTGATAGAGAAAAGCCTCTCATTCTGGTGTTGTATGTGGACGACCTCTTCCTGACAAGTGTTGACCCTCTCATTCATCAGTGCAAGAGGGAGCTCGCTGCTGAGTTCGAGATGAAGGACCTAGGACTGATGCATTACTTCCTAGGCTTGGAGTTCTGGCAGAGACTTGGCGAGATTTTCCTTTCTCATGGAATATATATTGTTAAGCTTCTAGAAAGATTTGGTATGGTGGACTTGTTGTAGCCGCTACAACACCCTCCAAAATTTCGCCCCTTCTAAATTTTTGAGCCCCTAACCTTTTGAAATAAAGTCAAGCCTAAGTTCACTCTTCCAAAATCTCAAGTCACTAAGTCACAAAATTGATCAACTCGACTAATTTGCAACCCTGCGACCTTGCAACCCCTCAGGTCGCAAAGTCGCAAAGTCGCATATCGTCCCGAAACCAAACAATTGCGACCTTGCAACCCTGCGACCCCCCCAGGTCGTAAGGTCATAGAGTCGCTAGGTTGCATATCTCATCAACTCAACTCATTTGCGACCCTGCAACCCTCATTCATTGTCCACACGTGCGACCCCTTTATATATAGAAGGGGCGCATAAGTTGCATTCGACCTGCGCGAGGGAGAAAGAAAACGCCTCTGACAAGCTAGCTGGAGCGCATTTTTCCCGTGTAAGTTGCCTAATCCTCCTGTTGTTTCCTTTTGATTGATTGTTGCCTCCATTACCCTCACCTTAGCCTATTTAAAACTCAAACTACCTTCTGTTTAAACCCTCCATCAATCCTGTTGTTATAGCTTGCCCCTCCCCATAGCTGGACTTCCCTGTGTACCTCCTCTAGGAAGCCTCCCTTGCATCAGTCTATTCAAGTTCCCTTTCCAGCCCTTTCCAATGAGGAACTTCATGCATGCTTTCCACTTGATGTGTCGCCTTAGCTCCCTTTTTGATTAAAAGCAAGTTGAAGGTCTTCGTCGCCGCGTAACCCGTCTACCAAGCCCTAGAGCGACCCAGCGACTCCGCGACCTCGCGACCTCAGTCGCAAGGTCGCTTGGTCGCATATCTGTGAAAGTTTAAAGTGACGCGGCTTCGCTACTCAACGACCTTGCGCCCTGGTGGCGAGTCGCTAAGTCGCCAGGTCGCATTTCTGTGAAGATTTGAACCGGCGCAACTCCACGATTCAGCGACCTTGCGACCTAGTCACAAGGTCGCTAGGTCGCTTTTCTGTGAAAGTTTAAACCAACGCGACCTAGCGAGCCAGTCACAAGGTCGCTAGGTCGCAGGTTCATCCAGTTCCTTGAAAACAGTTGAGCAGAGGTAGGAGCATCCCAAGTATTTATAAATATGCCATCTGTCTTATCATAAGATTGTTTTATGAACATGCTAGGGAACGTTGAAGCCGAGATAGAGTGCGTATCCATCTCATCGGCCTTAAGTGATATGGGGCCTCCAGCAGTTCGCAAAAGGAACAAAAGCCCTGAGATAGAAATCTTGGAGGAGGAAATGCCTCTGTCTCTTCCCCCTATCTATGGAGACACCGCCTGCATATTCAGCAAAGGGGACAGTATGAGTTGTTATCAGGTGTACCAAGAATTCACAAAACCTGAATTTCCAGAGGACCTCCCAGACCGACAGGTGTATATTCAGGTTAAAAGATCCAAGCTCCACTACACGGGGGCCCATTCGCCTATATTCCCATGTGCAAAGCTGATCGAGTGGATCCTGCAAAAAGTCGACCCAAAGATCTGGGTTATTCAGAATCATGCCGGGAAATCATTCGCAAATATGAAGGGACAAGATGCAGAATTCTATTATGCACTTCATGCCCGAGAACAGACCTTCACCAAGGAGTGGGCCACCACTCATGCAATTCCCATACCCGAGACCTTAAGAGGATGGTGGGAAGAACCAGAAAAGTTCAAGCTCAACAAGGACCAGGAATATCAGACCGCAGGTCTCAAGAAGGTCTACAAGCTTGTAGCTGCAATGTTATGTAGGATGTATGGTCGTCCAGATGCAACCACTTTCAACGGCGCTTGGGTTTCTCTAATGTATGTTGTCACTGTGTACGGCACTCGCTTTAATTGGGCCAACTTGATAGTGGCGGCCCTCAAATCAAACATATCTTTGACACTAGCACCTGATGAAGGGTATGCATCGGAATTTTATATGGTGTCTTATCTTTTGGATGCAGTATGTGCAAGGTGCCATTTTGAGGGGTGGGCACACAATTGGGATCCGGAGCACAACGGTCCAATTCACAAAGATTTACTGGTGTTTTGGGACTCCAAATATAAGCAAGACATGGAGTCAATCTCGCACAACTTCATCCCCGCTCTCCACGGGAAACTATTTGGAAAAGACACCCCGTGCATGTCCAGGCGAGCCATGGAGACGATAACCCAAGTGGCCAACTGGTTTCCTGTCACGGATAGCACTTTCATCCGAGTCTTCAGGTCACTCAAGGCCCCCCACGCCTTACCCCAGTTCGTCACCGACAAACTGCTCCTCCAAGAAACATGTTACCAGATGTCGGGCGATTTTTCAAAGGTTCTCACTAAGGGCAAGAAGAAGCCATGGCCCATTCTGCCACTCACTATCAGCGCCTACACAGTGAAAGATTTCAGGGAAGTAGAGGCAAAGGCCAAGCAAGTCAAAGGATTTTGTCTACTTCCCGTGTCACACCGAACATATGATCCTGAGAGAATCATCCCCGCCCACTGCAAGCGAGCCAAATTTAAATGCAGTTACCAGCATACTGATTGCCCAGCTAAAGATAGAATCAAGAACTGGTACAACAAAGACAGGGAGGCCACTCCAAAGGAATCAACCGAGCAGGAAGATTAGGATAACCAGACTTTAGAAGAAAGAACCATACATTGGGAGGAGCCTCCTCTTCCAAAGCCAAGAAGCAAAGGACCAATACAGGCCATAACTCTTCTGCCCAGTGAAGAGAAAAGGAGGCCAAAGCTCAACAAGACACTGAGGAGAAGGCAGAGGAGGAGGAGGATAAACAAAAGAAACAACTGAAAGAAGAACAAAGAAAGAAGCGGGCGGAGGAAACCCGCAAGAAAAGGGAAGAGGAACAACGGAGGAAAGAAGAGGAAGAAAAGGCAGAAGCTGAGCGCCAGCTAAAGATAAAGCAGGATAAAGCAGAAGCTGAGCGCCAGCTAAAGGAAGATCAAGCTAGAGCAGAAGTTGAGCACCAGCTAAAGGAAGATCAAGCTAAAGTAGAAGTTGAGTGCCAGCTAAAGGAAGAACAAGATAGAGCAGAAGCAGAGCAAAAGAGGAGGGAGGAAGAAAGTCAGAAGTCAAGGGAAGATTCCTTCAAGGGAACCGAAGGCAACAAGACACCTCCTCCAGATACAAAAAAACAAATGGAGCTGCCACACATCAAGGTCCCCCAAACAACTCCTGCAACTAATGTGCATTTTGCTCTCTCGAAATTGGGTACCTTCAAGGATCAAGATGAGGGAGTGCTTGATCTGATAAGACTTGCCTATGATCAGTTCACACACAAGATTAGGCACGAGAAGAGAAGATGCTTGGCACGGAACCCTACTGCACCCCTTACAGCCACCACAGAGAAGGATATAGTCTTGGATACCAGGACCAATCTGGTTATGATCGCATCAGGTGGCACTGCTTTTGCAGCAGCCACCAAGGAGAACGTAAGCAGAATGAGTAGAGAAATTTTGTCCCTGCAGAATAGACTATAGGCCTCCGAACAAAAGACAGCTAAGTCAGAACAGGAAAAGAAGGCGCTACAAGAAGAAGTCCAACAACTTCAGGTTAAGAATGCCCCTACTAATGAAGTGCCACTAATTATTCAAGGAGAGCTTGTCACTTTGGAGGCCACCATGAAGCAAGTATATGAAGAACTGTTCACAATAAAACAAACTGTCGCGCCACTACTAAAAGCACAGGCAAAGACCAAGAGGAGGAACACACAGCTAAAGGAAGCCTCTATTGCCTTGGACAGAATACTAGAATGGTCAAGCATGTATCCACAAGTTCCAAACACCTTGCCTAGAAAAGATTGGATTGGCACCCAAAATGACAAGGTTCGAATCCGGATAAAGATACAATCCAAGGAGAAACTCATCAAGGATTTGGAGAAAGTAATGTCTGCATGTGAACCTCTGATTAGCGGCATTGACTCAATGGCCGAAGTGCACCACATTCCTTCTCTGGGTGCACTGGGCAAAGAGAAAACGTGGGAAGAAGTCACCAAAGATATTCAAGCATTTCTACAACCCATAAGGCAAGCAGCCGCCTCTCAAGACTTGTCGGCATCACAAGAAAACCTAGTTCAATTCATCATGACACCAATCCGGATCTATACCAAATTGGCCTCCCTGTCAAACCAGATCACGATCAAAAGAGACACTTTGATTCCAAATGCTCTAGACTGTCTTCACAGGTTGAGAGAGGATACGCCTCAGGTCTCCCCAGTGGCTACAAATTATCAGGCATGGCAAAGTTACCTCAAGAAACAGCAACAGGTAGATGTCCCTGATCTCACAATCACCTAACTGCTCCCATGACCAAGTCATATATTGCAGCAAACAGAAGAGGTCGGAGGTCGCAACAAACAAGGGGTCGCAGGTCGCAGTCAAAGCCGAGGTCGCAAGTCGCGAATTCCCTCAAGTCGCAGAGCATGTCAACGGTCAGGAAGGCGAAAAGTCAGGGATACACAAGGGTCAATTTTGTTCTATAAATACTCCCTTCGGGAAATTGTAAAAGATCTTTTTTTTGGGACTCCAAAGGAGTAAAGAGAATTGTATAGCATTGAATGCACTTTCCTAAGAATGAATACAAACACTTGTGTTGATTCCACTCTTGGATTTGATAAGGACCAATCTGTTAACGATATGAATATTTTATCTTATGTATCTGATATCTTATGATTAATTAATCTGCGTTTTCTGTTTATATCATTTATACATTTCAGCTCACTAAATGTGTTAATAATGTTAGGTTGTTTACTTAGGGGATGTTAGCAACTTTGTTACTAACATTCATCTTATCTTTTGAGACCGCTTAAGGAAGTGAAGGGTGCTCTAACCATAAAGAACTGTTTCTTCGGTGGTTTGAACAGCTTTTACAAGCATGACCCTAATGATGTGTTGCTAACAGCATTTCCTTTGGCTGCATGCTTTAACTCATCTTGTTATTTATAGTGTTTATGTTCATTGAGGCTCATCAACCATTTGTCTTGTATCATCCGAATAATCATGTGTTCATAGGTCTGCAGGGCTTGTTTGTGCCCGAGAAAAAGGAGTATTCAGAGGTAGCCGAACCCACACCCCAGACGGGATCCCTATCACAAACGGTTTAGATTTTAATCGGGACTTTTTACTGGGGAGATCCCTTACTGTTGACCGGACATTTTTTCCCGTCAATAGGACTCTAAGTCCATGTCAACACTGATGGAGCTCAACTTTAAGAAGCTGAGTGGCAGCACTGTTGGGCCCATGTTAGCAAATCCTACTGAGTATCGTCAACTCGTAGGGGCCCTGATGTTCTTAGTGAACACCCGTCCGGACGTATGTTTTGCAGTGAACACTTTGAGTCAACATATGGTTGAGCCTCATCACTTTCACTGGGTTGGTGCCAAGAATCTTTTGAGATATCTTTGGGGCACAATAAACCATGGGCTGAGATACACTGTCGAGAGCGTGACACTCCATGGATATACTGATATTGATTGGGTTGGCAGTCTGGTGAATCGTAAGAGCACATCGGGATGCTTCTTAACACTTGGTTCTACTTCGATATCATGGATGAGCAAGAAGTAGAAGTCGGTAGCTTTGAGCATTGCGGAGGCCGAATACATTGCAGTGAGTATGGCCTGTTGTGAAGCAGTCTGGTTGCGAAAGCTCTTCAGTCAGTTGTTTGGGCATGTGCTAGATACCACTGTGATAGTCTGTGATAACCAGAGTGTGATTCGGTTGTCCGAGAATCTCGTGTTCCACAATCGATCCAAGCATATTGATATCAGGTACCACTTTATTCGGGATATGGTACAGCGAAGTGCCGTAAGGCTCCATCATATAGGAACTGATGAGCAGGTCGCGGATTTTCTCACAAAGCCCCGGGGGAAGGTCAAGTTCCTAACCTTCCATGAGAATCTTCGTATCGTGCAACAACCGACCCTATTATGAGGGTCATGTTGGACGATGAGCTCCGGGAGCTCTGGGGGGCTTTGGGGATAGCTTCTCGGAGCTATAAGCAACCACAGCGCTAGGCTTGCCAAACATTGTTGATGTGCTTCTGCCCCACCATTATGATGATTGAGTTGGTCCACCTCTCATGATCTGTGCCCCGTATGCATCCTACCCTTTGAGTTTAGGGCTCATGGGAAGTACCTATCATTTGGCCAGTGAGGTGGGAAAAGCTAGAGACTAGTAGCAAATTCTGATGGACGCATTAGAGATTTCCGTACTCTCTATCTAGGGATGGCATGGTCCAACCACTTGATCTGGGATCAAGTATAGTGAGGTTTCGGACCTCCTACTGACTTCAGGTCAGATAAACCAACTTCGGGTTGGTATGAGACTCTTTTTTATTCCTATAAAGGTTTTGGACCTCTCGACTGAATTTCTCAGTCGGGGATGATGTCTTTGTGACTGACCCACTTCTGTTCTGAAATAAAGAAGCCAGCAAAGCAAGTTACGGCGGGATGACACACAGTGTTTGGATTGCACAGGTGGATGGAGTTCCCCCTAGTTGAGAGGGAGTGTTAATTTTGGACAACTAGATCCAAACTCTATGTTGTGATGCTTAGATGAAGATGCCAATATTTTTATTGGACTCCTTTTTCGGAGAGGTGCGAGATCGATCTAAAGATCATCTTGATCCGATGAGCAGAACATTTAGTTTGAATTTATTCAAAATATGTGCAGGTCGGCCTGAAGGTTTGAAGCCCCAGCAGTTGTGTCACACACCCTCATTGATGGATACATATTGGTCAACGTTGGAGGACATTTTCACTCATCACATCCTCACACATTTCTCTCTCCTCATCTGATTGGTTCGATCACTTGGAGGCTCTTCTCTTCAAACGTAGGAAATTGCAGCAAGGAGACTTTTCTGTTTTCGGCCTAGGGTTTACCGCAGCATTGACTTTGGTCAACGCATGGTCAAATTGACTTGAAACTCTCCCATTCTTTCGATTTCCTCAATCCGCATTTTTTGGCAACCTTCTCGACGCTAGATGTTGACTTTGACTTGGCTACGTTGACCTTGTCGCTGTTTGCATTGACTGTTGACTGACAATGTTGACTTTTGTTGACTTTTGGGGTTGACTATTCTACCTGTCTTGAGGGTTGTGTGACACTTCTGGTGAATTGACTGTATTGAGACTTGCTGGTTGAAGCATCCTGTTGACCGTCGTAACGCACCAACACATTTATATATTTTGGCTTGTCTTCTATCGATCTACTAGTATGTTCTATCAGCATTACTTTCTTGTCTATGTGATTGCTGACTGATATTGGGATAAAAAGTAAAGTTGCATCAAGCATAGAACATCTACAAATTTACATAGTCTCGCTTCGTCCAAGGCAACGATGCCAAATATGTTGCTTCAAAATCTAGCAGGCCTTGGAGAGGGATAACATACAAGGCTATCATTAGGCTAAGTGACAACAATGGGGTGGTGCCCCACTATCACCACAACCAAAACTCCATGCTCTTTATGGATTTTCACAAATGGGAGGAGTCTTGATATGTATATAGGTCACCTAATTGGTATTCTAAGCTTAAAGGTGCAACATGACAAAGAGGCCTCCAAGGAAAAGACACAATTTAGGCACAAGGCTCCAAGAGGAGGCAATTCGCTTTCCTTGAAAGAGACCGAATTAGGGCAACAAAATACCTAGTGTTAGGTTGATATGTTGAGAGTTGGAATGATCAAAGGTCTAGGTGCAAAGAAAGGGTTTCCCACAATGTATTCCAACAAGGTTATAGCACATGAAACCCCCATCTCGAAGTTATAACCAAACTAGGGTTTATCCTAGGGAAAACAACTAGGGCAAGAGATATTATGGATGAAATTGGAATGAATGGCCACCAAAGGGAAATGATTTTGTGGACACTGCTCAACCCTTGATGTTTAGACATTACAAGACCTAAAGTCTCTCTTCCTTGTCAATTCGTGTTAGGCCCTAGCTATCATTTGGCCCTAAGAGGGTCGAATTCGGCAAGAGAGAAGAGAGTAGAATTTATGGATGCAAGTTGACTTGATCCCCAACAATGGATGGCCAGTACCTAGTCCTAGGGTTAATGGAGTCTATGGATTCTTTAGGTTGGCTAAAACTTGCAAAGGAGTAAGGAAATTTTGATTCCCTAGCACCAAAACCCTAATTATTACCTTTATGAGGGACCAAAATTCACTTGGGAGAGCTAATGTAAGATCACCAAGGGGATTATCATTCACATTTAAAATAATGAGTAATACATGCAATAATATGACCTAGGTTTCATAAAATTGATATTCAACAAAATTAGGGCACAATATTTAACCTAAAACACCAATTTATTCCATACATTAGTCATGAAATCTGAAATTTTCAACATAAAAGCATTTACAAGACAATATGCATGAACAATCCAGTCATTGAACCAAGGCAAGTTCTCCAAAGACAAGACAATAGCTCCAAGACATAATTTGCTCCATAAATCACATCTCTCTAAAAGGAAAATAGGCCAAAACTCTCAAGTAGAGAGGTTGAGTTCACAAGTGATGATGATGATTTACAAAATGATCCTCTCCTCTATTTTTTTTCAACTGAAGAAATCATGCTTCGAGCAGCTCTCAGGCATACATAATCCTACCCGAGATTGGACCACATGACCTGTAGGAACCAAACCTCCCCGCCTAACTGTTAGACCACATCCACTCCTCTATTTATATGAGCAAGAAGAGTTCCTAATTAACCTGAAATCCCCTAATCAACAAGTCGAATCATAATGATGCATTGGCTTGCAAGCCAACCCAACTAGCTTAGACAAAATATCAAATGATAGCCCACACGTGTGAGCCATGACACCCTACAAGGTTGATGTCATCCAATATATGAGCTCCATATGGCATGCGTTGAGGATTGAGGGTGCCATGAGTGGTGTAGAAGCCTCTAAAAATCATGAAATGAGGGTTGGTCATCAAATATTTGTCAATATCACTGTGCAATGTGGACCCCAAAATCCACTTTGGGGCACCAAAGGTGGTCTCCAACTGCTCAAAATGTCCATCTCTGCTCCAATGTTGAGGTCTTTCCACATGCTACTAGCCCTCCCAAGTCTCTAAAGGTGAGACCATCCTCATTTGGGCTCTGGATCAGGTGCCATATCTCAGAAAGTGTTAAGGCCGACCTAGGAGCATTTTGGTCCAAGTGCATCATCTTGAAGAATCATCAAATGTAGTGCAAAGTGGTTGAATGTCCTAGGTGCAAAAGGTGTCTTGGGGTAGGTGTAATGTGTTCCTACTGGTCGAAGACCCTAGGCTTGTTGATTTTTCATAGCATCAGAAGTGCTCTAAGCCTCAAACTTTGTGGAGAGGCTTAGGCACATGTATTCCAAAGAACCCAAAAATCGTTTGTGAATATTCTACTCAGAATGTGTTTTATTAAAATAATTAATTATTTTATTGTGACCTGAAGTTTAAACATAGGAAAATTAGATAATTAAAGGGTATTAATAAAACAGAGTGTGAATCTTCTAGAGAACATGGATCAAGTCAAGTTATAATCTTAGTTGTTGATTGGAGATCTAATCTCAGCCGTTGAAGTCTCAACTAGAAGGCTATAAAGGAAGGCTTGAAGGTCATTTGGAAAGACACACTGAGTGAATCTAAGTGATCGATTTTCTGAAGTGAGCAGTGTTCAGAGGAGAATTTGATCTAAGTGATTCAAGCACAGTGAGTAGCAGGGATAGCTTCCAGAGAGAGATTTTCTCAACAGAAGAATCATCAGTAGGGAGAGGCAGCGAGAGATCCAGTAGCTCTCACGCAAAATTAGCGCAGGGCCGCGCAGAGGACCAAGAGGGTTTCCAAGATTTTGTTGTGGGATCAGTTTCAGAAGCCGAGAGCCGAGGTGTGAGACCAGGAGGCTGAGATCTGAGAATCCGAGAGGAAAATCGATCTATTGATTGGGTGACGCAGTCACTACGCAGAGGCAGCGCAGGGACCTCCATGGCATCTCATCCAATGTCCGAATCAGCCAGATTTTCCAGTGATTGAGTGAGGTAAAATTCAATATCTTTTTGCTAGTATTTCTCTCTGTAACTAATTTACCTTTTTCGTATTAAGAGATGTATTCAGAATTTGCTACTGCTTAATAAAATCAAACCCTCAAATCTGTTGCACCAGTATTCCCACATTGGGTTTTTCTGGGGACTTTCGTCCAAAAATAACAGTGTCCTATGTTTATATCTTTCTTTGCTCAATTTCCTTCCTTCAGAATCATAAGTAATTAAGTGTAGGTTGCTTTAGTAATTTGCTTCAATATTTCATGAAGAAATCTGAAATAATTTTGTAATGTAATTTACAAATAGGAGAAGTAAATTTAGCTGGTTGCAATAGGATTCTGGAAATCATTTAGATCTAGGAATTTTCACATGGAATCAAAGCATTGATTGTGAAACATGAAGAGCAGATTTAGCACTAAAGCGAAGGCCAAATTGTTGTAGCAGCAAGCAAATCGAATCCTCAGAGGGATTGTGCAGTTCTATCCAAAAGCACTGAATTTTCGAGGTGGTCTCTCTTTGAGTGAGTCAAAAGAGAGATAAGACTTCCGGATCGAGATCTTGCCAAGGCAAAGGGAGTAGCGCAGAGCCTTCATGCAAAGCCAGAGGAACGCAGTTTTTCTGCAAGCAGTTGTTGGGCAGAGAAGCGTCAAACGAAGAAGAAGAGCACATAGTGAGGGTATTCTTCCTCAATGAATTTCTTGCCGAGGAATTCAGTTTTCCTCGTCTGCTGGGCAACAGAGGAGCAACAAACTTACCAACTCCATCAAGGAGTGCGTAAGCCAGCCTAGAAGCTACGCAGTAGGGAGAAAGCGGGAGCAGTTCGACAGTGTTCGGATGAGATAGCATCTCACGAACTTAGAGATCAGAATCGGTTGGATGGATCCTCCAACTACGTGATCTGGAAGGAAAGAATCAGATCCCTTCTGGACGAGTATGATCTCAAGGCGTTCATAGACAACGCGGTTGTTGTGCCTACAAATCCGGATCAAAATAAAAAATACAAGTCCAATATGGCAAAGGCAGAGAGACTTATCCTTGATGGTGTCAAGGATCATATAGTCTATCATATAGCTGGCAAGAACACAGCCAGGGAGATATGGGTGGTCTTGTCTATGTTATACGAAGGAACTTCCAAGAAGCGGAAGATGTACTTGGAGCAGAAGCTTCGAATGATCCAGATGCAGAAGGGGGAGCACATTGTTCCATTCTTAATGAGACTTCAGGATATCCGTGCTCAGTTGACAACCGTGGGATCTACCCCATCTGCTACAACTATGGTGAGACTAGCCCTTAACGTAGTCACTGAGGAGTGGTAAGTTTTTGTCCAAAGTATCTTGGGCATGGCGACATTACCAAATTGGGAGGCGATGTGGGCAGCGCTTTAGGAAGAGGAGCTGAGAAGAGATCTGGTCAAGTGTAAACTTGACGGTAACAGTGAGAGCGGATCATAGAATCCGGAGGAGGAGGAAAATGCAACCCTCGCATCGAAGGGATAGCAAGGGCAACCGAGACGCAAGAAGGACGTCTCCAAGGTTAAGTGTTTCAGATGTGGCGAGATGGGCCACTATGCATCACAGTGTCCTTTGAAGAAAAAAGACAAGGATGAGAAGCACGATCCAAGGGTTGCAACCGCAAAGATTGAGGAGGATGAGTATGCCATGAGTGCCCACGCATCTCCAGGAGGGAGATGGGGTGAAATGGAACTGTAGTTCACCTTGAAATTTAGTTAAGCAGGATCCTTGAGGAACCACCCTCATGGACCATCACCTTGCTACGGGAGCCCGTGATCAGTAGTAGCGAGATGGAGGAGTTTTCAATGGGAGCCAAGGAGTGATGGATCGACAGATGCAGTGGACTAGTGGTTAGCAGCACAAAGCAGAGAGGCAGCAGTGCGTAGAGGCACAGTGCAATAGCTTTAACAGCATAATGGCTTCAGAAGGCAACGTGGAACTAGCAGCAGTCAGATCTTCAGCACCGAGGTGCATCCACTGAACTCATGTTCATTTTTTGGGTGATTTTAGTTGCTTCTCTCGGCGACTGAGTTGCAGTGCAAATGTAGTGTTAGCAGTGCTAGTGTTAGCAGCATAGTAGATGCAACACTTGAGAGGGAGTTGTAGTATGGATGTAGCATTGGCAGTGGCAGTGTCAAGGGTAGCAGTACAGTTACACCAGTAGCACAGTGATTGGTGTACAGCTTGTCAGACATCAGTAGTGCAGAGGATGCTTCAGGGTCAAAGCAATGTGCAGCAGGCATGTTGTTAGAGCACTTTCCTCGCTAAGAGGGAGTGTTGATTTTTGGTAGCATCAGAAGTGCTCTAAGTCTCAAAATTTGTGGAGAGACTTAGGCACATGTATTCCAAAGAACCCAGAAATCATTTGTGAAAATTCCACTCAAAATGTGTTTTATTAAAATAATTATCTATTTTAATGTGACCCTAAGTTTAAACTTAGTAAAATTAAATAATTAACGAGTATTAATAAAATAGAGTGTGAACCTTCTAGAGAACATGGATCAAGTCAAGTTATAATCTTAGTCGTTGACTGGAGATCTAATCTCGGTCCTTGAGGTCTCAACAACAAGGATATAAAGGAAGCCCTGAGGGTCATTTGGAAAGACACACCGAGTGAATCTAAGTGATCAATTTTCTGAAGTGAGCAGTGCTCAGAGGAGAATTCGATCTAAGTGATTCCAGCACAGTGAGGGGCAGGGATAGCTTCCGGAGAAAGATTTTCTCAGTCGGAGAATCATCAGTAGAGAGAGGTAGAGAGAGATCCAATTAATAAACAAATTTGTCTCAAAATACAAGCAGGGTTTGTTTGTAACAACTGTCATCAACAAAGGTGGAACCACAACTTGTGAAGCACTCCATTGATTTTGTACTTTGTTGGTATTTTAATGTACATCATTGGAAGATGAACTTCATGAAGGGAGCATCGAGGGAAGAGGCTACACTTGGCATGTATTCACGTTTGTCTCGGCATGTTTTGGATAGGAACGCCCATAGGATTTAACCATTCTTGCACATTGCTCTATGAGACCCTCATTATAGGGGCACATATGTCCATAAAATTCACTTTGTAAGGATTTTGTTAACAATGTCTCCCACTAGGTTACCAAGATTTGGATCCAGATTCGGATACGGTTACACCAGCTTTTTTGAAAAGCCAGGATCTGAATATGGCAAGGAAATAGAAAGTACAAACAAATAAAAAATATTTTATAATTTTTAAAAATTAAATTTATATATAAAAGAAAATTATAAGTATATAATCTTTATATATAATACTTATAAAAATAATTATTAGATGAATAATATCAAAGTTAATGTATGATTTATAAATATTAATTAAACATCAATTAAATTTCTATAAAAATAAAAAACGTATATAAAATTTTAAATATATAACTTCTATATAGTACATTTAAAAATAATTATTAATTTAATAATATTAAAATTAAAGCATCATTAATAAATATTTAAATATTACTTATTAGTTATATTTTTATTAAGTGGCTATTAAACTTACTTTTTATGCCCGAGAATAAACTTAAAAAATTAATTAAAATATCTAAATAAATGTTGACAACTTATAACCTTTACGTAGAATTGCAGATCGAAATACGGGGGTGAGCATGAGTTCACTTCCAACAACTCTTATTTGTCCAACCCCTCAAACGTATAATCTTTAGCTCAAAATGTGGATCGAAACACAGGGATGAGCATGAGTTCGCTTCCAACAACTCTTATCTATCCTCCCCCTCAAATGAATGATGCCAATAATGTTCATAATTACTACAATTCATTATCAGTGGCTATTAAAGTTTTTATAATATGAACAACTAAGTAAAAAATAATTTGTCAGCCAACTCCCTAATATATTATTCACTCTATTTTTTTTTCCATTTTCACTGACGCTACTTGAGAAATACATTTCTTATCTCATATTATCAAGTTGTCCATTATGAGGTGACTTGTTTGCTAACTTTTTTTGTTCTGGAAGTTTGTGTTGACACCTGCTTTGAATTTTGCACTGTCGCGGAAGGATCTTTCTGGATCCAGATCCATCTCTAATTCGAGGATCCGCAGATCTAGCCATTGGGCCTGAAAAATCCAATAACATAGGTCTCCCATCTTAATCAAATATATTTTGACAAAGTACATACCTTACCATCGAGTCAATGCCAGTAGGTGCAAAGTGGTTGTGGTATTTCATAATTATTGTCATGATAGAGTATTTGACGAATATTGTAGGAGTTATGAAGATTTCAAATTTGCCACAAACCCTAGCCGTGTTTGAAGCACCCAACTTGAAGGAGCTTTTGGAAGAATTCCCTAGCTCTAATGAAGATGCATGCCATTCTTTCATCACCTATAGAAATGTAGTGTATATACCCACCATAGTTTCAAATTTAGTGATTCGTCGTCAAGTTTAATGCGCAAACAACATTTAATATGTTTGTCATAAACATGAAAATTTTCACAAATTGAAACACACAAAATCTACTTCTACTTTTCACTTTTGCTAAGATAAAACACAACCATGCACACAAAAATTTGACACGGTTGTCTTCTGTAAATGACCCTGGAAAAACCCCTAAGGGAAAACGAATGAGACAGGGAGGAATTTTATTATTTTTCAAAGAAATTTACAGCAATAAATGCAAACTTACATCTTCAAAATCATGCCCATATTTCCTAGAAATTTGTGCCAAACATCCTCCACGAATTTTATGCCTTTGCTTCCTCGATTTCTATGCCCTCCTTGCTCTAAATTGTGTGCCACTTGTTGTACGAACAAACAGCAATAAATGTTGTACAATCCCCTCAAATTTCATGCTCAACCTGCCTTAAGTTCCATGCCATTAGGTGCCTGAAATTTGTGCCAAGGCTACTATACGAGCAGTGCAATTAATGCTTGTACTTGCCCTTGAAATTCATGTTATACCTTGCTGCTAAACTATTAGAAAAACTCCTCGAAATTCATGCCCTCTCAGATTGAATTTTGTGTCCCTTTTCCTTGGAATTTGCGCTATCCTTCAACTATATTTTTCTCCCTTGGAATTCGTGTCCTTGCTGCTCTCTTTCTCTTTATCTCAGTGCCTTTTTTGGGTGTCTTCTCCTTTTCTCCAAAACTTGTGAAGAAAATGAATTGGTTTCTCTTCCCCTTCCCTAACCTTTTGTCTTATCATAAGGAAACCCTAAGATCCAATGGCTGAGATTTAAACTTGGCCATTGAAATCGAGGGTGGAGATATAATCTCTCATTGACCCACTTAAGTCACTTAGACTTTAATACTCATAAAGTCACTTTATCCCATCATCACCCTTTTTATTAGTTAGACCAAAAAGTCATTTTATGATTTTAATGCTCATAAAGCCACTTTAACTTTATTTCTCCTAAAGTTAAATCAAGGGGTCGTGTTGAACACTTTTTCCTAGGCAAGACACCATGTCATAGGAAACACTTGTCCTTGGTACACTTTTTCTAACAATCCCTCTTACCGAGGAAAGTGTTTCACACCACTCCCATCTTGTCTCTAAAGTACACATGCTTGCCCCTTCGCAAGGACTTGGTGAGAATGTCAGCCACCTACTCAAAATACAACCTGCGAAGCCAAATCGCTTCACAACTGACCTAACTAGCTACCATATACTCTGTCTCAACAAAAATCAATGCCACTGACTATTGCTTCCAACTAAACCATGACACCACTGTCAAACCCAACTTGAAGCAACATCTGGAAGTGCTCTTCCACTCACTAGCACACCCTGCCCAATCTGAGTATGAGTAGCTAATCAATATAACTCCATCCCCCTGAACATAGTCTAGGCCATAATCCGTTGTGTTGAAAAAGTGTAACTAGGTTTGGTCTTCATGATGACTTGTAATTATGATTTTATGTAAACAAAGAAGACAAAGAATAATAAATGTAATATGTTATTTGCTTCATGGGTTTCATGATCAAGGAGTTTTATTATAGGTCAAAGACTTCTTCTTGATGTCTTTTAGGAGTTTCCATCTAGTCATAAATATAATTAAGAAAGTCATATATATGAAGTTACGTTACACTTGTAAAAGGTTCACTCCAAGATGCTTGTCACTATACCCCTTCAAGTCGGCTCAAAGTAAGTGAAGAATTATTGTTGATTTTTAATGTACCTTGGACAAGTGGTTTCCCATGGGTTAGACTCTACCTAGGGAAAAGTGTCCAAAAAAATTGTTTTCCTAAGTGTGACTTTATAAAGTGAAAGTGACTTTATAAGTGATAAAGTCAATATTAAATTATAAAGTGAAAAGTGACTTTAGACATAAAATACAATGTGGGTACTTTATTTAATGGGTGAGTTAAAAAATAAAAGTGAGAATTAAATGCACATTTATTCTCATCCCTTGATCTAAATGAATCAGAGCCATTGGATCTTAGGGTTGCCCAAAAGTCTTTTAGGGAAACAAAAGGGGGAAACGAAAAAAGAGACTACATTCATTCATTCTTCATGAGCAGATTGGAGAAAGGAGGTTGAGAGCTAGAGAAAAGTTCTAAAAGAGAAATTTGTTGCAGAAAGCTAAAGGAGTGATTTATAAGCAAAGTTGGGCACGAAAATCAAGGCATAGAAGATAGTAGAAGGTACAAGTCGAACAACATTTAATGTTGTGAGTTACACGTAGTTCGAGGGCTATTTTTGGGCAAAAAATATTGAAAACAAATTGTACAGTCCGTACAGCGGTACGAAAATCCATACAATACAGTCTGCGTTTGTACAGTATTGTTTCAACTTCAAGTGGGCACGGAAGTCAAGGAAAAGTGGGCACGATTTTCAAGGACTTTTGGGCTGAAGAGATAAGTTGTACCTTGTTGTTTTCTTTTGTCTGCAAATGTATTTTTCCTCAACTTGAAAGATAAATAAATTTGAAGAGCTCTCTAACTAGTTTTCCTCGAAGAAGATTGAAGGGGTTTTGCCTGGGTCTAAGTTGACCAAAAATCTGTGTATTATTTATGTGTCGTTGGTCTGTTTATGTCCATATTTATTTTCATCATGTGTTGACAATCCCATGTGTTTTAATCTGAACATTTCATTTCCAGAATTCTATATGTCGAATGTAAGTTTATGGGAAAGGGCAATTAAAACCGGGTTGGGATTGCTGGAAATTTTTTAGTCATCAAATTTCAACAATTATCCCTTGAAGAAGTCGGGCTACATACACATGATCAAGTTGGCCCAAAGCAAAGAGATAGTCTATATATATAAGAGGATTGAGGCCTCATTTGACACCATCCAATTCGTGTGAAATTTTCAAACTGAAAACTAAATAGTTGCAGTGATAGATTTATTTCTCCTACTTATTATTTCAATAATTTATTATACATAAATCTTCTAGCAAATATCGAAATAAATACTATTACAACATTCACATATATATATGCAGAGAAATAAACAGTAGGGAACATAAGCACAAGAAACAATCACATGTACACAGTTATTTTTGGACAATTATCCCCGAAAAAACCCAATGCGTGAAAATCGGTGCAGTAGATGAGGGTTTTATTAATTCTTCAGCAAATGATATCTTTACAGGGAAATATAACAGCACATAAATTCTGAAACACCTGAGACTGAATTTCCGGCTTGCTCGAACAATTCTCTGACACCCTGATCAGCCCCTGCATGCTCCTGTGTCTGTCTGCATGATTCACTGCGCAGTCCCAGCATTGGACTGCGTGAGTCTGCGTGGAGATTGCGTGGGTTCTCTACGCTGCAGCCTCGAGCTGCCTCCAGTGACCCACTGCTGCCTTCCATCTCTGATCTCGATCACTACTGACTCCCTCTTCCTTCTGCTTCTGCAAACTTCTCGCCTTGCAACTCTCCCATTGAAATCGAATTCTACTTCATAATGGATCTCCTTCGGGTACTGAGTGCATGCCTGGCTTGTTTTCCAAATGACCCTCAAGCCTTCTTTTATAATCTTCTTGTTGGAGAATCAACGGCCCACATTAAAAGATTAATCAATGGCTAAGATTAAAACTTGACTTGATCCATGTTTTCTAGAAGATTCACACTGACTTATTAATAACCTTTAATTATTTCATTTCCCTAAGTTTAGACTTAGGGTCTTCATTAAAATAATTAATTACTTTAATAAGTCATGAACCGAGTGGAATTTCCACAAACTGTTTTTGGGTTATTTGGAATGTTGTTGTCCAAGCCTCCCTGCAAAGTTTGAGACTTTGAACACTTCCGGATGCTACAAAAATCAACACTCCCTCTTATCGAGGACGTTGTTCCAACAATATGCCTGTTGCATGCTACTATGTTTTGAAGCCCCCTCTGCGTTGCTGATCTTTAGACGATGTCCCTCATCTGCTGCGTTGTTGTCTCCTATATTTCTGCCGTTGACATTGCCATTGTCCCTGTTGCATTTGTACCACAACTCCCTTTGAATACTGAGTCTATCCATTCCTGCTACTGGAAGGGATTCTTCATCATCCCCATCTTCTCTCTGAAGTAGACAAACTTTGTCTTCCCTAGAGCCTTTGTGAGGATGTCTGCCACCTGTTCTCCTGTTGGAGTGTACTGCAACTGAACAGCTCCACGTTGTACATAGTCCATGATGAAGTGACACCTAATGTCAATATGTTTCGACCTATCATGAAACACAGGACTCTCAGCGAGCTTTATGCAACTCTGATTATCGCATAAGATGTTGGTCGCTTCCATTTTCTCCTTGAGTAGATTCACTAGCAGTTTTCGAAGTTATATGGCTTCGCACGAAGTTGTGCTAGCTGCCATATACTCTGCTTCTATTGAACTCAATGCTACGGACTTTTGTTTCCTACTGCACCAGGAAGTCATTCCTGATCCTAGACTGAAACAATACCCACTGGTACTCTTCCGATCAACTGAGCTTCTAGCCCAATCTATGTCCGTAAAACCACTCAACCTGACATCATTACTACAGGTATACTTCAATCCAAGCTCGAAAGTTCCTTGAAGGTACCTAAGAACATGCTTGGCTATTGCCCAATGTGCCCTCTTTGGTTCCACCATGAACTGACTGAAGGTATTTACAGCATAGCAAATGTTTGGCCTTTTATTTACCAAATACATCAATGACCCTATGATCTGCCTATATAGCGTAGGATTAGCCTCATCATCTTCGAATGTGTCAATTTTCTTCCAGCTAGTGATCATTGGAGTTGTCATGGGTCTACAATCCTCCATCTGAAATCTATTCAGAATCTCTGTAGTGTATCTTCCTTGACCAAGGAAGATCTCCCCATTCTGCTGCCAAACCTCCAACCCCAGAAAATAGTGCATCCGTCCTAGATCCTTCATATCAAATTCTTCAGCCAAATTCTTCTTGCAGTCTGTGATGAGCCTTGATGATCCCGTCAAGAACAAATCGTCTACATACAAAACTAGTATCAAAGGCTCACTCCCTACTCTCAGATAGTAGAGGTTGGGATCTGCGTCACTCTTGACGAATCCCATCTTCTGCAGGTAGTTGTCAATTCGTCCATACCAGACTCTAGGAGCTTGCTTCAGTCCATATAACGCTTTCTTCAATCTGCACACACGAGTTTTCTGATTATGTGTCTCAAAGCCCTCTGGTTGTTCTATATATACATTTTCTTCTATCACCTCATTCAAGAATGTCGCCTTGACGTCTATTTGGTGAATTTCCCATCCCATCTACGCAGCAAGGGATATCAGGAATCTGATAGAGGTGTGCCTGCCTACTGGGACGAAGGTTTCTTCATAGTCAATGCCTTCCTTCTGAGCATACCCCCTAGCCACAAACTTGGCTTTAAATTTCTCGATGTTATCGTCTGCAGCATACTTGATTTTGTAGATCCACCTGGATCCTACAACTAATATCTCCTGAGGTCTGGGGACCACTTCCCAGACATCATTCGTCATGCTGGAGTTGTACTCTTCCACCATTGCATCAACCCACACCTAGTGTTGAGTTGCTTCCCGAAAACTGCAAGGTTCTCCGACTTGAGCAACCAAGGTTTGATACCTTTCAGGTTGCTTACGTTGTCTCTTCTCATTTCGGGGGATTCCGACAAAGTCCTTTGCATCCTTCAGAAATTGTCGAAGTTCCCTGCTAGTTCTCCCACTAGTAGTGCGTGGATCTACAGGCTCTCCCTCTTGCAAATCCTCGAGAGACACGTCCCTTGGATCACTATGCCTTCGAGAGGCAACTGAATTTTCCACTATTGGTTGTTGGGGCTGGACCAGAGGCTCTTCCTCAGACTGCGCAACAGAAGATAGCTCACAAGATCTTCTGAAGTCCTTCTCCTCCATGAACTTCACATCCCTTCGCACCACCACTTTCCTGCTCTCAGGAATGTAGATGCGATAAGCCTTTACATTCTCATTGTATCCTACCAGATACCCCTTTTCGACAGTCATCTCCAACTTCTTTCTCTTCTCACTGGGCACATGACAGTAAGTTGTACTGTTGAAGATCCTAAAGTGACTCACTTCAAGCTTATTACCAGTGAAGACACTTTCTGGCGTGATCTTTCCCAGTGTAGCGTGAGGAGTCTTGTTCTGAATGTAGACAATTGTATTACACGCTTCAGCCCACAGGAATTTGGGCATGTCTTGGTCATACAGCATAGCTCTTGATGCTTCAACAATAGTCTGGTTCTTTCTTTCTGCCACACCATTCTACTTCGAATTGTATGGAGCTATCCATTCTCTTTTGATGCCTTCCCTTGCACAGAATCCGGTGAATTCTTTATCTACGTATTCACCACCATTATCTGATCATAACACCTTGATCCGCTTCCCTGTCAGATTTTCTACCAGAGCCTTAAACTCTTTGAATCGACTGAAGACTTCATCCTTGATCTTCAAGAAGTAGATCCACGTTTTCCTGGAATGGTCATCAATGAAGGTGATGAAATATTTGGCACCACTAAGAGCTCTAGTGCGCATCAGCCCACAGATATCTGAGTGTATCAAATCCAATACACCTTTGGCCCTATTGTTGCTTCTCCGATATGCTGCCTTGGCATATTTTTCCAATACGCACCCCTTGCAAACATCATATCGTCTAATGCTCAGTTCTAGAACACTTGTGACAGTCTTCTAGAGATTTCTCAACGCCCCATGATGCAAATGCCCCCATTCTTCTGCGCCATAGCTCATTCAGGTTTGTTTCATCTGCGCTGTCAACCAGTGCCATTGGAGAGTCAAGTTGTAGCTTGTACAGTTAGTTGCTTCTTACCCCGATCTGTACCTTCTTCTTCCAACTGGGGTGCTTGACGTAGACTCTATTGCCAATAAAGTAGACGTCATATCCTCGGTTTTGAAGCTGAGACACTGAGAGTAGATTCATCCCCAAACCCAGCACATGCAGCGCATTAGTGGCCCGGATTTTATTTCCTGCCTCGGTTTCGAAAACTACGGTACCTCTCCCAATGGGAGTGCATTTTGCTTTATTACCCATGGTTATTTTGAAATTCATCTGCTCTTCTTGGTAGTCGGAAAAACAGTCTCGTACTCCAATCATGTGAGCAGAGGCTCCGTTGTCAATATACCAGACATCAGAATAAGCAGTGCTTGTATGCAAGCAAAATCTTCCTCAAGTCTGGATGCAAATATAGAGACATCGTGATCCATTTGTTATGTCGTGCTTCTTCCCCTTCCTAGAGAACTGCGTGAACCCTTCTACACTATTGTTGTAACAGTGAATTTTCGTTCACTGATAGATGCCCCCTTTCTGTTATTCATCTTTGGCTCTTATACCATATGAAATTTTCAAACTGAAAACTAAACAGTTGCAGTGATAGATTTATTTCTCCTACTTATTATTTCAATAAGTTATTATTCAGAAATCTTCTGGCAAATATCGAAATAAATACTACAACAACATTCACAAATATATATGCAGAGAAATAAACAGTAGGGAACATAAGTACAAGAATCAATCACATGTACACAGTTATGTTTGGACAATTGTCCCCGGAAAAACCCAATGCCGGGAAATCGGTGCAGCAGATGAGGGTTTCATTAATTCTTTAGCAAATGATATCTTTACAGGGAAATATAACGGCAGATAAATTCTGAAACACCTAAGACTGAATTTTCAGCTTGCTCGGACAACTCTCTGACACCCTGATCAGTCGTTGCATGCTCCTGTGTCTGTCTGCATGATTCACTATGCAGTCCCAGCGCTAGACTGCGTGAGTCTGCGTGGAGACTTTGCGCTGCAGCCTCAAGCTGCCTCAAGTGACCCACTGCTGCCCTCCGTCCCTGATCTCAATCACTATTGACTCCCTCTTCCTTCTACTTCTGCAAACTTCACGCCCTGCAACTCTCCCACTGCAATCGAATTCTACTTCAAAATGGATCTCCTTCGGGTACTGAGTGTATGCCTGGCTTGTTTTCCAAATGACCCTCAAGCCTTTTTTTATAATCTTCCTGTTGGAGAACCAACGACCCAGTTTAAAAGATTAATCAATGGCTAAGACTAAAACTTGACTTGATCCATGTTTTCTAAAAGATTCACACTCTGACTTATAAATACCCTTTAATTATTTCATTTCCCTAAGTTTAGACTTACGGTCTTCATTAAAATAATTAATTATTTTAATAAGTCATGAACCGAGTGGAATTTCCACAAACTGTTTCTGGGTTCTATGGAATGTTGTTGTCCAAGCCTCCCTGCAAAGTTTGAGACTTGGAACACTTCCGGATGCTACAAAAATCAACAATTCGGTCTCTCTGCAATAACATAGTGTGAATTTCAGTGTGGATCTCAGTGCGAAAGTCAAGGGTTATATAACGAAGAAGGAGGTCACAGTTTTCGAATATATCACCTCTACATTTTCTGTGTAGACCGAAGTAAACTTTAGTATTACCACAGCTCAGTTAAGGGTGCAATCAAGTGCAAATCAGTGCTAGAAGATAGTCGAGGTTAGGAGATAGTTGAAGACCGAAAGAGAAGCCTAAAGGACTGTGTCAAGAAATGAATGACAGTGTTTAACAGTGCAAGAAAGAAGGACAACGTATGAAGGGATACTAACAAGTATCTTGAGTAATTTTGTATTAAAGTTTTTTGTCAAGGGTCTTGGTATTCTCAATTGAAGCATCTATAAGAAGAGATTTGTGGGTTTTCCCCTCAAGAGGAGGGGTTTTGGCCCTAGCTTGTAGCCTATATATTGTGTCATTGTTCTTATTATGTTGGTAATTGTTTGATGTACTACTTATCGTTATAACAATAATCAAAGAGAGAAGCTGAAGTATAACACAAGCAGTTATCTAGTTAGAGAATTGAATTAAACATTGGCCTTTTGAATTCTCAATATGGTATCAGAGCTAAGGATATTCAAGGGCATCATGAAGGTCATCCAGAATATTGCAAGCCATCTCAAGAAAGGATGTAAGTTCTGGAATCTTTTATTCTCTTCCAAGGAAGTATCAATCATAAAAGATGAAGGTCTTTTCTCAGCCCTCTCTGGTACATTTCAAGAACAAGACATTTGGGTAATTGACAGTGGTGCTTCAAGGCACATGATTGGCCATTCAAAACAATTAAAGACTCTAGCAAAAGGAAAATGATTCTGTTGACCTTGGAGACAACAAAAGTTATCCCGTAAAAGGCATTGGATCTACATCAATCAAGCTTGAAGACGGAGGCAATATCCACCTCAACAATATTCTATTTGTTCCAGGTTTGCATAAAAACTTGCTCTCAATTTCATTGATGGAAAGGTTGTTGTTTGGGGAAAAGATTCAAATATAAATCAAGCCAAAGTTATTGGCATTCGAGAAGGAAGGCTCTACAGATTGATCTCCCCTTTAGCTCAAGCCCTAGTTCACGTTGAAATCAGTCCTTGTGAACTATGGCATCAAAGTTTTGGTCATCTCCATTTCAAAGTCCTTCCCTCTCTAAGCTCCATTGTAGATGGAATCCCAAATCTTAAGGAAGACCATAAAAGGAGCATGCAAGGGATGTGCATTAGGCAAGAATGCCAAAATACCATTTGGAAGCAGTACTTTACGATCACAAGATATCTTAGATCTCATCCACTCCGATGTGTGTGGACCAATGACTCCAAAATTTCTTGGTGGTCATTTATACTATGTCACCTTTATAGATGATCATTCAAGGAAGACCTGGGTTTATCTGTTAAAAACCAAGGATGAAGTTTTCACAAAATTTCAAGAATTCAAGGCTGAAGTTGAAAATCTTACAGAAAGAACAATCAAAATCCTCAAATTTGATAATGGAAGAGAATATACATCCAAGGAGATCATAGCATTTTGTAAGGAGTCAGGGATTAAGAGGGAGTTGATAGTTCCATACTATCCCGAACAAAATGGTGTTGTAGAAAGAAAGAATAGATCCATTAAAGAAAGTGTAAAAGCAATGATTCATGATCAGGATCTTCCAAAGTTTCTATGGGGAGAAGCAACTAAAATTGCAGTCTATATTCAAAATAGATGTCCTCACAGATCTATGGGCAATAAAATTCCAGAAGAAGTATTCACAGGAAGGAAGCCATATGTAGATCCTCTCTAAATCTTTGGGTGTCCTATATGTTGAGATTTTGTGTATTTGGAGTAGCATTAGTTGTGCTCTAGGTCCCAAATTTTGTGGAGGGACTAGAGTACACTTGATCTACAAGACCCATAAATGGATTTGGAAAATTTCATTTGGTTTAGGAGATATTAAATTGATTATTTATTTTAATGTATTTCCTATGTTAAAACTTATGGAACTTAAATAATTAAAGTGAATTTAATTAAACGTGTGATGAAATTGTCTTAAGTCACACGAATCAAACTTTCTTTTAATCATAGCCATTGATTAAAGATTTAATCTTGGCCATTGGTTTCCCAACGAGAAAAGCATAAAGGAAAGGCTTGAGGTCATTTGTAAAGACACACAGAGGCAGAGCACTGAAGCTAAGTTGAGATTCTAGGGCGGGTTTGCTAAGAATTCTCAAAAGTGTTTCAGCTGCAGAGAGGGGAATTTAGGCCAAGGGGATGATCTGATCCCGGGGTCTAGAATACACAAGAAGCAAAGATCAGCTCAAATGACAGCGCAGAGAAGCAAGGAAGCTGCAGCAGCAAGGACAGCGTGATTTTTCAAGTGGAAGCCCTTAGGGGTTATGCAGAGACCTTAAGGGGTTTCCCAACGAGAAAAGTATAAAGGAAAGGCTTGAGGTCATTTGTAAAGACACACAGAGGCAGAGCACTGAAGCTAAGTTGAGATTCTAGGGCGGGTTTGCTAAGAATTCTCAAAAGTGTTTCAGCTACAGAGAGGGGAATTTAGGCCAAGGGGATGATCTGATCCCAGGGTCTAGAATACACAAGAAGCAGAGATCAACTCAAATGACAGCGCAGAGAAGCAGGGAAGCTGCAGCAGCAAGGACAGTGCAGTCCCTCCAAGGACAGCGTGATTTTTCAAGTGGAAGCCCTCAGGGGTTACGTAGAGACCCTAAGGGGCAGCATAAGGCCTACGTCACCCAGTCTAGGGTAACGTAGACCTTTCCGGAGCAGCGCTGATGTTCAGAGGGGATTCAAAGGCTGACGCAGAGGCTTCAAGGGCAGCGTTGGGGTTTCTAGGCCCTAATTTTGGCTAGGTTCTGTAAATCACGTTTGAGAGTGTGGATCAGTCATTATTTTGGCCCTAGATCAACCAGTGAGCTATAGATCTATTTTATCTCTATCAAGTTTTCCAGATCTGGAACCGAAGCTTGTTTTATTCAAAAAAATTCTTAATAATAAAACCCTCCAGCAACCAGAGACTGGTTTTCCTGCATTGGGCTTTTTCGGGGACTATTTGTCCATAAATAACTGTCACTTTTTCTATGTGTGCATGAACTTGTTCTAGATCTGGATTGGTAGAGATCTCTTATGTGTTTAGCTTCGATTTTAACTTGAATTTATTCAGTTAATAACTTGTCTAAGTAGGAGGAGCATAACTAGATTAACAGTAATAATTTATGCATAAAGTGTAAAGATTCAAAAATTTCTACATGGTATCAGAGCAATTGCAGATCTAGGAGGGTCACCAGCAAGAATCTTAAGGTTCTAGCTGCAGAAAGCAGCTGGAAAAGCAGCAAAAACGCAAATCTGAAGGGACAGCGCAATTTTCAGAGGTGGGTTCACCCAGAGGGAAGGGTGACGCTGTCTAACATTGTCTCCTAGCAAGCCTGCGCAATTACTGCACAGAGGCAGCTCAGAAACAGCGCTGGATTAGTCTGAAGCCTGCCAGTGTGATACAAATCTGAATCTGTCAGATCCAGAAAAGACTGAAGAAAAGTTGCAGAAATTCAGAAGGTGTTGGTGGGGTTAAATTTCTGAATTTTCAGATTTTTAGCCTTAGCACAAGTGACAAAGAGCGAGAGGAGATTAGCTTCTCAGAGAGTTTCTAGCCAAAGGAAACTTGCAGTTTGATCAGAGGATCAAAGAAGAGTTGAATCATAGTTGATTTGCTAGATTTCCAAGGAGGGAAATCAGTTGTCAGAGGGAGCAGAAGGTGCCTGTTTCACCAAGGGCCTTGGATCCATTTCTCTAGCAAAGAGAAGAGAAAGTTCCAACACATTCTGAGCAGATGGCTCCTCATGGACTGTGTGATCAGGACAAGTTGGATGGCCTCTCAAACTTTTCAATTTGGAAGGCAAGGATCCTGATAGTCGTTGAGGCATACAAACTTAGAGACCATGCAGAGCAAACTCTGGCCACATCGACAGATCCAAATCTCCTTCGGAAGCATAAGGAGGCTGTTGGGCATGCCAAGCGATTGATTATGGATGGAATCAAGGACCATATTGTACCACACTTAGATGAGAAGAAAACAGCTAATGAGATGTGGAAGGCCTTGATCTCCCTATATGAGGGAAAATCTGTCCAAAGAAATATGTTGTTGGAGACACAGATGAGGTCATTCATGATGACCAAGGGAGAAGACATGGAGCATTTTCTCTTCAAATTGTAGTCAATCAGAGATCAGCTGACTGCAACGGGTGCTAAGGTGGAAGACGATGTGATAGTCAGGACTGCCCTCAATGCAGTCACAGATGAGTGGGAAACCTTTGTCCAAAGTATCTTGGGCAGAGCAAACCTCCCAGATTGGGATAACTTGTGGTCAATTCTGCGTCAAGAAGAACTCCGCAGATTCACCAAGAAGCATCACAACTCGAGATTAAGAGAAGTGAAGAAGGAAGATGAGGAAGATGCAGCCTTCGCATCAAAGAGGCACCCAAAGAAGAAGAAGGATCTCTCCAAGATCAAGTGCTTCCAGTGTGGTGAAATGGGACATTTTGCCAACAATTGTCCTCAGAAGAAAAGGGACAAGGAAGCATCTTCTTCCAAAGCTGTTGCAACAGATGATGGGTCAGAAGATGATGCAGCCATGAGTGCTCATAAACCACGGAGGTGGGGTTACATGGATATGTAGAGAAGCTACATAGAAGTGGGTAGGATCCTTGAGCAGCTCATCTCTTAGATCACATGCGAGCTACGGTAGCCTTGAGACAGTAGCGGGACAAGTAGAGCAATGGGTGCACAGATCACAGATGAGGCAGAGGCAGAAGAAAATCTGAAGGTTGGGAGGAGCAGCGCAGAGCAGAGCAGCAACAACGTAGAAGAAGCAGAAGCGCAGAGGTTGATGTGACTTCAACAACGCAGAGCAAAGTTGCTTACGCAGTGTAGAGCTGCAGCAACGTAGAAGGCTTCAGAGGGACAGTGCACTGCAGTAGCAACGTGAGAGATTTCAGCACAAGGGGCTGATGTGACTTCAGTAGTGCATGAACTTGTTCTAGATCTGGATTGGTAGAGATCCGTTATGTGTTTAGCTTCGATTTTAACTTGAATTTATTAAGTTAATAACTTGTCTAAGTAGGAGGAGCATAACCAGATTAATAGTAATAATTTATGCATAAAGTGTAAAGATTCTGAAATTTCTACACTGTATATATCCATATAACAAAATACAAAAGAAACAAGTTGGATCCTTCAGGGATGAAAGGAATCTTTGTTGGATATAGCAACTCATCAAAAGCATATAGAATATACATAAAGGATGGCTGTCACATAGAAGTTAGCTGTGATGTCATATTTGATTAAAGCATAGCATTAAAGAAATCAAAAGCTCTTTCCACGGACTCTGATGATGAATATCTTCCAATATTTGAGGAAGAAGTGAACCAAGAAACTGAGGAATCTCACCATGAAGAAGAAGGTCCCAGTGAACCCATTCAACCAGTGGTCATACCTGAAACAAGAAAAAGACCCAAATGGTTGAAGTCCACACTAGTTGATGCAGAAGGTCATGGAGCAGCAAAGGGGACATTTAGAGAAAGTAAGAAACCCAAGAAATACTTTGGGTATGCTTCATACATGACAAAATCTATAGAAGTAGAATCACATACCTTTCAAGAAGCAGAACAAAATCTCGTATGGAAGTATGCCATGAATGAAGAATACCAATCTATCATGAAGAATGGTGTATGGGAGATTGTACCTAGGCCCGAAGACAAATTTGTGGTTACTTCCAAGTGGATCTATAATTTAAAACATGTTATTGATGGAAGTATAGATAAGTATAAAGCAAGATTTGTGGCCAGAGGTTTCTCTCAACTTGAAGGCATTGATTATGAAGGAACTTTTGCTCCTACTGCGAGATATACAACGATTCGATCACTAATTTCTCTAGTTGCATCAATGGGATGGAACATCCATCAAATGGATGTGAAGACTGCATTTCTGAATGGTACAATTGATGAAGAAGTCTACATAGAACAACCCTTGGGATTTGAAGTCAAGGATAGAAAAGCATATGTGTGCAGATTGAAGAAAGCACTATATGGCCTCAAGCAGGCACCAAGGGCATGGTATGCTAGGATGGATGCATATCTTCAAAGACTAGGCTTCAAGAAAAGTTTTGTTGACTCAAACTTATATATCAAAGTGGAAAAAGGTGAATCAGTAATTATTCTTCTATATGTAGATGATCTTCTCCTGACAGGTATAGAAGAACGAATTAAAGAATGCAAGAAACACCTAGCAGCAGAATTTGATATGAAGGATCTTGACTTGACGCATTACTATTTGGGACTAGAAGTCTGGCAAGGACTTTATGAAATCTTTTTAGGCCAAGGAAAGTATGTGATTAAGATGTTGAAGAGGTTTGACATGTTGGATTGCAAACCAATGACAACTCCGATGATCACAAACTTGAAAAGACTTAGAAGTTCTGATTCAAGCCCAGTGGATCCTTCCAAGTATAGACAATTAATTGGCTCACTAATGTACTTGGTTAAACTCGGCTAGACATATGTTTTGCAGTAAATATCCTCAGTCAATTCCAAATAGAACCAAAGCAAGATCATTGGTTGGCAAAAAAACACATTCTGAGATATCTTCAATAAACCATCAACTACTGTCTAAAATATAATTTAGGGAATGATGTCCAATTAATTGGATATACAGATTCTGACTGGGGAGGTAGTGAACAAGATGGGAGGAGTACCACTGGAGGATGCTTTAGTTTGGGATCCTCTATGGTCTCAAGCATGAGCAAAAAGCAAAACATTGTTGCTTTGAGTAGTACTGAGGCTAAATATGTTGCAGCCTATGAAGTAGGCAAAGAAGTGGTCTGGTTAAGGCAGCTATTATTCGACTTATTTGAAGGACCGATGAATCCTATAGTGATACTATGTGATAACACTAGTTGTATACGTTTGTCTGAAGATCAAGTATTTCATGGAAAGACAAAGCACATCAACAACAAGTATCACTATTTATCGAGAACTAGTACAAAACGGTGTGCTACAACTTCAGTTTGTTTCCACTGATGAACAGGTGGTTGATATATTGACAAAATCACGTCCAAACAAGAAGCTTGTGTATCTAAGAGACAAGCTTGGTTTGGTGGATGTATCCTCCATATGTGAAAGGGAGAAATAGACACACATTCTTGCCTTCATTGGAAGAAAGAATGAAGTATTTTGGGATTTGATAAGCATCTGACATCCAATACTCTTTGAATGTGGTAGGCCATTCTGATAAAGAGTAGTCGAGGACAGATATTCATTGAGATAAGAATAGTCCTATGAGGTCATACTCGGTGAACACTCGGGTGGAGTATGTACCTTGGAGACAATGACAATGGTGTCTATAGTCATTGGTCTCACCAGCATTGCGTCTCAAGATCTCATGGAGAGATGGAGCTATTATTCAAGGCCTTGTTATGTAACAATGTTGGATTAATATGATGCTAGAAACAAATGGGTTACAAATCCAACTCTTCTTATGTGATCTCTTCAGATTGAGAATGACCATGTACCATTATGAATACCTCCCTAGTTAAGAGGGAGTGTTGAAAAAGTGTAACTAGGTTCGGTCTTCATGAAGACTTGTAATTATGATTTTATGTAAACAAAGAAGACAAAGAATAATAACTGTAATATGTTACTTGCTTCATGGGTTTCATGAGCAAGGAGTTTTATTATAGGTCAAAGACTTTTTCTTGATGTCTTTTAGGAGTTGTCACCTAGTTATAAATATAATTAAGAAAGTCATATATTTGAAGTTATGTTACACTAGTAAAAGGTTTACTCCAAGATGCTTGTCACTACACCCCTTCAAGTCAGCTCAAAGTAAGTGAAGAATTATCCCTTGAAGAAGTCGGCCTACATACACATGATCACGTCGGTCTAAAGCAAAGAGACAGCCTATATATAAGAGGACTTCGGCCTCATTTGACACCATCCAATTCGATCATCTCTGCAATAACAGTGCGAATTTCAGTTCGGATCTCAGTGCAGATTTTAGAGCGAAAAGTCAAGGGTTATATAGAAAAGGAGGTCACATTTTTTGGATATATCACCTCTACATTTTCTGTGTAGACCGAAGTAAACTTCAGTATTTACCACAGCTCAGTTAAGGGTGCAATCAAGTGCAAATCAGTGTTGGAAGATAGTCGAGGTTAGGAGATAGTTGAAGACCGAAAGAGAAGCCTAAAGGATTGTGTCAAGAAGTGAAGGACTAGCAGACCGAGACTCTCTTGGTGACGGTGCTAAACAGTGCAAGAAAGAAGGACAACATATGAAGGGATAGTGACAAGTATCTTGAGTAATTTTGTATTAAAGAATTTTGTCAAGGGTCTTGGTATTCTCAATTGAAGCATATATAAGAAGAGATTTGTGGGTTTTCAAGAGGAGGGGTTTTGGCCCTGGCTTGTAGCCTACATATTGTGTCACTCTTCTTATTGTGTTGGTAATTGTTTGATGTATTGTTTATCGTCATAAAAATAATCAAAGAGAAAGAAGCTAAAGTATAACACAAGCAGTTATCTAGTTAGAGAATTGAATTAAACATTGCCCTCTTGAATTCTCAACACATTGTCCCCTGCAAATACCGAAGCACATGTTTTGTAGCCACCCAATGCACTCTCCTAGGCTCCACCATGAACTGACTAAGAGTGTTGACTACAAAATAGATTTATGGACTAGTGTTGACTAGATACATCAATGAACCAATCAACTAATGATAAATCGTGGGATCAACCAACTCGAGCTCAAAAGCGTGAAGCCTCTTCCAGTTGGTAATGATAGGTGTGAACATAGGCCTACAGTCCTCCATATGAAATCTTATCAAAACGTATGATGCATACTTGCCCTGTTTCGGAAAGATATATCCCTCCTCTGGAAACACCTCTAAACCCAAGAAATAGTGCATCAATCCAATGTTTGTCATCTCAAACTCAAAAGCAAGGTCATGCTTGCAATACTTTATGAGTCTCTTTGCTCTTGTAAATCATCCACATATAGTACAAGAACGAGAGGATCCTTACCAATCATAATGTAGTAAACGTTTGGATCTGCATCACTCTTGCAGAAATCCAACTGCTACAAGTACTCATCTATCCGAGAATACCAAGCTCTCATAGCTTACTTCAAGCCATATAACGCCTTCTTCAACCTGCATATATGAGACTCCCTGCCATAGACCTCAAAGCCCTATGGTTGCTCAATACACACCTCCCCCTGAATAATCCCATCCATTTGGTGGTGGATCTTCTAACCCATCTACGCTGCTATAAAGACCATTGTCAACTCCCTCTACCTGTGAGAACCCTCATTCACAAATCGAGCTCTGTACTTCTCAATGTTGCCATCTGCAACATACTTGATTTTGTAGAGCCACCTAGAAGTTACCACTAACTTCCCCTCAGGCCTTGGTACAATCTCCCAAACACTGTTCTTCATATGGAAGCATACACTTCCACCATGACATCCCTCCAGACTTGTTGGCCTCCTACCACCTCATAACTAGAAGGCTCGAACTCAACAATGTTGCTCACCATAGCCAAATAACCACAAAATCTCATTGGTGCTCTACTCTCCCTAAATATCCTCCTCAAAGATCTCATTGACTCCTGTGCTTCCTTCAGGTTCTCCTAAAGCCATCTTGGCTTCCTCTTCCCCGAAGTGGCCTCCTCTACTAGTGTGGGTATCTCCCCCTTTGAAGACGACCATGAATGAGACGCAGCTATGGTAGATGGTGAACCTGTACTCTATGAATTTGTGCACTGTGAACCCATACTCTATAACCCAGTATGTTATGTACTAGTCACTCCTAAAGCTTGTGATCCTCCTGATCCCTATGGTCTTGAGCCCTACGGTCCACTACTCTGTGGTGAACTCCCCTGTTATGGAGTTTGCTGCTCCAACTGATCCAAGTCTCGTGACCTCCTCAAGACTCTATCCTCCTCAAATCTCACATCCCACCTCACAACAACCTTCCTATGTGCAGGAATATATATGCGATAGGCCTTGCAAGTCTAGCTATACCCCAAAAATATACCCTTCTCAGTTGTGATTTCTAGTTGTGTCCTCTTTTCTGTGAAAATTTCTAAATCTAGAAATCCTACTGCAATGTCTTGATTTACTTTTCCTACTTGATTTACATTTACAAGTTAATTTTCTGAATTATTCAGTAAAATCAACAAAGTAAACACAACTGCAACCTACACATTAACAGATCAATTACTGAACATAACGCACACATGACAAAGTGACACAGATTTTTCCGACAAATGTCCCCAGAAAAACCCAATGCGGGAAAATCGGTGCAGCTAGCTCTGGAGAGTTTTATTATTATGCAGAATCTGAATAAAACAATTTTTGGGCACCAGACATGGTTGGCCCTACAGAGAAAATCACGACAATAATACCTCTTTCACTCGGAGATAGAAAATATGGTTGATTCACACCTTGAAGCGAGATTCACAGAACTCGAGCCCTTTTTGGCCCACCGAAAACCCCAGCGCTGCTCCTCAACCCTCTACGTCAGCATTTCAGCCTGCTTCATCCTCTGCGTCGCTCGAGAAGGGCCTGCTCCCTGGGCTTACGCTACCGCTACACTGCCCTAACTATGTCTGCATCAACCCTGAAGGGATCCTGCTGCCCTCTGTGTGGCTCTGGCTGATCTACGTAGTTCCTGCTGGCCTTTGCGTTGCTAGATATGCTGCCTCTCTGTTGTTGTTGTATTCTTGGCCTTGGATCAGAATCCCTCGCCAATACTGCCCCTCGCTGCACTGCAAATTCTCTCTGAAATTCTTAGCAAAACCACGCCCTAGAATTTCAGCTTAGCTTCGGTGCTCTACCAATGTGTGTATTCTCCAACTGACCCCAAGCCCTTCTCTTATACTTTTCTCGTTGGCAAACTAGCGGCCGTGATCTAATCTCTAATCAATGGCTAAGATTAGAAGTTGCTTGATCCAAGTCACTTAGATCATTCTCATCACATGTTTAATTTTATTCACTTTAATCTTTTAATTTTCCTAAGTTAGACCTAGGGTCCTTAATTAAAAAGATTAATTATTTGAATAACTATCAAACCAGATGGAATTTCTCCAAATGCTTTCTAGGTCTTGGAGATCTCATGTACTCCAGCTCCTGCACAAAATTTCGAAGCTAGAGCACATCCGATAATATCCCAAAATCTCAACACTCCCCCTTAGCAAGGAGTGTGCTCTAGCAATACTTCCACACTGAAGCATTGCCCTGATCTCTGGCATCGGTCCCTGCGTCGATGCTTGGCCTGCTGCCCTCCATCACTGCGCTGTTGCTGCTCTCTGTACTGCTGCCCATGACTCTGCCACATATGTATTGTGGCTCCCTCTCAATCACTGCATCATGCTACCCATAGCACTGCCACTACTAACTATTGCACTACAACTTAGTTGCTGAGAAGTAAGCAACTGAAGGACCCCTGCCCAAACACTGACAAATAATTCAGTCAGCCTGCATCTCATCACTGAAGCTCCCTTGGCTATTACACTACGCTATCCTCCTGAAGCCACTGTGCTGCGATAGCTTTGCACTGTGTAAGCACTGCTCCCTTTGCGTTGTTGAAGTCCCCATCAGCCCCTCTGCGTTGTTGTTGCCTCTGCACTGCGCTTCCCCCTTCTACAGCGTCCCAGCTCTGCCCTCTGCTGCACCCTACTACTCCAGTCATACTCGCTACTATCTTAATGCTCCCGTAGCACGTATGTGATCCTCCAAGAGTTGGGCTACTCAAGGATCCTGCCTTTCATCTGTAGCTGCTCAACAGATCAATATCACCCCACCTCTTCTCTCGAGGCACATGAGCACTCATGGCCACATCATCATCAGAGCCATCATCTTCTTTAGTTGTTGCAGCCTTGGATTCAGCTTCCTTGTCCTTCCTCCTTAGAGGACAAGTGGTGGCGAAGTGTCCAAGTTCACCACACCTGAAGCATCGGACCTTGGATATATCCCTTTTCTTCTTCCCTTACTGCGTCTTGGATGCAAGGGTTGCATCTTCCTCTTCCTCCTTCACTTTGTTGGATCCGGTGTTGGCTTGTCTCTTGGTCATCCGGTGGGTTTCCTCTTGTCGAAGGATAGCCCACATGTCGTCCCAACTTGGAAGGTCCTGTCTGCCCAAGATGCTTTGGACTAACATTTCCTAGTCATCTGTGATTGCATTTAGAGCAGTCCTCACAATGACATCATCCTCCACCTTGACCCCCATGGCAATCAGTTGATCCTGAATCGACTACAACCTGAAGAGGAAAGGATCGATTTCCTCTCCCTTATTCATCACAAATAACCTCATCCGATTCTCTAGAAGCATCTTCTTCTAGACAGATTTCCCTTGATACATTGTGGATAACGTTGTCCACATATCATTAGTCGTCTTCTTCTCGGCTATGTGTGGGACCACATGATCCTTGACCACGTCATTGATGAAGCGCTTAGCATGCGCCTCTGCTTCATTATGCTTCGCGAGAAGAGCAGCATCGATTGGCGTAGCCAAGACGTTCTCTGCATGCTCCCGTAATGCGTATGCCTCCAGGACCCTCAGGATTCTAGCCTTCCAGATAGCAAAGTTGGACAAGCCGTCCAACCTATCCTGATCACGCAATCCGTATGGCGCCATCTAGCTCAGAAACAATCTGTCGAAACAGATACTCCTCTCCCTACTTCTCTTACTACCCTCAACAGTAGCCTAGATCTAGGGTCTTTGGCAAAAAGGCACCCTCTATAGTAACTGCTCCCTCTGACAACTGATTTCCCTCCTCGAAAATCTGCCGAATCCTCTGAATCAACCCTCTCCGATCACCCTCTTGATCAATCCTCAAATTTCTTTGGCGAAGAATCTGTTGAGTGGATGTTCTCCTCCCGCTCTTCGTCAACTTAGCTAGGCACGATTCTGCATTGACAAAATCTCCACCGCACCAACAACCTCTGAAGCTCTGCTTCCGGACTACGGCAACATTGCACAGCAACTCGAAATTGGATTGCGTCCCTCTGGCTGGCCTTTGCGTGAGTAGACTAGCTCAACGCAGCCTCTGCGCAGCTCAGGCTGCTCCTGCGTCACTCAGGAAGGCTCTGCGTTGCCTCTGCATCACTCAACTGGGACTGCATCGGCCCCTACATGGCCTCTATTGGGACTGCGTCCTCCTGGTGCTGCGCCACCCTCTCCGAATCTCTCTTGCTTCAGCTGCCTCTCTGCAGCAAAAAAAATCTTAAGCCACTTCGTTGGTGATTCAGCTTGATCTGCAATGCTCTAATCCATGTGAAAATTTCTAAATCTAGAGATCCTACTGCAGTGTCTTGATTTACCTTTCCTACTTGATTTACATTTACAAGTTAATTTTCTGAATTATTCAGTAAAATTAAAAAAGTAAACACAACTGCGGCCTACACATTAACAGATCAATTACTGAACATAACACATGCATGACAAAGTGACACAGATTTTTCGGACAAATATCCCCAGAAAAACCCAATGTGAGAAAACCGATGCAGCTAGCTCTAGAGGGTTTTATTATTATGCAGAATCTGAATACAACAATTTTTGGGCACCAGAAGTGGTTGGCCCTACAGAGAAAATCACGGCAGTAATACCTCTTTCACTCGGAGACAGAAAATATGGCTGATTCACACCCTCAAGCGGGATTTACAGAACTCGAGCCCTTTATGGCCCACCGGAAACCCCAGCCCTGCTCCTCAGCCCTCCACGTCAGCCTTTCAGGCCTGCTTCAGCCTCTGCGCTGCTCGGGAAGGGCCTATGTCACCCTCCCTCGGCTTACGTTGCCCTTGTTCTGCCCTAACTGGGTCTGCGTCAGCCTTGAAGGGCTCTTGTTGCCTTTGCGCTGCCCTCCACGTGGCTCTGGTTGACCTCTACGCTGCTGGATATGATGCCTCTCTGTTGTTGATGTATTCTTGGCCTTGGATCAGAATCCCTCACCAATACCGCCCCTCGTTGCACTGCAAACTCTCTCTGAAATTCTTAGCAAACCACGCCCTAGAATTTCAGTTTAGCTTCTGTGCTCTGCCAATGTGTGTATTCTCCAACTGACCCCAAGCCCTTCTCTTATACTTTTCTCATTGGCAAACCAACGGCCGTGATCTAATCTCTAATCAATGGCTAAGATTAGAAGTTGCTTGATCCAAGTCATTTAGATCATTCTCATCACATGTTTAATTTAATTCACTTTAATCTTTTAATTTTCCTAAGTTAGACCTAGAGTCCTTAATTAAAAAGATTAATTATTTGAATAACTATCAAACCAGATAGAATTTCTCCAAACGCTTTCTGGGTCTTGGAGATCTCATGTACTCCAGCTCCTCCACAAAATTTTGGAGCTAGAGCACATCTAATGCTACCCCAAAATCTCAACATTTTCCTCAAGGACATGCCAATAAGTTAGGCACCCAAAAATCCTCAAGTGCCCAATCTCAAGCTTCTTCCTAGAAAAATCCTCCCCAGGAGTCTTGCTCCCCAACACTATGTTGACTCTTGTTCTGCAAATACACTACAATGTTATGTGCCTCTGCCCAAAGAAAGAAGGGTAGCTCCTAATCATGCAACATAGCTCTAACTGCCCCAACAATGGCCCTATTCTTTCTCTCTGCAACCCCATTCTACAGAAGTCCTTCATCTCATTGGAGGTATACTCGCCCCCATTGTCGGACCTCAACACCGTCAACTTCTTACCTGTTTGGTTCTCCATAAGCGCCTTAAACTCTTGGAACCTCTTGAAGACCTCACCCTTGGTGTTCATGAAGAGAATCTTGGTCTTCCTGAAGAAGTCATCAATAAAATTCATAGAACTCGTATTCGCTCAATGATATCGAAGACATAGGACCACACACATCAAAGTGAATCAAATCAACTATCCCTGCTACCTTGTTATCATTATTTGGAAAAGTAGTCTTGGTGTACTTTCCCAAAGCACACCCCCTGCACACATCACGGTTCTCAGCATTGAACTCTGGTACTCCTATAACAATCTCCCTCAATATCCTCAGAGCCCCATGGTGCAACTGGGCCATCATCCTATGCCACAACTCACACAAGTTATCGTTGCTAGTGATAGATACCAATGCTTTAGTAGGATGAAACATGAACTTGTATATTTTCCCATGGCGTACTCCAATCACTTTGGTCGAAGTGATATTGGATCCCCTAGGATACATGAGAACTTGTCCATTACAAAGCACCACCTCATATCCCTTGTCCTCAATAGTAGACACTAATATTAAGTTCTTCTTCAACCCCAAAATATATAAGACCTCTGTCACTTTCAAGGACTCTGAGTAGAATGATGAATCCTCTACAACCTTACTAGTAGCAACAAAACTAGACATCACAAATACAAATCATTGATCAACATGATCACTCATGAAACTCATCATTGATTCAGCACTAATAGAAATGGGATCATCAACAAGAGCTACATAAACATCATCTAGCTCAACATCTTCAAACTTGGATTGCTCAACCTTATAATATGATAGAAATTGAAAAAGTTTAACATGCCTAACCAATGATTTTGGTTTGAGTGAAGGGTTCATCTCCTCAAACTTATAATATGGTAGAAAAAGCTTAGCATGCCTAAGCAATTATTTTCCTTTGAGTGAAGGGCACATTTTAGTTAAGGTCGTGGTAGAGGAGTTCAACAAGCAATACCACCAACATCAACGAAGTTCAACAATCAATGACACCAACATCAACAAGCTCAACAATCAATGACACCAACATTAAGGTACTTAAAGGGCTTCATGCTCTTCATCAAATGCCAATCTCATACCTAATGCATGACAGAATCAATCGGAAATATTGCAATCCCCTAAATCTTGAAATCCTGAAAACCATTAAGTTTGCTGGATTTTGAGTGATATCTAAAAATCTAGTTTCTCCATATGAAATCAAATGAGGTCGAAACCACTCTCAAACATCCGGAGTCATTTCATGGTAATGTTAAAATTTTAAGTAAAAGTGTGACATTTCATTTTCATCCTTTTACTTTAAAAATTTATCATTACCATTGATTGCCAACATTGCTAGGGGTGAGAATCTTAACCACCTATGAAAGCACTAGGGAGGAGGTGATTTTTTCTTTGCGGGAGTGCGCTCCCCTAGTGCTTCCGAGCCGAGAACACATTTGGAGTGGATTCGGGGGGGGTATCTCCCCGCAAATTTATCATTACCATTGATTGCCAACATTGCTAGGGGTGAGAATCTTAACCACCTATGAAAGCACTAGGGAGGGAGTGAATTTTTCTTTGCGGGAGTGCGCTCCCCTAGCGCTTCCGAGCCGAGAATGCATTTGGAGCGGATTCGGGGGGGGTATCTCCCCGCAGCCTTGGTCTTTAATGACACTAACCTTCGGTTTAAGCCACATGTCTCCCGATGGCTTCCATTTCAACAGGGAAGCCATTTAATTTTAAATAAAATATTTAGCATTCTCTCCTGAAAGTCTGATTTGTACAAATGATCACTGACAGAAAACAAGTTACAACCTATTTTACATTACAGCTATTCTGCTTCTGAAATTACAAAATTTGCAAGCCTTTCAAGTTATAAGATTATGAAGTTAGCATGATATGATCCAGAGATTCTGCAGTGCAATCCATAAGTTTTGCTCACTTTTGCATGTACAAACTCTGATTAAAAATAGGAAACATAATTCTGATGCTACAAGTGAAAATTTGAAAAATTAGGGACACAACCAATCAAAGAACTCATAACAACCAGACCCCGGAAGGTAGAAATAATTGTTCACCACACAAACCAGAGACTGATGCCCAAAAGGGTTTTTAGTGGGTAGTTTTCCCAGAATACCCTGTCACTACCAATGGAATCTTCCATGGACCATAACTTCTTTCTGCTTGGAAACAAAGAAAGTTGAGGGATAAGATTTACCAGGTCTAAGTCTTTTATACCTAAAAATCCTAAAAATTTAAAAACATAAGTAATTAAGATTCATGATGTTTGACCATAGTACAATACCACTCCTGCTGGATCATCATGGTTGCCATGAATGGTGAACACCGGTAAACCAACATTGAAATTAGGATCTTCGTAATTTACATGCCCAAATCTGCACCATAAGCATTATATTGTTTTAAGTTAGTTGCAGAAAATGTTTGACATCCTACAGGAGATAAGTAAACCAAAACAGCTATCTATAATCCATCTGTTACATCAGAATGGGCTAAGACACAGAACAAAAGTTGAATGTAGACATGGCAAACAAATGCAAAAATTGGTTTGCACATAAATAACCTGGAAAATACTTTAAAAATAGTAAACAATTAAGCTCTTTACATTCTAAATAATAAAAAACAAAGCACAGATAGATCATTTACTTGTTGGGCAATCTGATCATTTTCCTTAGTTTGCCCTATCAACTTGCACAGATATGAATATGGGTACAGATACGAAGTATGGAAACAGCAATTTTTTCAAGTAGCCTGGATACAATAAGGACAGGATACAGCAATATGTGTGTGTGTGTGCGCATGCACACGCAAAAAAAAAATAACAAAATGACATATAAAAAATTTCAAAATGCCATTCATGTATTTGAAAACAAAGCCAAAATGAGAGTACTCATACATATTAGTAGACATGACTATAGAGAAATGTAGCTAGATCATGAACTTCTTGCACAGGTTCCGTGTCAATGTGCAAAAAGAGGTTCAAGACATTTCTTTGGTAACCACCTTGGAAAGGTGATCACTAATAATTTCACTTGAAAAATAAAAAATACAAGTGAAATCCTAATGTTTTCAAGTCAACTAGCCCTAGGAATTGAAATGAAATGTTCTGAAAGTTCTAGAATATTACAGACTTAGAATGGGATTTAATCTTAGCCATAGGCCCATACATCTCATGATTGAGATAGGTGGCAGCTAAGATTAAGGAGATTAGTTATCCTCTTTTAAAGCATAAATAGGAAAAGTTGGGAAAGATCTCACACACATGAGAGCAAGAGAGCAAGGAAGCCAGAGTGCATACGGAAGAGAAAAAGAGAAGATCTGCTAAATAAACCAATAAGTACAGGCTACAGCAGACCATATGGTCTGTACCACCATTATAGCTGTATTTTTTTCATGCACAGGCCATACATAGATCTGGCCATACAGCATACTACCAGAGTGTGATTCAATGATTGAAAGAGAGAAAGAGTGATTTACTGTCCGGTAAAGGAAATAATTAAAATAAAGCAAGCTGTGCTACCTTAGCTGTGCCCTCATTTCACAGCACATACACAGTTGTTTGACGTGATTTTATTGACCATAGAGTTGCTGGTTCAAAGCAGGCTACAGAGGTAACCTTGTAAGCTTTGATTGAAGAAATGAAAAGCTGATTTGAATGAGAAATCTGTGTACGTGTTTTATTTTTTTCACTGTTCATTTTTCAGTTATTTATGTAATTGATTCATTGATGCAATGTGTTCAGGAATTTAATTTTCGACTGTTAAAAATACTTTGTTCGAGTTAGTTAGCATGAGAACATTAGGACACTGATCACCTAAGCTTGAAAAATTTACATGGTATCAAAACAACGTTCTCTCATTGAGATTCTCAAGAGTTTACAGTAGTAAATCAAATACCGCAAAGTTGAAAGAAGGACCAACAGCAGACAGCAGAGGGTTTCTTTATTTCACGGACAAATTTTCTGATCTCAGAGTTTGTACATTACATCTTAGAGATGGCCTCACCTAGCCTCAGATTCGAAAATAGACTAGATGGCACTGAAAATGTCCTACCATGGAAAGTGAGGGTTACACTCAATTTTTTTTAACAAAAAAGAGTATTTATATTATCTTAATCCGCGACCGGTTTTCAGCAAGCCTGGGTGATTACATTTCTAAATCTTGCCAAAAATGGGCAGACTGATTTTCTCAGTGGCTGAACTGGCCCAGTTTCTAAACAGGAAAACAAAATGCAGCACAGCTTTTGCAGAGATATTACTATAAACTTTACAATACCGGCCGAGCAGCAAACTACACTTATAGTTTCGCATAAAAAACTAGCAATAAGTTAACCATTTGGGTCTGCAGGCTTGTTGAGGTCGATTTCAGATGATTCATCATCAGTGATGGAAGTCTTCTCGGTGAGCTAGATCTTCAAATCCTCGATTTGACTGCGCAATGCATAGATTTCATCCTCCATCTGGAGGATTTTCTGATTCTTTTCGATATTTCTCTCACTCATCGCGCAGGCCTCCTCTTGCTGCATCTGGAAACTCCTCATCAGCCCAGACAGACCTTTTCTTAATTCAAGATGTGCTCCCTCTCACAGGTGTTGAGATTTTGTGTAGTTGGTGTAGTATCGGGTGTGCTCTAGCCCTGACACTTTGTGGAGGGGCTAAGACACACTTGAACTCCAAAATCCAGAAAGTGTTTTGTGAAATTTCAACTGGTGTTCAAGTTATTCAAATAATTAATTATTTAATGGATTTCCTAAGTCTAAACTTAGGAAAATTAAATTATTAAAGTGAATTAATTAACACGTGTTGAAATGTTCTAAAAGACACGGATCAAACAGTCTTTTAATCTCAATCATTGATGAGTGTTTTAATCTCGGCCGTTGATGAGATATTCGAAAAAGTATAAGAGAAACGCTTGAGGGTCAGTGGGAGAAAGACACACAGTTGCAGAACTGAGAGACTGATCTGGAATTCTAGGGCAGGGTTTGCTAAGAATTTCCGGAGGAGTTTGTGCAAGGAGGGTACTATTGGCTGAGGGGATGATCTGATCCCGGAGGCAAGAGTCAGCAAGAGGCAGAGGAGCAGCAAACAAGGACAGCGCAGAGGAGCAGAGAGCAACAGCGGCTACGCAGCTGCTACGCAAGCCAAGGAAAGGGCAGTATTGCAGCTCCAGAGGGTTTCAGAATTACACAGAGGGTCTCTAGGGCCAGCGTAAGGCCTGCGTCACCCTCTCTGGGGTTATGCAGTCCCTCTCTGGGCAGCGCAGTGGCACACAGAGCCTAGCAGGACAAACGTTGGGGCTTCAGGGGCAACGTTGGGGTGTCCAGGGCCAAATCCGGGCTAAGTCTTGTAAATCCCGTTTAAGGGTGTGGATTAGTCAGATATTTGGTCTTAGAACAGCAGGTTAGCTGCATATCTCTTTTATTCTATGTCGGGTTTTCCAGATATGGAACCTAGATATGTTGTACTCAGATTCTACTTAATAAGATAAACCCTCATATATGTTGCACTGGTTTTCTCGCTTTGGGTTTTTCCGGGGACTTATGTCCAAAAATCCATTTGTCACTTTGTTTGAATGAGCGTAGTATTCAGTGAATGATCAGCATGTGTAGACTATTAGTTGTGTTTACTTCGGTATTTTCTGAAGATAATTTGTTTAATTTAAATCAAGTAGGAGAAGTAAACCATGATACTGCAGTAGAATTTTCACATGGTATCAGAGCGACAGCGGATCAAGCTGAATCTCCAACAATCAGCTGAAGAATATTTTTTCTGCGGGATAGCAGCAGAAGGAGCAGAGATCCAGAAGGGGCAGCTTGACAACAGGAGGACGCAGAGCCAGGAAAGGACAGCATTGTAGATTCAGAAGGCCGTCAGGCTTACGAAAAGCCTTCCCAGGCCAGCATAAGGACTGCGCAGCCAGTTTGGGGTTACGCAGTCCACTTATGAGTAGCAATGAGGCTGCGTTGGGCCAGTCAGTGAGACGCTGAGGAGCATTGGGCCAGTCAGTATTTTTTCTGTTGCAGAAAGCATTGCCAAGATCGGGAAGTAGTGCTTCAGATCTTCAACAGTGCCGGTGTGGTGGAGATTCTGCTAGTGGAGAATTGTGCCTAGCTAAGCCAACAAAGGCAAGAGGAAGACAGCTACTCAGCGGATATGAGCCAAACAGATCGAAGATTCGATCAGGAGGTTGATCGAAGAGTCCTGTCCGATTGTGTTTGGGTGAAATATTTCCAGGAGGGAAATCATTTTTCAGAAGAAGCAGCTACTAGAGGGTTTCTAGTCACCAAGAAACCCAGATCCAGAGTTTATGTTGCCACAGAAAGAGGGAGAAAACAGTATTGTTCTTATCAGAGCTATATGGCTTCTCATGGGCTGAGAGACAAGGACAGGTTGGACGGTGTGTCCAACTTTGTTATCTGGAGGGCAAGGATCCTATCAGTCCTAGATGAGTACAACATCAAGGACCATGTGACGAGTGTTCTATCTGTGCCTACAGATCCTGATCCTTTAAATAAATTTAAGGAGAATCAAGCACAGACTAAGCGTTTGATCATGGATGGAGTGAAGGATCATGTTGTACCACATATTGCTGAAAAGAACACAATAAATGACATGTGGGTTGCTTTATAAGCGATGTATCAAGGAAGCTCCGTCCAATGGAAAATTCTCTTGGAGAATCAGATGAGGCTTTTCCAAATGCAGAAGGGTGAGGAAATAGATCCTTTCCCTTTCTGACTTCAGACCATCCGAGACCAACTGGTTGGCATGGGTGCAACTCCAGACGAAGGACTCTTAGTGAGGGCTGCCCTAAATGCAGTCTCCGAGGAATGGGAAACATTTGTCCAGAGTATACTGGGCAGAGCAGCATTACCATCCTGGGCAGACATGTGGGCTATCCTTTGCCAAGAAGAGATCAGGAGGATCACCAAGAAGCAGAATATCAGTGGTGGGACAGTCAGAATGAAGAAAGAAGAGGAAGATGATGCAGCCCTTGCATCAAAGGAAAGAAAATAGCAAGGGAAGAAGAAGAGAGACCTTTCCAAGTTCTGGTGCTTTAACTGTGGCGAACTTGGACACTTCACCAACACTTGTCCTAAGAAGACGGACAAAGGATCCTCTGATTCCAAGGTTGTAGCAGCGAAGGATAATGGTTCTGATGATGATGCAGCCATGAGTGCTCATGTGCCTCAAGAGAAGAGGTGGGGTGACATGGATCTATAGAGCATCTACAGACAGTGTGGCGAGATCCTTGTGTCAGCCCTACTCTTGGATCACATACGAGCTACGGGAGCCTTAATACGGTAGCGGGATGAGTCAAGAGATGGTTGCAGAAGGTCACTTTGAAGCAGAAGGGAGAGTTGAAGAGTTGAAGAGGGAGTAGCGTAATGCAGAGGCAGCAACAACGTGGAGGCAGCAGTGCAGAGGCTGATGGGACTTCAACAATGCAGAGAGGTTGTGCTCACGCAGTGCAGAGGCTAATGGGACTTCAGCAGCGCAAAGAGGTTGTGCTCACGCAGTGCAGTGTTGCAGCATAACAGTGGCTTCAAGAGGACAGTGTAAATCAACAACCAGGGAGCTTCAATGATAGATGCAACTTGACTTATCTATCAAACAGGTGGGCAAAAGTCCTTCAACTGCTTACTTCTCGACAACTGAGTTGCGGTGCAGCAGTTAGCAGTGGCAGCGCTATGGGCAGTGCAGCGGTTAGCAGTGGAAGTGGCATGGGAAACAGTAAAGAAAGCAGCAGTGCAATGGATGGAAGGCAGCAAGCCAAGCATCAACAGCACAGAAACCAACATCAAGATCTTGCAGTGCATGGTGTGGATGCATTGCTAGAGCACACTTCGTGCTAAGAGGGAGTGTTGAGATTTTGTGTAGTTGGTATAGCATCGGGTGTGCTCTAGCCCTGAAACTCTGTGGAGGGGCTAAGACACACTTGAACTCCAAAACCCAGAAAGTGATTTCTAAAATTTCAGCTGGTGTTCAAGTTATTCAACTAATTAATTATTTTAATGGATTTCCTAAGTCTAAACTTAGGAAAATTAAATAATTAAAGTGAATTAATTAACACATGTGCTGAAATATTCTAAAAGACACGGATCAAGCAGTGTTTTAGTCTCAGTCGTTGATGAGTGTTTTAATCTCGATCGTTGATGAGATCTTCGAAAAAGTATAAGAGAAAGGCTTGAGGGCCAGTTGGAGAAAGACACAGTTGCAGAACTGAGAGACTGATCTGGAATTCTAGGGCAGGGTTTGCTAAGAATTTCCAAAGGAGTTTTCTGCAATGAGGGGTAGTATTCGCTGAGGGGATGATCTGATCCCAGAGCCAAGAGTCAGCAAGAGGCAGAGGAGCAGCAAACAAGGACAGCGTAGAGGAGAAAAGAGCAACAACAACAGCTACGCAAGTGCTACGCAGGCCAAGGAAAGCACAACGCTGCAGCTCCAGAGGGTTTCAAAATTACGTAGAGGGTCTCTAAGGCCTGTGTCACCCTCTTTGGGGTTACGCAGTCCCTCTCTGGACAGTGCAGTGGCACACAGAGCCTAGCAAGGCTAACGCTGGGGCTTCAGGGGTAGCGCTGGGGTGTCTAGGGCCAGTTCCGGGTTGAGTCTTGTAAATTTTGTTTGAGGGTGTGGATCAGTCAAATATTTGGTCTTAGAACAGCAAGTTAGCTGCAAATTTCTTTTATTATCTATCGGGTTTTCCAAATATGGAACCCAGATTTGTTGTACTTAGATTCTACTTAATAAGATAAACCCTCATATTTGTTGCATCGATTTTCCTGCTTTGGGTTTTTTCGGGGACTTATTTCCAAAATCCATGTGTCACTTTGTTTGAATGAGCATAGTATTCAGTAGATGATCTGCATCTGTAGACTGTTAGTTGTGTTTACTTCGGTATTTTCTGAATCTAATTTTTGAAGATAACTTGTATAATTTAAATGAAGTAGGAGAAGTAAACCATGATACTGCAGTAGAATTTTCACAACAAGGAGTGCACAGGTGCGGCAAAAAAGTGGCCAAAGGGGGACAGACCACCCAATTCCTTTCTGATCTGCAAGCTACTCTGCCTAAACGTTTTCGACGGAATCCCCAGTGTTTCGGTTCCATGTTGCCTTCCTCAGAAAGAAAACTTGAGGTCTCAATAGTCAAAGAGCAGAGTTTACCTCATTCCAATTCCAACTGACAGGAATTCCCACAATCCCAAGGCCCAATTAGCTGGTTTTTGAACCCAATTATCCCAGCAACCCACCCAACTCTTTCAATTCTCTCAGATCTCTTCAAAATACCCTCAAGATCAAATGACAACTCCCCAAAACTTTCACTCCATAACTCGAATTCACCTTTAGGTGCAGAGTTCCAAACTAGGGCAAGATTCCGTTCCAAAACCAAAGGAAATTCTCTATGGGGCAACCCACAATTCCTTTCAGAAACAACAGCAAAGACACAGAAGACCCCAATTCACTTCTCAGATCCCTCCCGATTAACAGAGACACTATCCCTATCCTCCCCGGCCAGAAGGTCGTGATCCCAATTTCCAACAAGAAGTCCCACCCAGAACCCTAAGACATGTAACAACCAACCTGCAAGGGCCTCGGCCTTTTCTTGACTAGAAATATGTTCTCTGGACCTTAATTTATAATGAACACTGAGTCGGGTGAGTAACCTCTTACCTCCAGGATCCTAACTCTTGTCCATGAATGCCTCGTTGATTGAAACGACACTCTTTCGGAGCGAATTAACAGCCCCTCCCCAAAGCCATCTTATCGTTCTCTTCAAAATTAATTGAGCCACATTCTCAGAGGGCTCCCGCATGGATTTAGTAAGTGGGATCATACAACGGGCCTGTTTTCGCAGCAATGGACTATGAACTCCCACACTTATACCAATCCAATCGCCATGTGTCCTGCTCACTCATGTACTGCTGCCACCAGGCGAATTAACGACAATGCACAGCTTTCTCCAATTATAATTAACGTGCCATTTAAACCTTATGCTACGTGGCACAGGGGGGAGGGAAGTGGTGATGAGGGGATGGGGAAGGTGGGGGCAGGGGAGAGGTAGGATGAGGGGAGGGGTAAGGAAGGGAGAGATGGGGGGTCTAGGGGGAAGGCAGAGAATGATGGGAGAAGGGGGGGGGGAGGGAACGAGGGGGTCGAGGAGAGGGGTGTCGGCAAGGGGGCGAATCATATGAGACGAGGAGGGTATAAAGGAAAGGGAGAGGAATGCCAATAAATTGGAAAGAACCCCGAAGACAACATTATTTGGGGAAATAAAGTCCCAATTTATCTCTAATTTCCCATTTGATTTGCTATTGTTCTTACTGGGAGGGAGAAAGTTTGCCATAAATAAGTTACTATCCATAATCATATCTGAGGAATAGGGAAGTAACCTTCAATTTCATTTACTTGGCTCTTGCTCTCCTCTATTTGGCAAGCTCAATTTGCTTGAGTGTCTGCCTCCTGATTCAGCCTTCTTAGTATATGGAAGAAATTAACTTTCTCAAATAGTCGGCAAATTCCTTTGATTCTTTCTAGTATTTGATTCAATTTCTTGCTCTGTGCGGCACTGTTGTTAACCATGTGTTTTATAATAAGGAGCGAATCCCCCAAAATATTCATAACATTAATCCCTCTTTGCTGAGAAATTGTGAGGCCATAGAGAAATCCATATGCCTCAGCTTGATTGTTCATGTTTTTGCCTAGACCCCAAGCGTACCAATCTACTATTGTCCCTTCGGGGTTAATGAGAACCCCTCCCCCTCCTGCCACCCCAAGGTTACACTCATATTAGAAGAGAATGATCTCCACAATATTGTCAAGGAACGTGTGCCTTCACCTATAGATTCATAGCAGTTGGCAACACACAAGAAGAAGGAAATGAAGGCCAAGAAAATGATCATGGATGCCATAAGGGATCATTTAATGCCTCATATATCCAAAAAGAAGACGACAAAGGCAATGTTCGATGCCATGGTAATCCTCTACCAAAGTTAGAACATAAACAAAGATGATATTGTGAAATAAACTCAGATCGATTGAGATGACCAGATCAGATTCAGTCACCTGTTACCTTATGAAGGTCACACGGATTTGTGATAAACTTGCAACAACTGTGTGGAAGGTTCCAAATATAGAGCTAGTGAGCATGGTATTGAATGGATATCCAGCATCATGCGAACTATTTTTCGAAGGCATTCATGCTCGTGAGAACCATCCTAACTTTGAACAGTTGTGGGATGATTGTTTTCAAGAGGACATTCAGATAGAGTCACGTACCATCAAAAAGGGTGTTGATGAAAACCTAGCCCTATTTGGCCAGACAAATACAAATACGAGTAGACGTAAAGGAACCTAACAAGTGGAAGGGAAATAGGGAGGAGTCGGCCTCATTGCCAAGAAAGGACTTGAGTAAAATCAAGTGCCTCTTTTATCATAAGCATAGTCATTATGCACCACAATGTACATATAAGAAGAAGGGTAAAGGGAAGCAGTAGCAAAAGTCGTTAGAAACCTATGCAGCAACTTAAATAAATGAGTTTGATACCAAGATTGAGAAGGATTTATTAGTGATATCTTTCCTTTCTATCAGCACAGTTTGAAAGAATGCATGATATGTGGATAGTGGGGCATCTAATCTTATGACATCAACCCAATAATTATTTTCTAGCCTAACAAAGCAAGACTCGGGAGTACGGGTTAACTTTTAAGCTTGGTGATGATGCCAAATACCTAATAGCAAGAGTTGGTACCATTCCCTTCCAACTCAAGTCAAGAACTCTTTATATTTTGATAATGTTTGTTTGTTCCAAGTCTCGAAAAGAATTTTCCTCCAGTTTCGGTTATGGAGGAGAAGGATCTAGCAGTTAAGTTCAAGAACCAACAAGTCCTCATCAAACCAAAGAAATCTAGCCCAAACGTAGTTCAAGAAATAGGGGTTAGAGAAGCTAATCATTACAGGTTGCAAGGTGAACCTGTTTGAGCCTTGGTTCAAAACAATGACAACTTGTGTGACTTGTGGCACAAGATGATGGAGCACCTACATCACAAAGCATTGCCTATTCTAATGGAGATATTAATGGTACTTCCAAAGGTCAATATTCAGCGGCATGGAGGATGCAAAAGGCTACTTTCATATGCAGTGAGAATGAATCTAAGGAGATACTAGACCTAGCGCACTTGAATGTTTATGGACTAATGTCAATAACATCAATTTCAGAAAGCATGTACCCTGCTTCCTTCATTGATGACTTCTATCGCAAAACTTGCATCTACTTCCTAAAGACCAAAGATGAGGCCCTTAATAGGTTTCAAGAGTTCAAAGCTCTAGTTGAAAACCAAACAAGGAAAAAGAACAAAGTTTTCAGATTGTGCAATGGAAGTGAGAATATCTCCAAGGAGTTCGACAAGTTCTGCAAGGATGCAAGAAACAAGAGGGAGCTAACTATTATGTACAACCTGTTGTCGCCCGAAGTGTACACCAAGGGCAACAACACTCAAGGCAGGGGCTGTCACTATGATCCCTACCCACTCTGTTCTAGCTATATCCTAGGCAAGCCAAGGGGGGTAGTCCCTGTAGATGGATGAATGATGGGAGACCTGTTGGAACAACAGGGTCTAGGAGATCTAGGGAAAGGCAATTTGTTATTAACGTAACTTGGTTATTAACTAAGGTAAGTATTAATGATATGAGCAATGTTAAGATAGATTCAATTAAGCTTAATTAGGCAAATCACAAGATATAAATGGTAGAACAATGCCTTCTGACAACAATACTAGATGATAAATCAAAGTACTTGCTAAGAAATGATGTCAAGCTACAAAATACCAGTGCTGCAAAGAGATGTTAGCACGAGAAAAGGGCACAATATTAAGGAATGAGTGTATAAATGTAACTTGCAAGAATGAAAGAAACTTGCACTTCAAAGTAAATACTCAAGTAAAATATGACAATGTATAAGAGCAATATTATAACTTTGCAAGTAAAATAAATATGCTCATAATTTAACGATATGCCCAAGATTGATGCAAAGTTAAGTGAGTGGTGCAAATGCTAACACAAGGCTTCAATAGGCCCTGATCACTATGCTTCAAAGAAATGAAATACCAATCCACTTAAGATTAAAAGAACTTTTAAGTAGAAGGTGAGATTAATTTATGTCAATGAAGCAAATAGAGGTCACTCAATGAAACAAAGTATTAGATAAATAGCACAAGTGCTTTCAATGATTTATAATGTATGATTATTGAGCAAAAGTAATTATTTCAAAAGATGGCAAATGAGACTGCTAATTAGAAGAATTAAGTTATACTACTTTACATGTGAGAAAAGACATAAACTACTCAAATGTAAAATAAACCAAATGATAATAGAGATCATATAATTAGCAATTGCACAAGTGAAACAACTTTAAAGATCAACTTTAAAATGCAATAAGAAAAAAATTGAATCTAAAGAATAGACTGAAAGCTAAGCTAAACTTTTAAGGAAGATTTATAAGATAACTAACAAATATCTTCTCCTCAAAAGAAATAATGAGAGAAATATCTTTAAAATGTCTATAAAAATTAAAAAGATAATATTTCTCTCATTAAAAGGGAAACCGATTTTCCTTTAAAGAACTTTACTCTCCACTACAAAATATACTTCAATTAAACTGTTCAAGGGAAAAATAAATTAGGCATGGGTTTTAAACTTTAAAGAATGCTTATGAATATAAAATTTAAATACCCCCTCAAAAGTGTAATGAAAGAAAATTCGCTCCAAAATTATTACTCTTGAATTTGGTGAGGAAATAGGCAAAGGATTTAAGGGAGGGTTTGCAAAATGAAAATTTTGGACAACCCCTCCTCAAAGTATTTAATGAGGGAAAAATTTTAATAATATCTACATAAAAAAAATAAAGTGATAAACTCTTTTCCCAAGATGAAGTCAATTTCCTTAAAAGTAAAATACCTCAAAAAGTTAAATTAACAACCAAGGAGGAATTTAACAAAGGATTAATTTCTCCCCAAAAAAGTCAAACTCGGTGGTTCTTCTAGAATTTATTAGCCCAAACCTTCTAAAGAAAATAATCGCTCAAGGAAAAGAAAGAAATTCTATTGTGTCTGCCGCAAAGGAAAGATGCCCAAAAATTAAGATGACTTTCAGAATTCAAGGGCATAATTCGCTCTATTAGCTAAACGTCAAAAGAAATCTTGGGCAAGCTCAAAACATGGATGATGACTCAACAAAGAAGAAATTTTCAAGTTTCCAGAATTTTGGATTTCAACTTAGAAAATGGAAGACGACTCCTAAGAAAGAAATTGACTTGCTCCAAATGATAAAACGGCCGTCAACAAAATCATTATGAATTTTGCATGCTTCAGGTTATAAATGGTTTCTGAGTTTATTGCTTCCAAAATGGGAACAACTCCAAAAGAAATAGTTCGATTAGCCCAAAATTTATCCAATATATATATATATATATATATATCTTATAAAGTCTTATGATTAATTTCTTTAAGTTCCCAAGCTCAAACCCTTAAAAAATTATTCTTTCTGCAGGACGTCAGGCTATAGAGATTTCACACCATAAAAAAATGAATGGTCTCTTTGAGCACTTTGGTTATGGAGTGAAAAGCCCCAACAACTTGTTGCTTTCTCGAGAAATTAGAAATAATTCCCAAGCTTCCGAACAGTGGATCCCCTGTCAGATTTTAGTACAAAATCACTTCAAAGAAATTCATTGTCCTCTTATCAAATGATAAAGCAAACCTTTCCATCCTAATGGCCTCCACAAAATGATCTGTAATTATATGAGCCACGAAATGTAAAAACCTCTTAATTTATTCAATTTCTCTACAGACAAGAGTTAATATGATTTATTTAAATAGAAATTAAAACCCCAATTGCCTGCGACTATACCCAAAAAGAACTACTTGTTGAGAATTTGGAGGGTTGTAGGCTAACATAAATTCTCTTCTTGATAGTTACTCGTGATACTTATGTCTTCTTCTTCTTTTAGTTTAGTTAATCTTTCATCAAGTCAATTATCAAAATGCACAAGACACAAGAATTAGGCTCCTAGAGCCAGGGCAAAACCTCTCACTCTTGGAAAGGAAAACCCGCAAGGAATTCTTCTTATAGATCTTCAAATGACAAGTACCACGACCCAGACTTAGACCCTTGACCTAGATATGCTTTCAAGACCTTGTCCTAGCTTTGTCAACCTTGATTTTTCTCTTCACCAATTTGCTCAGTTCAACATCGGTACTAGAGACCTTGATCTTCACCTTACGTATGCTTGTAGTTGTTTTGCTTGAACTGTAGGAAGGTAAATCATAGATTTACCTTCCTCACTATTACTGTCTTTCTCCTTATGATCATTGTCTCAACTTTGACAAATTCTTTCCTCGGGTACTTTAAACTCAGAGATGTCCGCATTGTACCCTTCCTGCACCTATCCGCAATCTTGCTGCATCAATCCGCAATCCTGCACCTTGATGTACCTATCCGCAATCTGTACCTTCCTGTACCTTCCACAATATGTACCCTCCTATACCTTTCACAATCTGTACCCTCCTGTACCTTCGTTTCAGATAGATCCGCATTTTCTACTTCTCCAAATTAGCCGCAGGACAATCATATATATAGGTGACTGATCCAGCTATTAGGCCGACCTATTAGCTGATATTTAGGCCAACTTTATAGCTTGGAATTTAGTCCGACTTGTAGTTTATTTTCTCCGACATTTTATGAGGCATTACTTCACATATATTCCAACATTGTTGAAGGTTTTTTTCACTGTATTTGGAGCTTGTCTTCCAACACATTTTGAGGGTTGTTGAGAGCTTCTTTACAAGGTCTTGGAGCATATAAATTTGAACTAGATCCTTCATGATTTTGACACTTAATTCTATTTATACCTAGAAGACAAGAACCTAATAGACATCAAGAAGAAGTCTATCTACATAAAAAAATATTGCTCATGAAACCCATGAAGCAAGTACAACAAAATACATTTTATTATCTTTGTCTCCTTCTTTTCATAAATACGTAATCACATAGTCAACATGAAGACCGACCTAGTTACACTTTTCAACACTTGTGGCTTCACAAATAATTTATCTCAAGCTTGTAAAGCTCAATCCCAATTTAAAATAACCTCAGAAAAATTTTATAAAAATTTTGCAATGGAAACCCTTGGAAAATCTTCAAATTAAATGCAAAAGGCAGCCCAAAATTTCTTGTGGCCTGCTAAGTGAATGCCAGAAAACCCTACAGCTTCATAAACATTTCACTCATCTTTGAAACCCTAGCCGCTTAAAAAAAAAAAAAAAAAAAATCCTTTTGAACTTGAGGTAAATTCACCTGCAAACAATTGTAGCACTTGCTATAGATCGAAACCCTTATCGTTCCTCTTCAGATTTGTAAGAAGAAAAATTTAGGAAAGCCCCACAAATATATATACAAAAATTATATTAGAACTTAGAAGGGTTAGAAAAAGATTATTAGCAAAGGCTAGATCAGATAAAATAGCTCTAGAAATAGCAAATAGATCATTAAAATCTCAATAAATTAAAAATTTAAATATAGTTTTTTTTCTTTTAAAATAAATACCAAAGAAAACTCCCTTTTAAAATTTTACGAATGATCAAGCCCTCAGGATGTCCAACACGAGTTCTCAGTCATTACGTGCTAAGTAAATGGTTGGTTCAAGCAAGAACTTCCCCAAATGCCTAGCTCGATTACTTCGTTGATTCAAGCAAGAATTTCCCCAAGTTGTCGATATCTTCTCAGAAAAAAATTTCTACCAAAACAACTTTAACAGATCTTGTTAGAACTCAAAAGGAATAATTCACACAGTGATAGAGAGCCCTAGAGATTCAAACAAGAACTCACCAAGTCTAATTAATCAACAATGCTCAAATCCAAATATAGATGCAAACAAGCAGTTATAGATTAATGAATTCAACAAGTATTTAACACCAGGTAGAAATTATAAGCACATGATGATACACATTACCATAATAATATGAGAAGACACCGTAGTATAACCCCAAAGTCTTCGCTTTTATTGCACAAGAAAAACCATAATAATATGAGAAGACACCGTAGTATAACCCCAAAGTCTTCGCTTTTATTGCACAAGAAAAATTACAGAGCTTCAAAGCCAGTACACTATCCAAAGATCAGATGTGTTTATAATGAGGAGCATGACCCAGACTTAGACCCTTGACCTAGATATGCTTTCAAGACCTTGTCCCAACTTTGTCAACCTTGATTTTTCTCTTCACCAATTTGCTCAGTTCAACATCGGTACTAGAGACCTTGATCTTCACCTTACGTACGCTTGTAGTTGTATTACTTGAACTGTAGGAAGGTAAACCATAGATTTACCTTCCTCACTATTACTATCTTTCTCCTTATGATCACTGTCTCAACTTTGACAAATTCTTTCCTCAGGTACTTTAAACTCAGAGATGTCCGCACTATACCCTTCCTGCACCTATCCGCAATCTTGTTGCATCAATCTGCAATCCTGCACCTTGTTGTACCTATCCACAATCTATACCTTCCTGTACCTTCTGCAATTTGTACCCTCCTATACCTTCCGCAATCTGTACTCTCTTGTACCTTCATTTCAGATAGAGCCGCATTTTCTACTTCTCCAAATGAGTCGCAGGACAGTCATATATATAGGTGACTGATCCAGCTATTAGGCCAACCAATCAGCTGATATTTAGGCCGACTTTATAGCTTGAAATTTAGTCCGACTTGTAGTTTATTTTCTCCGACATTTTCTCCGACATTTTATGAGGCATTACTTCACATATATTCCAACATTGTTGAAGGTTGTTTTCACTGTATTTGGAGCTTGTCTTCCAACACATTTTGAGGGTTGTTGAGAGCTTCTTTACAAGGTCTTGGAGCATATAAATCTGAACTAGATCCTTCATGATTTTGACACTTAATTCTATTTATACCTAGAAGACAAGAACCTAATAGACATCAAGAAGAAGTCTATCTACATAATAAAATATTTCTCATGAAACCCATGAATCAAGTACAACAAAATAAATTTTATTATCTTTGTCTCCTTCTTTTCATAAATAAATAATCACATAGTCAACATGAAGACCGACCTAGTTACACTTTTCAACACTCCCTCTTAACTAGGGAGGTATTCATACAGGTAAATGGTCACTTTCAAACTGAAGAATCTCATAAGAAGAATCGGATTGGTAATCACATCTGTATAGCATCATATCAACCAGCATTGTCCTAGTGGAAGGCCTTGACTAACAGCGCCATCTCTCAACGAGACAATGGGCTACAATGCTGGCGAGACACATGACTAATAGACACCATAGTCATTGTCTCTCCAAGGTACATACCCCACCTAGGTGTTCCCAGAGTATGACCTTCTTGGACTATTATTCTCTTGGGTAGCTAGCCCTCAAAGAATATCGGTCCATGACTACTCTTATCTTGAATGCCCTATCTCATTCTCAAAGAGTATCGAATGCCAGATGATTACCAAATCCTCCATTCTGTCTTCCAGGTGAAGACCAAAATGATGTGTTTATCCATTCTCTTCACATGGCCTTCACTAAGACTTACGGCTGTTAGTCCTGGTCTAGTGCATGACACATGTAATAGAGAATTACATATGTCACTCCCTCTCAACACAGGAAGGACATACTTCAAGTTTCTTCCAAGCAAGAAACTTACCACCAGACTCCCTATCAACCAGGATCCTGCAGCAGTAATCCAGCTACTCATGAATAATTCCTCCCCTCGATGTCATGGTTTTCGATATTGAGGAATCTTCAACTTTTGGCTTCATAGGGCACAGATCATCCATCACTTTCAGTCACGAGTCCTGTCCACTATTAGAAAGTGATTGATCAGTCTTTCTCATTTGGACCACCGTTATGCCATGCTGCTTTCCTTCGAATCATCTCCAAGGATCAAACATCCTTTCTTATGATTAGCAGCCCTGCATAAATTTATCCAGATAAGCATATACATATGAACTTTTAGAACAAAAGTTACCTCGATGATGATCTTTTACCATGACATCTTCCTGTGGGCATCGGCATCCTTCATACAGATTGACACATCTCCTAATGATATGTTTTTCCAAGGGTCTTCTTCTTTTACCAAACTTCTGTCATAGTCTACATATCTTCCCAGGAGATCTCCTAGTCACATCTTCTTGGCCTCCGGATGATAACTGCCTCTTGACATGGTTGCATTTCATGATCTCTTCCTCTTTGCACATTCTTTATTCCCAGGAATATCCTTTCTAGTTTCCTGTTCATATACAACCACCTCATAATCCATGAGGACATATTATGTTGATTTCATATGTCCGTGCACTGAGAGATACTCCTCCATAGATCATACTTCTAAATACAGAAGTTCATTACCTGCAACCATATGACATGACTTCACAGCATCCAATGTTAGCATATAAATATATACATACCTCATACCCTTTTTCCCTTGGGTCATACTATAGCAATTTCTCAAGAATGAAGAGCTTCATTCTCTTGGCATGCTCTCAGAAATTTGTTTCCATGACGATCCTTGCTCTTGATGACTTCTTTCCATTAGTAATGTTATTAGAGAGGTTTTCCCAGAGCTGTTTTACCAAGAGCTCCTACCATGCTTTCATCAGGATGCTACACTGCTTCCTATCATATAACCAACAGAACACACTTTGAAGAAGAAGATGATCTCAATCATAGTGTAGATCCCTTGCTTCTTATTTCTTAGATTTTTCTTTGAATCAGGTTCTTCCTTTTCTTCAAATGTTTGAGTTCTGCAAAACTATTGCCTTCAACTTGTCTTCTTCCATAGAAACCCTAGGTTGATGAGTGAGGTAACTTACTTATCCCATGATTTTGTTACCCTTATGATCATGAGTTCTTGTTTCTTATACTCCCATGATGTCACATCGCATCAAACCTTAAGCAAGATCTAGGAGCCATAAAGAGACTTATTATGAGAGAGACTATTCTTAATGATCTCTTACTCCCTCTTTCCATGCACTCCTTCCATCCTTTCTGGTGACATGAACTTTCTTGTACTGTTCACAATTCTTCTTCCAGCTTCTTACGTGTCTCCAATATTGTTCATGTGAGAGAACCTTAAGAGTTCATTTCCATGAATTCAAAGGAGACCCTTATCTATGACTTCAGTTATCTATGAGGACCATGACTATCCTCCTTGTTTCATGCAAGGATCTTCGGTAGTACAACCACCTTATGTATCTCTTTGCAAATCGAAGTCATTTAACCAAAATTAAAATGAAAATGAAAGATACTTACTTGGCAAGTGAAGAGGAGATCTTCACCTTGTTCTTCCTTGAATGATCTTCTTCTTAGGCTGTTCCAGACTTGAGATCACATGTCATCCATTCGTGTGGCTGAACTTTCAGATTGTATTCTTCCAAGGCTGAAACTATGCTATCTGAGTTCTGCTTCCTTTTTCAAACTCATGTACATGGATGTCGAACTGAAGTATCACCGAACCTGTGATGTAGGTGACATGTTTCGTAATATTTGTGGTATCAACGCTACAATGTAACCAAGTTGAGATTGTAACTTCCAAACTGAAGTGGATTCGTGTCACTGATAGCCCTTTCTTGTAACCAAAGCTCTGATACCATGTTGAGAATTTGGAGGGTTGTAGGTTAACACAAATTCTCTTCTTGATAATTACTTGTGACCCTACTTGTGATACTTATGTCTTCTTCTTCTTTTAGTTTAGTTGATCTTTCATCAAGTCAATTATCAAAATGCACAAGACACAAGAATTAGGCTCCTAGAGCCAGGGCAAAAACCTTTCCCTCTTGGAGAGGAAAACCCATAAGGAATTCTTCTTATAGATCTTCAAATGACAAGTACCGTGACCCAAACTTAGACCCTTGACCTAGATATGCTTTCAAGACCCTGTCCCAGCTTTTTCAACCTTGATTTTTCTCTTCACCAATTTGCTCAGTTCAACATCAGTACTAGAGACCTTGATCTTCACCTTACGTACGCTTGCAGTTGTATTGCTTGAACTGTAGGAAGGTAAATCATAGATTTACCTTCCTCACTATTATTGTCTTTCTCCTTATGATCACTGTCTCAACTTTGACAAATTCTTTCCTCAGGTACTTTAAACTCAGAGATGTCCACACTATACCCTTCCTGCACCTATCCGCAATCTTGTTGCATCAATCCGCAACCCTGTACCTCGTTGTACCTATCCGCAATATATACCTTCATGTACCTTCCGCAATCTTGCTGCATCAATCCGCAATCCTGTACCTTGTTGTACCTATCCGCAATATATACCTTCATGTACCTTCCGCAATCTGTACCTCTTGTACCTTCTGCAATATGTACTATCATGTACCTTTGTTTCAGATAGATCCGCATTTTCTACTTCTCCAAATGAGCCTCAGGGTAGTCATATATATAGGTGACTGATCCAACTATTAGGCCAAACAATCAGCTGATATTTAGGCTGACTTTATAGCTTGAAATTTAGTCCGACTTGTAGTTTATTTTCTCCGACATTTTATGAGGCATTACTTCACATATATTCCAACATTGTTGAAGGTTGTTTTCACTGTATTTGGAGCTTGTCTTCCAACACATTTTGAGGGTTGTTGAGAGCTTCTTTACAAGGTCTTGGAGCATATAAATTTGAACTAGTTCCTTCATGATTTTGACACTTAATTCTATTTATACCTAGAAGACAAGAACCTAATAGACATCAAGAAGAAGTCTATTTACATAATAAAATCTTGCTCATGAAACCCATGAAGCAAGTACAACAAAAAACATTTTATTATATTTGTCTCCTCCTTTTCATCAATACATAATCACATAGTCAACATGAAGATCGACCTAGTTACACTTTTCAACACTTGTGGCTTCACAAATAATTTATCTCAAGCCTATAAAGCTCAATCCCAATTTAAAATAACCTCAGAAAAATTTTATAAAAATTTTGCAATGGAAAATCTTCAAATTAAATGCAAAGGGCAACCCAAAATTTCTTGTGGCCTGCTAAGTGAATGCCAGAAAACCCTACAGCTTCATAAACATTTCACTCATCTTTGAAACCCTAGCCGCTTTAAATTAAAAAAATAAATAAATAAAAATCCTTTTGAACTTGAGGTAAATTCACCTGCAAACAATTGGAGCACTTGCTATAGATCGAAACCCTTATCATTCCTCTTCAGATTTGTAAGAAGAAAAATTTAGGAAAGCCCCACAAATATATATACAAAAATTATATTAGAAGGGTTAGAGAAAGATTATTACCAAAGGCTAGATCAGATAAAATAGCTCTAGAAATAGCAAATAGATCATTAAAAGCTCAATAAATTGAAAATTTGAAATATAAATTTTTTTCTTTTAAAATAAATGCCAAAGAAAACTCCCTTTTAAAATTTTACAAATGATCAAGCCCTCAGGATGTTCAACACGAGTTCTCAGTCATTACGTGCTAAGTAAATGGTTGTTTCAAGCAAGAACTTCCCCAAATGCCTAGCTCGATTACTTCGTTGATTCAAGTAAGAAATTCCCCAAGTTGTCAATATCTGCTACGAAAAAAATTTCTATCAAAACAACTTTAATAGATCTTGTTAGAACTCGAAAGGAATAATTCTCATAGTGATAGAGAGCCCTAGAGATTCAAACAAGAACTCACCAGGTCTAATTAATCAACAATGCTCAAATCCAAATATAGATGGAAACAAGAAGCTATAGATTAATGAACTCAACAAGCATTTAACACCAGGTAGAAATTATAAGCACATGATGATACACATTACCATAATAATATGAGAAGACACCGTAGTATAACCCCAAAGTCTTCGCTTTTATTGTACAAGAAAAACCATAATAATATGAGAAGACACCGTAGTATAACCCCAAAGTCTTTGCTTTTATTGCACAAGAAAAATTACAGAGCTTCAAAGCCAGTACACTATCCAAAGATCAAATGTGTTTATAATGAGGAGCATATGCTTCCTTATATAGTAAAAATGAGAGCTCTAGAGACTCTTCCAAGTGAAAAACGGCTAGATCCATGAAGGTACACAAATTTAACTTGATCTTGGTGGATTAAATGCTTGATCCATGTCGAAATAATCTCCACCGTTGATTGCTTGAGAAAAAAATCGAATTCCTTGACGATGCAATTTTTCTTGGTCCCAAAAAAAAAAAAAAAAAAAATTCTAACTTTTTCTCCTCGAAAAATCCCCATTCACTTAACCAACTTGGACCATAAATTCTATTTTTATTTAAAAATCAATTTTTCTAGGGATTAATTCATATTTTCTAGACAAAAAATATTTTCTTGAATTTTTGCTTGCTTGATTTGTGGAGATTCCTTTCTTGGAAAGTGCACAATCCATTTTTTAATGTTTTTCACTTCAAGAGAAATTATTTTTTCTCTCATTTTTATTTTCCGACCATTTTCGGGCTAATATTTTTGTCGCTTTTTGCCAGAAAACATAAAATAAAAAATAATCATTTTTTACTCAAAATTAATTAATTTTTTGGCTTAGGATTTTAATTTATTTTGGCCAGAAAAATTAATTAATTGACATTAAAGGGTATTAATAAATTTTTCCACCCTTAAAATTTTGGCCATGGTGTTTAAATATGAGGGACCATGCACCAAAATATCTTTTTTCATCAAAATTTTACAATTTCAACCCTCAAAGGGGGAACACTCGTTCGTTATAGACCCTCAATATAATACCCAATTTTGCGAATCAATATGATCTGGTAGACCAAGTGATTTGTAATAAAATAATTTAGCCAATTAGCTTAAATTATTCCCAAAACACTTTTACATAAGACTCGACGAAAACACTAGGGCTCACCTAAAACCTTGACGATAAATTCCAACCTATCTTTGGGGTGAGGTTGGAGGGAAAAAACTTTTCAATCATCCGTGTTTAGAAACACATATGAATCAGTGAGACGACAAACCTCCTAGGGTGAAAATCGTCACCAAAATAATAGGCTTACCTAGGTCATTACATACATATGGTCCTACTAGCATCATTTACATTAAAACCTTCGCAGAATAGATTTACAATTTTGACAAACTAACGACTGATGATGATGAATCCAGGATGATCTGAATGCTCGAGCATCATGGAATTCCTTTGCGAAAATGTGTATTGTTATAGGGTAGTTGACATGGAATGGTCAGCACAACCCAGAGTAAAATGGCGTTGCAAAGCGAAAGAATATATCAATCATAGGGGTTACAAAGGTCGTTATTCATGACTAGGACTTGTCAATGTTTCTTTAAGCAGAGGCATAAAACACAACAGTCTATATTAAAAACCCATGTCCTTATAGGGTCTTGGAGAGCAAGACACTAGAGTTTTGTGGCTTTGAGCATCGGTTCATTCTTCGGATCTTCCTGCTTCCCTGCTTCTTCATCTTCTCTGTCTTCCTTGGAGCTAGGAAGATTTCTCACTTTCTCGAGGGCAACTTCTTCATCGAAGGTGACATCGTGGCATATGTCCACTTCTCTTTGACCAGGCACATAGATTCTATATGCCTTTGAAGTTTCACTGTAGCCCACAAACATTCCCTTCTTTCCAGAAGCATCCAACTTGCTTTTCTTTTCTTTCGGCACATGAAAGTAAACAAGACAACCAAAAACTTTAAAATGAAAAACATCAAGTTTCTTACCAAAGAAGACTTCTTCGAGAGTTTTGGAGTCCAGAGTGGAATATGGGCATCTATTTTGAACGTACACAGCAGTGTTCGCAACTTCTCTCCATAGAAACTTCGAAATACCTTGGTCTCATAGCATGGCGCGGGCAGCTTCCACAATGGTCCTATTCTTTCTTTCAGCAACACCATTTTGCCAACTTCTCTGCAAAATTCATTGAACTCATTTGACTCATACTTAGTCCCATTGTTGGTCCTCAAAACTTTCATTCTCTTCTTGGTTTGATTTTCCACCAAGGCCTTGAAGGTACGAAACCATTTCAATGCTTCGTCCTTCTTCTTCAAGAAATATATCCAGGTCTTGTGGGAGAACTCATCTGTAAAAGTCATGTAATAGGAACATCCTCCCAAGGATGTCACAGGCAGCATACAAGATAAATCAGAACGTATCAACTGCGAGATATCAGTTGTCTTTTTGACACTTGAGGGGAATGGTCCCCTTGTATGCTTCCCTTCAACACAACCCTAACATATACCTTCATGATCATCTTTAAATTTGGCCATCCCTATCACTACCTTCCTTGCTTTGGGAAGGGCTTTGTAATGAAGGTGTGCAAACCTCTGGTGCCATAACTCTGTTTGAAGAGTTGTATCACATGACATAGCCCCTAATAGACTTCCTCCAACTTGGTAGAGTGTATCAACTCTAAAACCAATTGTGAGAGCTTCCTTGAAGTTCTTCCAAATGCGTACCTTTCCATCAACGAATGCCACCTTGAATCCTTTGTCTTCCATTGTCGAAATAGACACAAGGTTCTTCTTCAAATCAGGTACGTACAACACATCTTGTAAACAGAGGACTTGACCTTGAGATAGATGAAGGGTCACAGTCCCTGTCCCTTTCACAGGATAGGTAGCACTATCTCCAAGGATAATTTCTAGGTTTGTATCCTTCTCAATCAAATCAGAGAGGGCTTCTTTATAACCAGTGAAGTGCCTTGAAGCACCACTATTAATCAACCAGACATCCAAGGTGTCGGGAGGAGATGCAGCAGAGAGGGTAGATACAAGAATAAATTCATTTCTCTTATTATCAACAACATTAGACTCATCGTACCTTGAATTTCTTGACCTCTTGAAAGGTTGCCCATTTCCACTACGATTAGAGGGAGCCTTCCTTTTTCCTTTGAACCTGTTGTTCCTTTGATTGCCATTCCCCCTGGAGTTGTTGTTGTCAGCATCCCTGGGAGAGTCCCTTCTATTAGGGCACTCTCTTGCATAGTGACCAAACTTGTTACAAGTGTAACATCTTCCCTTCCTTCCTCTGGGCCCCGCTCTTCCATGGTTTTGATTTCTCGGACCACCATTGTTCCCCTTCTTTGCATGAGTAGTGAAGGCAGTAGGGTCATCTCCATTTCCATTAGAGGAATGATCTCTCTCCATCATTCTTGTTTCCTCTTGAGTGCATCTCATCAATATTCCATCAAAATCAGGAATCACATTACTACTAAGAATAGTGGTATTGAATACATACCAATCACGGGGGAGACCTCCAAGCGCAATGAGAATCATCTCTCAATCAGTTATTTCTTCTCCAATAGCTAGAAGATTGTTCCTGATTTCAGTGAGCCTCATAAAATAGGATTGAATGGATTCATCCTTGCTCTTCTTGATATTCTTCAATTGATTCTTGAAGAAAAGAAGTGGATTAGCATTGCTAGCCCTGAACATGCTAACCAGATTATCATACATCTCTTTAGATGTGCTCAGCTCAGAAATGTAAGCAACCAAGTGTTTATGAATAGAGTTACGAATAATCCTCTTTGATTTGATTTCCCCTTTTCTATACTTAGTGTTTGTGGCAGCAAGTGCATTTGATGGAGGCTCATGAATCTTCCCCTGCACACAGTCCATGACATCTTGATCTTCTAATGCCAAATCCAAGGACATCTTCCACGCATGATAATCAGAATTATCAGTCAATTTATCATCAGACTTGAAACCCTTATAGGTTGAGGAGGTCATTGGTCCTTGATAGGATTTTTTCTTTGGTGATTGCTTTTCACACTAGCTTGGGCTTTGTCTTCACCTTAGCTCTGATTCCATGATAAATTTAGATAACCATGGTGTGTTCTATGCTTAATGCAAATTTACTTCAACCTTTCTTAGGGCCGATTCAATTTAGAAATCACATAAACATGAAAGTAAAATGCTGATAGAACACAATAATAGATCAACAGAAGAAATGCCAATAATATAGATCAAATTTTACAATTCTTTTTGTCCAGCGAAGATATAGGATAGTGTGCGTTACGGCAGTCAACAAAATGCACCAGCCAGCAAAGTCTTTATCAACATCAGATCAGCCAACCCTCCAAAATGTCACACACAGCCCTCAAGAACAGCTCATCAAAAGTCAACATTGGTCAACCAAAGTCAACGCTGCAGATTTAAGGCTTTGGTCAACCTGCTCCTTTTTCCTTGATTTTTGTGCCCAATTGTACGGCCTTCAAAAATCAGATTTTCAGCAAAGTTTGGAAGTCAAACAGACAAGGGTTGACCATGGTCAATGTTGGTCAACTCACAGCAAACAGCCCTAAAACAGATCCGCAGATTTCCCAACTTCAGCTCCGCATGTGTGAAGGAAAGAGGTCTCCAAAGGCTATCGAACCAATCAGATCACAATGAGAGAATGTGTGATGAGTTGATGAGCAAATGATCTCCAAATCTCTCCAATTTATCTCCATCAGTGAGGGTGTGTGACACATCTATTACACTTGTGAACCTTCATTACAAATCTGGCAGACCTTGCACGTGTGTGGAAAATAAAATCAAAATATATGTTCTGCTCATCCAAACAAGATGATCTTTACATCAATCTTGCACCTCTCCGAAAGACGAATCCAACAAAAATATAATCATCATCATATGAGCAGTGCAACATGGAGTTTGGACGTAGTTGCCCAAAATTAACAAGGGCTGAATACAGGAATCAGATGGCGAAGCAATCTGTCAAATAGGCTATCTTTAGCCTTGTGGACGTTAAAATAATTTATTTCTTTCCTTGCATTCATTATCATCTTTCTGGACTTAATTTCTTTAGGGAAACCCCCTTGTGTCGAAGGAGAGCCAAATTAAAGATAGGGAATACAGTGCCAAGGAGACAATGAGTAGTCTTTCTAAGTTGCACCTATGGTTTCACTTTGTGGTTGTGACTCTTTCTCCTTAAATGAGAACTTGAAAGGTAACAAGTAGAAGGGAGAGAATTTTGCCTAAGAGTGCCTCATGGCCCCTCCAAATGCTATGTTAATGGCACATGCAATCAGTTTTATACTGGAATGCAACACCTACTCTACTCCAATAGTTATAGGGGTTGTGTGTAAATATACACCTCTACTTATCATACAAAATGAACATTGAAAAGACATTAGTAGGAATCAAAATAAAATATCTATTTACCTATCAATGATGTATCACAAAAGCAACTAAAAAGATTATGCTAGAGGATACAGTTAGACTTTTCCATATGCCCAAACTTCAATGAGATTGCCACAAAGATCACTCATCTGAAACTCGATAACTATAACAAAAGTCCTTTCCGTATCTAGTGAGAACCTTATTCATCTAGCCTATGGCTATAACATCCGTACAACATTCATAGGTGGCTTAGAACAGTAATTACTAGAAACAGCACCAATTGCTTTCATTCTCAATACTCTCCCATGCTTGAATATTAGAGGTTATCTGCCAGTGTTATTTAGTCTCATAAGCTCAGATGCCGGAACCAAATAGCATATCTTACACGTTTGCAAAATTCACAGTCTGATCACTGACAACTTGAAACTGTACTGGCTGATCATTGAGGCAGTAACGCCGCAGGATTTCTATAGTTTTCACTAAAGTGGTCCTCGATGGCTTGTTTTCATGAAAAAGATCACCACCAAGTAGCAAAAAATCTACCTGTCAGAGAAATCAAAAAAATAACATATCATGTGATGTATAATTAGAATTCAGTATAATCATAGAGATGTCAACTCAAGAGCATACAAGAAAGTTACTTGTCACCTCTCAACAATAAGCATTCATGACTCTAATCAGTAATACTCTTCCGTCAAAATGTGCATATTCAGAACAAATTTATTGGTTCTGCAATAATCCTTTCATTACAAAATAAACATGAAACAGAAAAAGTATTATTTCACCCTTCACCAACAAGCATTGGTAACTCCAATCAGCAATACTCTCATGACAAAATGTGCATATTCAGAACAAATATACAAGTTCTGAAGTAATCCCTTCTTATTACAAACCTACCATGTATTGCATTACAAAATTAATATGAAACAGAAGAAGGCCTAGCTATTCATTGATTTTTCCAGTAAACTAACAATAGCATACAGCAGTCTCTTCCAAGAACAACGGAGTAAATGACTGAGATTTGGGACCTGCTGCCCCTTACACTAGCAGGGGTACATATACATTCATTGCAGCGTTTTTACACCATCATAAGCCCAAGGCCACAGGTTAAAGCCATGTAACAACCATGTGAAACCCTGTATCAAGCATCCTAGACCTTGTTTGTCGGAATGGCTGGTCCCTTTGAGTTCTTCTCTATTCTTTTCGTCATGGATAGGATTCGAAAACCTTTGATTGGCTTATATGAGGACTCGTAGTTTTTGAGAAAACTTGCCTTTGTAGGGGTGATCACCAGTGTAGGGGCCAGTCCAACCCATGTCGGGCGCACATGTGTTTTCACCTGTTTATCAGGCTATTGAATCTATAGGTGGCCTTGGCTTTGGTGTAGTATCCCTCAGATGTTCCTCGGATGTGGCAGTCTCGCAGCTAGCGACATTTCACACTTCCTAAAGCAATTCACATTTCCCAATGCAAGTGGTCCTAAAAGTCAAAAAGTCAACAAGGCCTCAGATTGCAAAGCTTGATGAGAGGATGACATGCCACACATAATTTTTCCATTTGGTGAAGGCATGTTCAAGATATGACTAGTCAAAGCTGATCAATAGGTACTTCAGGATAGAAAGTGGAAAAACAAGAGGAGCATTATAATATTTTGGACATACATTATGTCAAAAGTGATCTACTAAGCAAGACAAACAAAACCCATGTTTCAGTCTTTTGAGTTCCTCAAGGGCATTAGAGATCTTCAGTTTGACCATTATTATGGAGGTTTGACCAAGCCTATGTGGCAGTACAAAGGACTTTTGGAGCTGGCAAGGCATACTATAGGTTTCAACTCAGTAAATAGTACACAGATGAGGTGGAATGCTTGGCCAAATCAGCAGTCTTTCCAAGATGTTTCAGAAATTGTAAGGGGCAGTACCATGTGATGCCTATGAAACTCAATTACCCTTGCACTCAGTATTCTTACTCGAATGAAATCATCATATGGTGATGCGGTGGGACTACTCAGTCACATTCAAAATCTTATTCAAGATTCAGGAGTGCAGGCTGGATTCTGGAATGCAAAAGCAACTCCTAGATCAACACTAAAAGCAGAAAGGATAGAAAAAAATGTCTAGCTAAAAGCAGCCTTTCCAAGATGCTTCAGGAATTGTAGGGGACATGACTTTTTGAGAGTGTTGCGAACATCTCGATAGCATCTAGATTTTATCTTGAAATCACGATTTTTTTGCCTAGCCGATTTTTGCCGATTTTTAAAGATATTTTTATGGTATCTTAATTTTGGCGATGTTTGCCGATTTTTTAGCAATATAATCCCGATTTTTACGATTTTCTGGTTTTCCGAATGCTTGCTGATTTTATCCCGATGCCGATGTTCGCAACATTGCTTTTTGATGCCTATAAAACTTAAGCACCCTTTCACTCCGTATTCTTATTCAAATGAAGGACCAAGTGATGATGATGCAGTAGGACAACCCAGTCACTTCCAAAATCCAGATTCAAGGTTTGGGAGTGCAGTCTGGAACATTCTTGAAACGAAACATTCATACAACAAGTATGCTTTTGTTCTTAAAGTTCAAATAAAGAGCATTGATATGAAAATGCAAATCACAGTTTCAGACCGTTTGGTCAGATATCTAAGATTCTAAGTAAATTTATCTCAAAATGGAATACCTGTCGCTGCTCAGCTATTGAGCATATCTCTTCAAATGCATAAAATGAATCATGGCGTCGAATTTCATCCTTTTCCATATAACCAAGATGGCAATCTGTAGCAACAAGTATCCGCAATGTACTGCTATAATCCTCCCTGAAATTTATTCAAAAACACTCATTAAACAGCAAAACCATCAAATTACTAAAACAAACGGAAATTAATAGTATCAGCAGATATTGTAAGCTCAGTTTTGCAATATGTGACAACTAATGATAATCTACTGGGGCTTCAAATCACTGGTCTAAAATATGTAAGCTAACATACGCTTAGGATACAGGGCGCATCTAATGTCATTGAAGCCTTCAAGATTTCAAGTTAGCCCTCAGTATTGAAGCTAAAATATAGCTACATGCAATTCTTCCCATCAGATCCATGACATGACACAAAGATAGATATGTTATGAATAACACATCCCCAGCCCAATAAAACCACCCCAAAGGAGATGGAAGAAAAGGGAGCTAAGCAATTGTGTTTTAGGTGTAACACAAATGGTCCAGCGGGCATAAGTTCCTGAACAAGATTGTTTGCAGTACAAAACAGTGTTGAGGCTAATAAGGAGCATCAACAAGAGCCTAAAGAAGAGTTTAACACCCTTTGAAGCCAGAAGAAGAAGTCCTCACCATATCAACGAATGTCTTAGTTGCGCCAAGATGTGCTCTATAGCTCAATATGGGGGAGACGTTATATTTAAGTGTTAGATAAGATGTGGTGATGAAGCATTAGATCAAATAATAATAAAACATAATGTCAGTTCAATTTATAAAGTAATAAAAATAATAAGTCGGGTCAATTCAGTTGGTTATATTGTAATTTTCTTTTTATTAATAAAATAAAGACAATTTCTTTGGAAAAAATTCATAATATAATATGCATATTAGATTAAAATAAATTTAAATAGTGATATTTCATAACTTCGTGTTTAAATTTAGTTTATAACCACATAAAGACTTGATAGTTACAATAAACTCATTTTTCTAAGCTATATATATATATATATATATATAATCTATGTTATGCATATTGCATCAAAAATTTCAAAATTAAAAAATTATATATAAAACATGTCAAAGAAAAATACTGTATGCATATGTATGTAACTATATGGATTATGAGGGTTTTAATAGAAGTAAAAATAAGAACATTATATATCTAAAGATGTGAAATATATATTAAATATAAAAAGTAGCTATAAATTATAGATCTGTCTTATATATAAATTAAAATAATGATAATCCATAGCTGTAATCATTCAAAACTTCATGTTTTAAATTAGTTAATGAACATGTAAAGATTCAATGCTCTGTGTGTGTGTGTGTGTGTGTGTGAAAATTGAGTTTAGCTTGGACGGTTGGGCGGAATTGTTGTTATCTTCCCCACCCAGGTTCAAGTCCCATAAGTTCACATGTTGACACTCTAGAATAGAGTACCTTTGTTATCCCTTTAAGTGAGTCTATACTGACGGTTGACCTAGTACCAGCAACCTCTCTCTTCCCTTCAGGCTGAAAGGGAAGCGAAAACATCACGATGTCGCAATTTTTCAGCCTCGCCAAAAAAATTAGCCATAAAAATCGACAATTTTTTCAATGCCGAAAAAACTGCGAACTTATCATGAATATTGCATAAAAAATCACACAACAATGTTGGTTTTTTTTACTTTTCTTGACTTTTTTGTTTGTAATTTTTAATTTTCTCATTGCTTGCCGTTTTTCACCGATATTTTCCTTTTTTTTTGTTTTTCTAGACCCTTTGCCAATTTTATCTTGATGCCACTGTCAACAACATTGTGTGTGTATGTGTGTCAAAGGATCTTAGCTTGAGTGGTTTGGTGAACAATTTATCTCCTCAACTGTGTGGGTTCAAGTCTCTGGATACATGATCCCTTCAGGTGGATCTTTATTTATATAGTGGTGTGAAATTTATATATGATATAAATAGTATTATAAAGAACCAGCGTAGATCCATAATAACTCTAAAGCCATTGAGTGTCAAGCGGGATCAAATCTCGAGGTGCAAACCTTTCCTCAAGTTTCGCACTCAAAAAGAGGTTTGCATCTTGAGAGATTTGATCCCTCTCGCACTTGATAGATCTGGAGTTAAGATGTATCTATGGTGGTAGGTAACACTCCTCAAACCCTCAAGATTGAAGAATACATGTCAAGAAAAAATGTAAGCAACATGACAAATCCTACCAAGAGATTTCCAAGTGACTACACCTAACATGAGATCATGAGCAACCCATTGAGCTTATACCGAGTAGTACCCTATAGTAAACGAAATTGTACACCACTGAGATTGCAAGAAGATTTCTGCAAATATATGAAAGATATATTGAGTAATAAATGATTGATAAGAATGATGGTTTACAATGAGGCTCATGACAGTCTCCTTATTCGCATTGGTTGCTCACAAGGTGAAGGGGTATGTGCCCTTTGACTTTTCAATAAATCAGTTGCATTATTATTATTGATTATATTTTTAGTATTATTATGTTTATAACATTTCCATCCTCTTAAGAAATGCTTTCTCCTCAAAGCATAATAAATTGGATTCTTTCCAATTGAGCAACTTTCTATGGAAAAATGAAGTTTATTTGTTTTTAAGCTTTGACTTTGTGCCTTCCATGTTAGTGAGGTTCCTTTCTATTGTATGCATCATACTCTGAAGTCATTTGACTTGATTGTTTAACATGAAAGCTTTATGCTTCTTGGCACTATATTTCCCTTGCTTCCACTGTCGTATGTTTGATTGTGATTCTTGCCCCATTTTTATTGATTGCAATTGATTCTTCTTGAGATTCAAACCTTCAACACCCAATAATTTATAGTGTTGACCTTGCAAAATAAACTCCATGAATTGTTCTTCAAGGTTTGTGGTATAACTTGTTGAATTTTGTGCAACTAAGGGAGAAATTTCCATAGAAAAGCACTCTATGAGTTAACCCCTTTCACCCTTGAAGCGAATTATTTCTCACGTGCAAATTATTTTTATAAGTGCAAAAGTTATTTCAAAATTGTTTTATAAAGTTATTTTGACATGTGCAAAAAAAAAATCACTTAAGTGGTCTAATTCAACATGTGCAAAAATGGATCACTCTAGGAGCTTCCAAAAACCTAATTCGAGTAACGGATTTTGTCTTAAAGATTCCTATATATTGAAGAGAAGCTTTCATTTGCAACACATCGAGTTCTCTCTCTCTCTTGCTTTGGTGATCTAGCTCTTGCATTTGTGATCAAGCCCTCACATCTATAATTTCTCTCTCTTATTGTTAGCAAATCTATTGTAGATTTGCAAATCTATGATTATCAGTGGCAGATCTCTTATCATTATTCGCAGATCTCTTATTATCAATGGCAGAACCCTAATTATCAATGGCAGATCCCTAATCATCATTGGCAGATCTCTTATTATCAGTGGAAAATCTCTTATCATCATTGGCGATCTCTTTCGCATTGGTGATAAAGCCCTTGCATCAGTATTTTATCTCTCACTGTAAGCGGATTTATTGGAAGCATGTTATTTCGTTTCATCATTGGCAGATCTAGTGGAGATTTCTATCTTGCATTTCTGGAGATTTCTTTCTTGCATTATTGTTTGGCAGATTTCGTATTATTGGCAATATCTCTATCTTGTATTATCATTGGTGGAAAATCTCCCTGGTATCATTTTTTGCAAATCTAATATTACAAGTCTCGTCCTCTTGCATATGGAGGATATATACTTATTATTTGTGGCCAGAAAATCTTATTGTGAAGGCGTATTGTGTTGAATTTCTAGCATGCATCTGGAAACTTGTCTATCTCATTCGTGAAAGCTAATCTTCTTCTTGCACTTGCAATTCTAAAGTTGATTTTCAGTTCATTAACACTTATCTTGAAGCACGATCTTTGGAAGATATTTTTCTCATATTTGTGGCAAGATTGCTTCGCACTAAAGGCTTGAGGCTTATTTGTCATCTGCCAGCAAACCTATTGCAGATCTCCTATTCGCACTTGTAATCTTTGTTGAAGGATTGAAGGATCCATTATTTTACATTTGTGATCAGATCTCACACCTCATAAGATTTGTCCTACTTTGAAAAGGGGTAATGTTGTTGTCAATGAGAAAAGGGTTTTGCACTTTGCTTATCTATCTCTGTTGAACATTTGATGAAGATCTAATAGAAGAATATTCTTAAACGGTTTTCCCCCACAGTGGGGTTTTTCCCTGGTCTTGGACCAAATATGTTGTCATACTATTCATTGACTATCCTTTATATGGTTATTGGTTATTGTCTGCACTTAAAGGTTGAATATCTAAGATAATTAATTTCAAAATTGCAAAATTTAACATAACTTCCAAACTGCATCAACCATACCACACCTAGAACCATATCCATTTCCTCAAACGGTAGAGCGTAGAGTCATGTTTGTAGTTCTAGTTCTTGTAATTGAATAAAGACTTCATGAAATCTTTCTACTGCTTTGACCTTTCGTCCATTAGTGACCATCACGGTTAGGTCCTTCGTGGGGTACATGAAAAGGTTTAGTTGTTTAGCGACAACAATTGCTATACAATTATGAGTACTACCAGAATATATAAGTATTGTTGTGTTTCTATCTTTTATTACTCACTTAAGCTTCAAGGTCTTAGGTTGTGGTTTCTCTATTATGATAGCTAGTGGAACAGTAGGTTTCCTTTGTTCTTTTCATGGTGACTAAATTTTATCGTTTCTAAGATGAGGTGGAATGTATTTTGCAATTGATTGTTGTATATGGCCTTTTGGAGTAATTATTTCTCTTTGAAGTTCATTTTCTTCATTTCCAATTTGTTGGGCACATGATATTGAAGCTATTGATACTTTTTGCAATGTTTCATCATAGTCAGAATATAAGTTGTATGCTATAGTGATTTCAACATCAAGTTTATGGACTTCTACTTACTTCCCATTCACTATTTTATAGTAGCATAATGGTATGCTTTCACATCTATGCCCTAGAGTCTAATTTTTCCACACCTACAACAATTGTTTTCTTTTTTTTCTCCTCCTCTAACCAGTGATTTTTAGTGGTGTTGTAGTCACCTTTTAACTATAATTGGTTGTCTTCTTTTAAAATCCAAAAGTTACCTCATGTTGAGTATCATCTTTCGTTCAATTATCTTCAACATGCTTATGGCTTCAACCAAATTCTTAGGTCTTGATAGTCTTAGACCGTTGTGAATAACGGGTTTTAATCTTCAAATATACAATTTTAGCAATTGGTCCTTTGTAAGGTTTATGAATCTAGTAGCTAGGGCTTCCCATTTATAGGTATATTCATTATTTGTACCTATTTGCTAAAAATAAGTGAACCTAGTAAAGATGTCATCTTCTTCATAGTTATGAAATCTTTTTAGAAGATCTTCTATGAACATTTACCAATTAACAAATAAACCACTTGTTTTCTTTGGGCACCCACTAAACCAATCATAAGAATCACCTTTTAGGTATAGGGAAGCTATTGATATTTTTTGTGACTCCCTAACGAGTGGATTCATAGTAAAAATCCCTTCCATTTTACTAACCCACATGATAGCTTTTATATCGTCTATTCCATCACATTTAGGCATATCAACTTTAATTTTATTTAGACAACCCACACTATCTTGATATCTCTAGGAACTAAAGTTAAACAAATTTGGACATGGTGGTGGTCTTGGGTGGGCTAAGGGTTGTGCAAATAACGCAACTACCCCTTTAGTTAGTTGGTCAATTATTTCGTTATGATCATTAAGAATCCTTGTTGTTTCATCCTTGTCGTCATTTCTTGTTCATAATGTGAAAATTTCTTAATCTAAGAAACCCTACTACTAACCACTGATTTACTTCTCCTACTTGATTATTTAAATTTTATACAAGTTATTAATCTAAAAATTCAGAAAAACAGCAAAGTAAACACAAATAGTGACCTACACATACAGATCATTTACTGAATATAAGGCTCATATGATAAAGTGACACATATTTTTCGGACAAATCTCCCCGGAAAAACCCAATGCGAGAAAACCGATGTAGCTAGCACTAGAGGGTTTTATTATTATGCAGAATCTGAAAACAACAATTTCTCGACACTAGACATGGTTGGCCCTATAGAGAAAGTCACAGCAACAATACCTCTTTCACTCGGAGACAGAAAATATGGTTGATTCACACCCTCAAACGAGATTTACAGAACTCGAGCCCTTTCTGGCCCACCGGAAACCCCAATGCTACTCCTCAGCCCTTTGCGTCAACCTTACTGGCTGCGTCAGCCTCTGCGCTACTCTGGAAGGACCTGCATCACCCTCTTTGGGCTTACGTTGCCCCTGTGCTGCCCTGACTAGGCCTGCGTCAACCCTGCGTGGCTCCTGTTACCTCTGCACTGCACCTGACTGGGCTCTAGCTAGACTGCATAGCACTGGCTACCCTCTACGCTGTTGGATATGCTGCCTCTCTGTGGTTGTTGTATTCTTGGCCTTGGATTCAAAATCCCTCGCCAAAAATGCCTCTCATGGCACTGCAAACTCTTCCTGAAATACTTAGCAAACCACGCCCTAGAATTTCAACTTAGGTTCAGTGCTCTAAAAATGTGTGCATTCTCCAACTGACCCCAAGCCCTTCTCTTATACTTTTCTCGTTGACAAACCAACGACAGTGATCTAATCTCTAATCAACGGCTAATATTAGAAGCTGCTTGATCCACGTCACTTAGAACATTTTCATCACATGTTTAATTTCATTCACTTTAATCTTTTAAAGACCTAAGTTAGACTTAGGGTCTTTAATTAAAAAGATTAGTTATTTGAATAACTCTTAAACCAGATGGAATTTCTCCAAACACTTTCATGGTCTTGGAGATCTCATGTACTCCAGCTCCACAAAATTTCGGAGCTAGAGCACATCCGATGCTACCACAAAATCTCAACACTCCCTCTTAGCGAGGAATGTGCTCTAGCAATACATTCACACCGAAGTATTGCTCTGATCTCTAGCATCGGTCTCGCGCTAATGCTTGGCCTGCTGCCCTTCATCATTGCACTGTTGCTGCTCTCTGTATTGTTGCCAATGACTCTGCCACAATCACTGCTACATTCGTACTGCAGCTCCCTCTCAAATTGTTGCATTGTGCTCCCAACTGCTGCACTGCAACTCAGTTGCTGAGAAGTAAGCAACTGAAGGACCCCTACCCAAACACTGACAGACAAGTCAGTCGTGCTGCATCTCATCACTGAAGCTCCCTTGGCTGTTGCTCTGCGTTGTCCTCCTAAAGCCACTGTGCTGCTACAACACTGCACTACATAAGCACTGCATCCTCTGCACTGCCGAAGCCCCGTCAACCCCTCTACGTTGTTGCTACTACGTTGTTGCTGCCTTTGCATTGTGCTACTCCCTCTACAGCGTCCCAGCTCTGCCCTCTACATCACTGTGATCCTTTGCACTCACTGCTCCAGTCATCCCCATTATTGTCTTAAGGCTCCTATAGCACATATGTGATCCAAGAGTTGGGCTACTCGAGGATCCTACCTCCACCCTATAGTTGCTCTATAGATCAATATCAACCCACCTCTTCTCTCGTGGTATAAGAGTGCTCATGGCCACATCATCATCGGATCCATTGTCTTCTTGAGTTTTCGCAACCTTGGAACTAGAAGCTTCCTTGTCCTTCTTCCTCAGAGGACAATTGGTGGCAAAGTGTCCAAGTTCACCACATCTAAAACATTTGATCTTTCATAGATCCCGCTTCTTTTTCCCTTGTTACTTCTTAGATTCCAGGGCTGCATCTTCCTCTTCCTCCTTCACTTTGCTTGATCCGGTGCTTGTTTGTCTCTTGGTCATCCAGTGGATTTCCTCTTGTCAGAGGATAGCCCACATGTCGTCCCAGCTTGGAAGGTCCTGTCTGCCCAAGATGCTTTGGACAAACGTTTCCCAATCATCTGTGACTGCATTTAAAGTAGTCCTCACAATGACATCATCATCCACTTTAACCCCCATGGCAATCAGTTGATCCCGAATTGTCTGCAACCTGAAGAGGAAAGGATCAATTTCCTCCCCTTTATTCATTATAAACAACCTCATTCGGTTCTCCAGAAGCATCTTCTTTTGGACGAATTTCCCTTGATACATTGTGGTTAATGCTTTCCACAGATCATTAGTCGTCTTCTTCTCAGCTATGCGTGGGACCACATGATCCTTGACCTCGTCCATGATGAAGTGTTTAGCATGTGCTTCAGCTTCATTATGCTTCGCGAGAAGAGCAACATCGGTCAATGTAGCCAAGATGCTTTCTGCATGCTCTCGTAATGTGTATGCCTATAGGACCGTCAGGATTCTAGCCTTCCAGATAGCAAAGTTGGACAAGTCGTCCAACCTATCCTGATCATGCAATCCGTATGGCACCATCTAGCTTAGAAATAAACTGTCGAAACAGATACTCCTCTCCGTGCTTCTATTGCCACCCTCAACAGAAACTCGAAACTAGGGTCCTTGGCAAGAAAGGCATCCTCTGCTCCCTCTGACAACTGATTTTGATCACCCTCCTAATCGATCCTCAGATTTCTTTGGGTAAAACCTACCAAGCAATTGTTCTCCTCCCGCTCTTTATCAACTTAGCTAGGCACGATTATGAACCGACAAAATCTCCACCACACCAGCAACTGTTGAAGATCTGAAGCTTTGCTTCCGAACTACGTTAAATTTGCACAACAACTCGAACTGGACCGCGTCCCTCTGGCTGGCCTCTACGTGAGCAGACTGGCTCAGCGCAACGCAAGCTGCTCCTACGTCACCCTGGAAGGCTCTTCGCAGCCTCCTTCGGATCTCTGTTGCCTCAGCTGCCACTCTCTGCAGCAAAAACTTCTTCAACTGATTTGCTGGAGATTCAGCTTGATCTGCAATGCTCTTATACCATGAGAAATTTTCTTAATCGAAGAAACCCTACTACTAACCATTGATTTACTTCTCCTACTTGATTATTTATATAAGTCATTAATCTGAATATTCAGAAAAACAGCGAAGTAAACACAAATAGCAGCCTACACATATAGATCATGTACAAAATATAACGTTCACATGACAAAGTGACACAGATTTTTCGAACAAATGTCCCTGGAAAAACCCAATGCGGGAAAATCGGTACAGCTAGCTCTAGAGGGTTTTATTATTATGCAGAATCTGAGTACAACAATTTATGGGCACCAGACATGGTTGGCCCTGCAGAGAAAATCACGGCAACAATACCTCTTTCACTCGGAGACAGAAACTATGGTTGATTCACACCCTCAAACGAGATTTACAAAACTCGAGCCCTTTCTGGCCCACTAGAAACCCCAACGCTGTTCCTCAGCCCTCTGCGTCAGCCTCTGCGCTGCTCTGGAAGGACCTGCATCACCCTCTGTGGGTTTACGCTGCCCCTGCACTGCCCTAATTGGGCCTACACAGCCCTGCATGGCTCCTACTGCCTCTGCAATGCCCATGACTGGGCTCTAGTTGGACTGCGTAGCACTGGCTACCCTCTGCGCTGCTGGATACACTGCCCTCTGTGCTGCTAGATATGTTGCCTCTCTGTCGCTGTTGTATTCTTGGCCTTGGATTCAGAATCCATCGCCAATACTGCCCCTCGCTGCACTACAAACTCTTCCTAAAATTCTTAGCAAACCACGCCCTAGAATTTCAGCGTAACTTCAGTGCTCTGCCAATGTGTGTGTTCTCCAACTGACCCCAAGCCTTTGTCTTATACTTTTCTCGTTGGCAAACCAACGGTCGTGATTTAATCTCTAATCAACAGCTAAGATTAGAAGTTGCTTAATCCACGTCACTTAGAACATTCTCGTCACATGTTTAATTTAATTCACTTCAATCTTTTAATTTTCCTAAGTTAGACTTAGGGTCCTTAATTAAAAAGATTAAATATTTGAATAACTCTTAAACCACATGGAATTTCTCCAAACGCTTTCTGGGTCTTGGAGATCTCATGTACTCCAGCTCCTCCACAAAATCTCGGAGCTAGAGCACATCCGATGCTACACCAAAATCTCAACACATAATTGGGTTTGTCATCATTTCTCAAATTCTTCTATTAACTTGTCAACTTTGTCTTCATTTTCTATTAATTTATCAATATTATCCCTTAATTCCTTTTGTAGTTCTCCTAGCTCTTTTTTTCCTTCTCTTGACTCTTTATGTCCCTTCTCAACATTACCGAGGCAATGTCTTCTGATGTTCACTTCATCTCTACATCGGTTAACTTCTACATGTAATTCATCATTGATAACAATATTGGACTTATTTTTTTATTTTTGGGCTCCACTTTTTTCACTTTATAATGGTATATAAAGTTTACTTTACAAGAAGTTAACATGAATATAAAGCGAGAATGTGTTGTTGATTTTTGGGTAGCTGCGGGAAGTATTCCCTAACTACTCAAGCAGCTAAAATAAAAGAAAATTAAAGAAATTAAAATTAAATTAATTTGTTCAGGTCGGCTCCAGTTGTTCAAATTGGCCCAACCAAGGAGGTGTGCCCCTTAGGCACCCTAAGATCACTATAAAAGGGCATTAGCCCTTCTCATTTCTCACACACATCACACAATTCAAGAGCTCACTTTCGAAAGTGATTGGTCTAAGTTAGTAGCAGCCATCAAGGAGTCAAGGAGGCGAGTTTTATGTCTAACGAAAGAGAGAAGTTTAGGGTTGGTTTGTGCCCTAAACTTAGTTGTATACCTGTGTTGGAGAAGGGTCGAGAACGTGGAGTTTTTCAGTGGACAAAAGAGGCTGTGAGAAGATCGAGTTCTGGCCAAAATCCATAGTAAGGAAAGATTGCTTAGGGCATCAGATTAGGGTCGCAAGAAGAGCCTAGAACAAGCCTCCATTTGAACCTAGAAGAGGACGTGAAAGGATGTTGGGACAGAGATATCAAGGAATTTGGATGGAGGATATAAGGTAAGGTTGAGGGCTGGGAGAAGAAGGTCGCAATCGAGGCTGGACAAGGTCGAGACCAAGCCGCAGAAGGAGGTTGGTAGGACGTGGACAGGGTTGTTGAGGCAGGCGCAAACCAGAGCGTTTAGAGCCACGAACAAGCCTACACAAGGCCGCAAACAATAAAGGGTCGTAGGATGAGGCTAATCAGAGGCCATGTGGAGGCTTGATTTATCTGCAAGCAAAGGCCATGTGGAGGCTTGATCTAGCCGCAAGCAAAGGCCATGTGGAGGCCTAATTTGGTCACAGGAGGGTTGCGGACTGTGCGTGTTTTGGTCCACAACAAGGGTTAATACTGACCCACAAAACGGTGCTAACAAGCTTGAGATATGGCAACAAAAAGCGGCCTGAGGCAAGGTCAGATCAGAGCTGCTAAGAAGGGTGGTTAAGGCTAAGGTTACGACCAAGATAGGGCAGTTGGTTGGCAGCAGGTTGACCTAGCCCTAAGGGCTAGCAAAAGGCCAAGGGTTTGCTAGCTAGAAGGTCTGCACAGTCACCATAGAAGTTCTAAGGTTTGTTTTACCAAGTTTGACCATAACTATAATTTTGGTCTGGGTTGACCAAGTTTGACTTGAATAATATCAGATTGTACTTTCGCTAAACTAAACAATTTCTCCTAGAAAAGATTGTTGGGTTTTCTCCCGAATTTGGGTTTCCCAAGGAACAATATTGGTGCCTACTGAACATGGCTATTCTACTATGACCTCTATTGTTTCTGTTGTATTTACAGTTGAATTTTCTGTGTAATTGCTTAATGATGTTCTACGGTGTGCTAAAGTAATATCATATATCATTGCAAGTAATTATCAGTTGCAGAAAATTGTGCTTGTCTAATTAGCACTAGAAATCCAACATGTGTTTGTACGTGTGTGTGTATTTGGCACTTTTCTTCAAAAAAAAAATTGGAATTTTAACTTAATTATTAAGAATTTAATTTATTTAATAAGCCACTTTGAGATATCAACACTAAAAAAAGCTTAACAGACCCAACTTTATGGAAAATTCAATGTACAAATTGTAAGGCGCACGTTAAAAATGATGGCGCCTCCATACAATTGAACACATGCGCAAGTGTACAGATCAAGCGTTGGTGTAAAGTGACAACATAGCAAGCACAGCAGTCTGAGAATTTGTAAGACAATGGCAAACTCCAAATGTAGGGCAACATGAACAAGTGTACGATACAAAGCACGGTGTATAACAAATTTGACAACAACAAGTTGGCAACTAAGAATAGCACGGTTGACAACCATATAGATAGAAATTAAAGTGGAATGATGTTGTATGATGGATAGAACTGCATACGAAAATGTAGTTTGCAACTTTAACCCATAGGAGCAACCAGGTGGCTCTGATACCAATGTACTGAACAAACCAGTTTATCAGTGAGATTGCAAGAAGATTTCTACAAATATATGAAAGATATATTAAGTTATAAAACATTGATAAGAATGATGGGTTACAATGAAACTCATGTGGTCTACTTATATGCATTGATTGTCACTGTTACAGTTTTTGTAGTATCGCAGGTGTTCTAGTCTCAAAACTTTGTGGAGAGGCTAAAACATAGGAGTTCTCCATAACCCAGAAATTGTTTCTGGAAATTACACATAGAAGTGTCTCAATTAGATTATTAGCCTGTTTTAAAATATTTCCTAAGTCCAAAGTTGGGAAATCTAGTTAATTAATCAGAATTAATTGAGATAGGGTGTGAATCATCTAGAAACTCACATGGATCGACTCCGATATGATCCTAGCCCTTGATGAATTTTTAATCTTACTCGTTGGAGTCTCAACAGAAGATTATAAGAAGAAGTTGATGGGTAGATGGAGAACACACACAAGAGATCGATTTCCTTGGAGAGTTTGAATTTCCAGAGGCATTAGCCGGAAGAGTTCGAGCTTCAGAACGGAAGTAGAGACAGAAAGGGGCAAGGATAGTGATTCGAAGGATATTTTCCAAATTTGGAGAGGCAACAGCAAGAGGTCGAGTTATTCCCAGTGAGGCAACAACAAGAGGCCGAGTTATTCCCGGTGAGGCAGCACAAAGGATTGTGCAGTCTAATTTACAAGGCAATTCAATTTACTTGTGATAAAAATGGATTTAGTTTCCAAAGGCCTAGAAACTCTTCCAGAAGGCTGGAGAATGATTTTCAATAGTACAGTCAAGCAGAACGACTTGATCAAAGGCAGTTCCGGGCTAGATGTCTAAGGGTCTGCGCAAGCATTGTGTAGAAGCCATCGTGAGGGGTCCAGGAGGACGAGTTTCGGAAGCGAAGTTGCGTTGGGGTTGCTTGTGGAGGAAGAGAAATTCCCTTGAATAATTTCGGCCAGATTTTCTTGTTGTGGATTGGGAGATTTGGGCATCCAAATTGTACTTAGAATATTCAATTGTTGCTTAATAATATAAAACCCTCAGTTGTTGCACCGGTTTTCCCAAAGGTTTTTTCGAGAACTTTTGTCCAAAAATAAGTCTGTCAATTTTTGTGTGTGCTAGAATATTTCTAAGTTTCAAGCGTAATTATTTTCGCAACTTTATCTGTGAAGGTTGCAGTGTGATTTATTCGATAGTTGTCGTACCAAATAAATTGTTAATTAATTAACAATTAGAAGAATTTATTCCAGTTGCTACAATCGTATTTCAGACTTGAAATATTCACATGGTATCAAAGTGAGATTGATCAGGCGAGAAGCTCAGAAGTGAAAGGAAAAAATCATCCATTTTCAAGAGGAGTCTATAAGTACAATTTCCAGATTTGCACAGAAGTTGGCTTAGCAGTTCGAATTGCTCGACAGAGGGTTCGATTTTTTCCAATGCAGGTGGCAAGAAAAATTTGCAGTGCCTAGGAGCGATTCCAGCAAGCAATAGCAGAGCTAGAAAGTAGTTTCGATGAAGCAAATCAGATTTTCGCTGAGCAAATTCCTTGCTTGGACGCAGAAGGGTTTTGCAGCAACAAAATCAACGTCGGGTGGAAGAGAAAAACACACAGAGGGAAAATTTCTCTTAGGGGATCTCAAGTTTTAGAGATCGGATTTTTCCATTTGTAGATTGGCAGTAGCTGTGACCAGTTTCTCTCACTCCAGCAGGGAGTGCAAATAGCAGGTTCAACAGCCAAGCAAGGGAAAAGAGGGAGATTTTCGACCAGTTTTGTGATGGCCACAGCTGCGCTTAGAGATCAAGATAGGTTGGAGGGAGCCTCCGACTATGTCATCTGGAAGGCTAAAATGTCCTTCCTTCTAGATGAATTTGGCCCGAAAGCATATGCAGAGAATGTGGTGGCAATACCCCAGGATGTAGATCAGTTGAAGGAGTACAAGAAAGAAATGGCAAAGGCAAAGCAGATGATCTTGGATGGAGTCTAAGATCGTATAGTCTCACATATATCTGGCAAGAACACTACCAAGGAAATGTGGGGTGCTCTCTCCCAACTATATCAGAGATATTCCGAGCAGAGGAAGATGTTTCTCCAAGAGATGCTGAGAAGCATCAAGATGCAGAAGGGTGAAGGCATAGATCCCTTCCTCATCAAGATTCAAGAGGTTCGTGATCAACTTTTCAACAGTTGGAGAGGTACCTTAATCGACAAAGCCTATACGATTGGCACTGAACAGTGTCTCAGAGGAGTGGCAAGTGTTTGTCCAAAGTATCTTGGGCAGAGACACATTGCCTGGATGGGACAGGATGTGGTACGATCTACAACAGGAGGACTTGAGGTGGGCTCTAGTAAAGAGCTCCTTCAACAAAAGCGACAGCAAGGTCGTGAAGGGTGAGAAGGAAGAGGAGAATGTGGCCCTAGCATCGAAGGGTGCCACCCAGGGACAGGGGGAGAAGAAGAAGAAGGACCTATCGAAGGCCAAGTGCTTCAGGTGTGGCAAGCTTGGCCATTACAATTCACATTGTCATCTCCAAAAGAAGGACAAGTAGGAGAAGCAAGACCGGGCAGCAATGTCCGCAAAGATATTTAAGTTGTCCTCCAAGCTGGAGGAAGATTTTGCCATGTTTGCAACTATACCTCTAGGAGTGAGGTGGGGCAATATGGAGCTATAGTCCCAGAGTTGTGCAAAGGTTGGGCAAGGTTCATTGAGGTGTCCTCCTCATGGATCATTACCTTGCTATAGGGGCCCTCAATATTGAGTATCAAGATGGAACAGTGTCAATGTTGCAGTCAGATTTCTAAGTGACAATTGCAGACTAGTAGCAGTCAGGTGCTGAGGAGTGAAGTGCAGCGTGGCACAGTGCAGATCAGCAGTAGTGCAGATTCTTCAGTAGAAAATGCAGGGACTAGTAGCAGTCAAGACTCAAGAGACAGATGCAGTAGAGACACAGATGATTCAGTATTTAGGATGATTCTCAGTTGCAGTTGCAGCAACAACGGATGAGAGGGAGTTGAAGTGCAGATGCAAAGTTGGCAGCAGTCTAGCAACACAGATGTAGCATCAGAGTTGCGCAGCGGTTGGTGGGCAGCAGTAGGCAGTCAGAGTGGCGCTAGATATCAGCGACGTACAGAGGGTGATGCAAAGACAAGGTGTTGTAGCAGTGGTGCAGCACTAGAACACCTTCATCGCTAAGAGGGAGTGTTATTTTTTGTAGCATTAGAGGTGTTCTAGTCTCAAAACTTTGTGGAGAGGCTAAAAAGCAAAACAGACGCAACATTAGAGTTGCGCAGTGGTTGGTAGGAAGTGGGAAGCAGTCACAGTGACCATACATCAGCAACGTACAGAGAGTGATGCAGAGACAGCGTGTTGTTGTAGTGGTGCAACACTAGAACACCTTCCTTGCTAAGAGGGAGTGTTAGTTTTTGTAGCATCGGAGGTGTTCTAGTCTCGAAACTTTGTGGAGAGGCTAAAACACAAGAGTTCTCTATAACGCAGAAGTCGTTTCTAGAAATTCCACCTAGAGGTGTTTCAATTAGATTATTAGCCTATTTCTAAATATTTCCTAAGTCTAAACTTAGGAAATTTGGTTAATTAATCAAAATTAATTGAAATAAGGTGTCGATATGATCTTAGCCCTTGATTAAGTTTTAATCTTGGTTGTTGGAGTCCCAACAAAAGATTATAGGAAGAAGTCAATGGGTAGATGGAGAACACACACAAGAGATTGATTTCCTTGGAGATTTCAATTTTCTAGAGGCAGTAGTCGGAAGAGTTCGAGCTTTAGAAGGGAAGCATAGACAGAGAAGGGCAGGGGCAGTGATCCGGAGAGGCTGCAGCAAGAGGCCAAGTTATTCCCACTGAGGCGGCGCAAAGGACTGTGCAATTAGCTTCCGAGGGCAATTTGATTTAGCTGTGGGAAAAATCAATTCAGCTTCCAGAGGCCTAGAAAGTCTTCCAGAAGGTCGAAGAACCATTTTCAATCAAAGAGTCAGGCAGGCCGCAGAACAACTTGATCAGCGGCAAATCTGGGCCAGACGTCCAAGGTTTTGTGCAAGCACTGCGCAAAAGCCAGCGTGAGGGGTCCAAGAGGACGAGTTTCTGAAGCAAAGTTGTGCCAGGGTTACTTGGGTAGGGAAGGGAAATACCCTTAGATAATTTTGGCCAGATTTTCTTGTTGTGGATTGCCAGATTTGGGCATCCAGATTGTACTCATAAAATTTCATTGTTTCTTAGTAATATAAAACCCCCAGTTGTCGCATTTGTTTTCCGAAATTGGGTTTTTGGACTTTTGTCCAAAATTAAGTGTGTAAATTTTTATGTGTGCGTGCTAGAATATTTCTCAGTTTCTAGTGCTATTATTTTTCGCAGTTTTATTTGTGAAGGTTGCAATGTGATTTATTCGATATTTGTTGTAGCAAATAAATTGTTAATTAAATAACAATTAGAAGAATTAATTATAGTTGCTGCAATAGGATTTCAGACTTGAAATTTTCACATGGTGTCAGAGCGAAATTGATCAAGCTGGAAGCTCAAAAGTGAAAGGAAGAAATTGTCCATATTCAGAGGTGGTCTGGCAGTACGATTTCCAGATTTGCATAGAATCTATCTTAGCAATTTGAACTGCCCCCAAATGTAATCAATTGCACCATTAAAAAGTTATTTGGAACATACTTCAGAGAAGAAGAAAAAAAAATCTCCAAATCTGCAAAAAAAAATCTCTCACCACCCAAATTGATGCTCTGATACCACTTGAATATTCTCGATATGCAAAATGAACAAACAGAAGAATTTAGAAAATGTCCTTAAGGTAGGGCCACATCAACAATTACGCATTAAAGAAGTAACCACTCCACAAGCAATGTTTTTTGCCATACAAATCTAACATGCTCAATACCATGATATGCATATGTATAAACACTCTCTCATATGTACTGCTAGGTGCCCATGTCCACAATCCCTTATTATTACACTCCATAAATATTACCTACCTACTAACTTGTGGACCTTGTTCAATAAGTATAGCCACATTACATTAATTAACCTCCCAGGATACCTAACACTTTGTCACTTATATGTTTTGGCACTTACAATGAATATCTATTCATTATGGATTTAGCTTGTTCAGTTATTACAAGCGCTCCGAGGGGGGCATGCCAACTACCACTCAGTACTACACTCCATAAAATATTACCTGCCAACCAACTTGTGCGCCTTATTTATGAGTATGGCCACAATAATTAATATCCTTAGGTACCTAGCACTTTATCAATTATGTGCTTTAACATAAACAATAAATAGATATTATAGATTTGGCTTGTTTGCTATTACTAATTTTTTAGTTTTATGCCATTTAGACCCATTGACAAATAGAGTTTCGCAACCCATCAGCAAAAAGTTTCCAGGTCAGTGAAGGTAAGACGCTGATATTGACCCCACCAACATTCAAGTCATTTCAATCACAAGCTCGTGTTTTTGCTCATGCTTATGGATGTGCCAACACACATAACAGCAGTTGGGGCCAAGTGCAAAGCCTTGCTATCTTTGGCAGAATAGATAACCCCCACTCACAGCCTCTTAGCCAAAGGACTCCGACTTTAATGATATTAAGTGGAATTTCTCCCAAGTAGGGTTAAGCCATGCTAGCCATATCAGGAAGACAGTACAAAAACAAAAAACCACTATTCAGCCTAATACTCTTGATCTATATATAAAGCATTGTGCCTTGCCTGGTAATAAAAGAAAATTGAATCGACCTGATTGTATTGATTTCTAAAGCATTGTGATTTGCCTAGTGATCAATGCACCCAGACTATCTGAACTGACGTATTCCTCCAATCATCTCAAGCATTTCTATGCATCAGCAAACTCCGGCGATTGGATCATTATTTGCCAGTTGCTTGCATCTCAGGAGAGCAGGGGAAGGTGGTTTTGTTCCAATAAGCCATTCAGATTGAGAAATTATATTTGAGAGAGAGGGTTGGACCAAGCAATTGGGTTTATTCCAATAGTGGTCACTCTGCTACGCACAGCAAAACAAGCAAAGAGTAATTATCGATATCCGAGTTACACAGAGTATGCACTGTTTGGGAGAAGGAAAGGACTATTATCTAGAGTGCAATAGGTCAGTCTCGTGCATTTTTCTGAACAATTCAAGCATCTGGGTTTTAAAATCATACAAGACCCTAGCAGTAATAGAATTGAGCCCTACTAGCAATGGAAATAAAACTGACTAAAAATAAAGCATTTTTAACATCTTTCTCCATATTCACTACTATAATTCTACACCCTGCGGGACTGTAAAAGCCCTATTCAAACAAAGTGTAGTAACGCTCCAAGAAAAGAAGAAAAATAAAACAGAAACAAAACAGGGCAATTAAAAGTTCATTAAAGCAGCAAAGAGAAGTGCTGTGATAGCTTCGGTCGAGAAATGAACCTACATCGTCCGATAAGAGGAGTTAGCAAGAAACTTTTACTCTCTTCTCTGTCTAGGAAGCAGATTATGCCGCCTTCGGACGAGAAAAGTTATATATGTTGAAGGCGCCAAATTTTCCTGCTCCGTCGAAACTAAAAGCTTGACCGGAAAGAGGGAAGCCAATTCAATCGTATGTTTGTTTTTTTATCGTTTTAAATTATTTTCAGTGAATTCAACGGGGTGATAGCTTTCGGTATATTGGTGGATTATTTCGGGGAAGTTAAATTAGAATGGAAAATCATATATCGATTAATATTATTTTTTAAATAAATAATGATTGATATTTTTTTTAAATTGATATGATTTATTCGATTTTAAAGGGGCAGAAGATTATTTTCAATTTTTAGCATTTTATTTTTATGTGGGAAAAGTATTTTAAGATTATATTAATTTAAAAGTTCACAAAAATTGGTATTGTTCTAAATATTTTGAAAATAAGATTTAACGTCAATATAAGATGGACAATCCATGTGGTGTAGAGTAATTGGTGATGGGGTACCTTGTTAAGGCACTTTGTTTGTAAAGTCACTAGATTGAAACCCATGGATGATATTTTTTTTTTGACATTATCTTTGTCACTCACATTTACAGGCATAGGAACCAAGTGGCAGACAAACTTTCTAAAGAAGCATCGGAGGTGGCTTATTATGGAGCATGATGGGGCGCAGGTGTTCCAATTTTATCATCGACCTTTCATAGATGATATACATGATATGGGAGCAGTCACTCCATGACTGCAATTTTGTTTTCATCATCATTTTTTTCAATCTATATTTTGTCATGCTGATAGTACTCTATCTTTCAGCATTATTTATATCAGTTGCTATCATGTATTATTGTACATTTTGTGATTAGATTTAGGTTTTTTCTCTGATATTAGCTTATTATTTGACAACTATTTGCCTTAGAACCATGGACATACTGGTTATTATCTATAAAATATAACATGTAATTTTTCTTACATATTAATGAAAAATTAGAACTTTTTTCCTAGGAAAAATTCTAAACTACCAAAAAAAAAAATATATATATATATAAGATGGACAATATAAGAAAAAATGTTTTCCATATTTAATCTTTAGTATTATAAAGTGCAAATTTAAAAATTTGGAGGGAATTTATTATTTTTGGAATGTTAAATATATGCATATTAGATTAAAACCAACCTAGATCCATGTTAATTCCAGATTTATCAAGTGCCTAGATGGATCAAATACTTGAAGGTGCAATCATTTTTTCTCAGTGCAAAACTTGAGAAAAGATTTGCACAGATTTGATCTCTCTAGGCACTTGTTAGATTCAAAGTTAAGATGGATCTAGACTAGTTTAATTATTATTAATTAATAATTATGATTATTTCTTTTTTTATTTTTTATTTTTATTTTTATTTTTATGCAATTTGACCGAGTCAAAGTGTTTTAATTGACAATTATAAATATTAATTCTATTTTTACGTCGTAAGGCGTTCTTATTTGAAAACAACTCCTCTAGCCGCCACTGTGTCCGTGTCTGAGCCATTGAATCAAATGTTAGACGATTGAAATGTTTTAGGCCATTAGATCCACAAGTAAATAATTTTATATATGTTTTTTATAATGTCAGTTTGTTTTTTTTAATAAGTTGGATTGAATTTAGGTTTTGGTGATTTTTAATTTAAAATGTTGTTATCTATTATGGTAATTTAAAATAATAATAAACTATAAAAACAACCCATGGTATTCATGTGGAATGTAGTTTATTTAAAAGTGGAAACTAAGATGACCTAGATCAATATTAACTAGGAGATCAAATGTCTTGATATGCAAACCTCTTTTAGAGTAAAAAGAGAATTGATCCCTCTCATAAATATTATAGATATAAACTAATTATTTAATAAAATAATTTTTAAAGGTTTATAACCATTATTCTTTTAAAATTTTAGTTAATAAAATGTATCTAAATTTTCATACATCCAAATATACATAGTTTTTCTTCTTCTATATTATTTTTGTTACGACTATTTTATTATTCCAAAAATACATGGTTTTTTTGTTATATATTATTTTTGTTACAAGTGTTTTATTATTCACAAGTACTATTTCTTAATATATAAAAAATTAAATTAATAATTGATTTTTTTTAAATATGTGAATTTGAAGACAACTCCCTTAGTTGCCATTGTGTCAATGTGTGAGCCATTGGATCAAATGTTGAAATGTTTTAGGCTATTAGATTCACAAGTAAATAGTTCTATATATGTTTTTATAATGTTAGTTTTTTTCTTTTCTTTTTAATAAGTTAGATTGAATTTAGGTTTTGGAGATTTTTAAGTTAAAATGTTGTCATCTATTATGGTAATTTAAAATAATAAAATAAAACAATAGTAAACTATAAAAACAGCGCATGGTATTGACCCATGGTATTCATGTGAAATGTAATTTATTTAAAGGGGGGAGCTATGATGACCTAGATCAATCTCAACTAGAGGATCAAATATTTCGATATGCAAACCTCTTTTAGAGTGAAGGAGAATTGATCCCTCTAATAAATAATATAGATATAAACTAATTATTTAATAAAATTATTTTTAAAGGTTTATGACCATTATTCTTTTAAAATTTTAGTTAATAAAATGTATCTAAATTTTCATACATTCAAATGTACATAGTTTTTCTTGTTCTATATTATTTTTGTTACAGCTATTTTATTATTCCAAAAATACATGGCTTTTTTTATTATATATTATTTATGTTACAAGTGTTTTATTATTCGTGAGTAGTATTTCTTAAAAAAAAAAAAAAAAAATATATATATATATATATATATATATATATTAAGTAATAATGATGAATGTTCATAATTCTCATTTCTTAAATAACACTAACTTTACCTTTAATTGCTTAATTGTAATAGTTTGTAAATACATAACAGTTTGTAACTACATACACACTCTTTCCGATTTTTTTTGTTAATGAATATCAAATTTCTTCCTTCAAAAAGAATCTATATACATATCTTTAATTACCTAATAGTAGCTAAAATATCTTACATGTGTTTTACTTTATAATCATAAACATTTTTCATATTATATGATGTCAAAATTACTCAACTTTTTATTCTGAATTTTTAAACAAAGTTTTTCACTACATAATTTTAGCTTTTATAATTTTTTTTTTCTTTTTTTCTTTTTTTGTAAATTTGGTAGGACTTCGCTATTTTCTATTTATAATTGTAAGGCATGTTACAAAAATATAAAATCAAGTCTGTGGCCTCAACCTGCCCATAGGAAACCAGGTCTGTTGGCCACCTTAAAGCATGAAAAGCAAACCAAAATTGGAATTGTTTCATTCGTCTGTGAGCCTCATGAACTAACTGGCCGATTACACAAATATCAACATACCGAGGAAATGAAAGATGTTCATACAAAATCGATAATTGCATCTAAAAGCATGATAAAAAAGTAAAACATCTAGCCATCAGAGGAGTAAACCAAGGCTGGGTCTTTCACAGTTGAACCAGGCATATCAACTTGCAGCAGCTGCTGAAGTTGCTTCTCCATGCGGCCTACCCGATCATCTAGTCAGCTAATGCGGTCAGTAGCCTGATACTGAGTGATCTTGATATGCTGCAGCTGGTTCTGCATGTCCTGAAGCAGGTCCATAAGGCGAGGTTCAATCTTACTTGATTCAATCCTGGCTTGAGCGGGAGGGAAACTTTGCATAGCCTTGGCTATAAGGCACTTTACTATCCAGTACGTATGGACAGTCTACTGGAATAAAGTTCCAAACAAAACTTACAAAAGAAAAAGTTCACTCAGTCTTTACTGTAGATTATAATTTTACAAAATTGACACTATGTGATTAACAATACAGTAAGTTCAAACAACCCTAAGGGGTTTTTTTGTACAAGTTTTATCATTACCTTTCCCTCCATCCAATATATTATGTAGAGTCTTCTGAAGAGAGAGTGTATTCTAGTTTATAACCTCATCCACAATCAAATAAAATGGCTCTTCTTTCTCTTCTTATTCTAGCTTGCACCTTGACACTCCTCTTCTCCTCCTTGCACAAATTTAAACTATGAGGCACAAGGTAGTTGTTGCATATAAAAACATTTAGATATGATAATAAAAATGTGATACTCTATTGTAATTTTATCAAGAAAGTTATGCCCAATATCCAACACCATAGAGCAAGACATGTTCACCAATTCAACAATTGCTTCCAAATCTTTCGCAGTGCTAGAGTTGTTTTCTCAATAGACTTGTTTTTACTTCTCTTGAAATGATGAAAGCTATCATTGTTGCATATAGGAGCATTTAGTTCTGAAAATAAAGTTGTGATACTATGTTATAATTTTCTCTATAAATGTGTTGGAGTTGTTTTCTCAATAAACTTGTTTTTACTGGTGTTAAGTGATGAAATTTGTAGTTGTTACATATAGCATTTAGCTCTGATAAGAAAATTGTGATACTGTGTTATAATTTTCTCTACAAAAGTGTTGGAGTTTTTTTCTCAATAAACTTGTTTTTACTGCTCTTAAGTGATGAAATCCATCGTTGTTGCATATAGGATCATTTAGATCTGATAAGAAAAGTGTGATACTATGTTATAATTTTCTCTACAAATGTGATGGAAAGCGTGCCATGAATGTTGGAAATTTCATGGTTAATGTGATATAAGATAAATACAAATTCATTTCTTCTACACAAGATCAATAAAGCTATGCCGAGTAGCAACAAGACATGTTCATCAATTCCATAAATGTTGATGAATCTCTCTCATAAATGCTATTGAATCTCCCTCATTGTTGGATTTATTTTCTCAATAGAATTACTTTTACTACTCTTGAAGTGATGAAAGCCACCTATCCATATATTTTTTACTATGTGCACAAACAACAGAAGAAACAAACTTCATATCAGCGATACTGAAAAAACAAGAACATGGCAGACACTAGTGAGATCAGTGGTAAAGAACAATGTGACCTTTTTAATAGCTTCTAAGATCATGAAGGAAATAATACATAGATGACACAATGTGACCTTTTTAATAGCTTCTAAGATCATGAAGGAAATAATACATAGATGACTCAATACAAAGTGATCAAGATTAAATATGGAGTGATCCGAATGGAAAATGGCATCCATCCATGGTGTTCATCCACCCATGAAATTTACTCATGGTATTGTAAATGGCATCGACCCATGGTATTTATTCGCCAATGGTATTGTAAGTGACATCTATCCATGATATTCATTCACCCATGGTATGTATCCACCCATGGTATTCATCTACACATAGAATTTACTCATGGTATTGTAAGTGGTATCTACCCTTGGTATTGACCCATGGTATCCACCTATGGTATCTACCCATAGTATTGTAACTCAAAAAAAGGCTATAAATAACAAGTCTCACTTTGTAAAGGACAGATTGTCCACCATAATGTAGCTTCTACAATTATTCTTTGTTTTAATAAAACAAGTTTCTTTGTGGTTTTATTTGCAGTGTGCTCTCTCTCTCTTTTTGGCATTCTAATTTTGCAGATCTTGTTAAATCCATTTAAAATTTTTAGATCTTGGGGGCCTCCCCCCAAGATCCGGATCATGGAGGAACTGCACCAAGGCAACCTTTGATTTTGAAGGTAGAAAATCATGATCTATTTCTTTATTCATGAGGCATTCATGTTGGCATGATCAGACAAGGTCTTTAACTTAACTTCAACATAGGCCTCATGAGTTGTAAGGATCTTAGATATATTTAAGTTAAAAATATATTTAAGAATTAAGCTTGTGCTATGATAGATATACCTTGAAAAACAAATTTGATCAATTAATTTACTTTATCTTGAACTATTAATTCATGAATTAGTGGCCTCATATCTTCAATTTTATTTGATTCCATATTATCCAGAAAATTATCATTAAAGACAATTTCTTGCAACTTCCAATTAATGTCCACATTTTTCTACCTGTGGTACGATCTTGTTGTAGGTAAGATGTTGTCCCTACATAAAAAAAATAAAAATTAAAAAAATAAAAATAATAAAAATAATAATAATAAATAAATAAATTGAAAAAATAAAATATATATATATATATATATATATATATATAATTTTTTATTTTTTCTGTTTGAACAGCATGTGCATTCTCAAAAATTTAAAATATTAAAATGGTGACTTCATTTGTGTAGTCAATATTCTCATTGACAAGTTCCTCTACATCTCTCATTTCCTCATCATTTCCAGTACATCCACATCTCTTTCAAGCTCTTTGTTTTGTACCTATACATCTCCTTCATGCTCTCTATTATATTGGTTTACATATGTGTTTTCACCCCCACTTGCCTATTTCAATATCTATAAGAAAATTTTCTGGTTGATAATTCTCATCATCAATATCTTTCAAACCTTCACCACATGCTTCCATGGAAGCAAAAGTTGCCTTTCATTCCTCACAATGGCTCCTTCTCTGCAACATCTTATTTATTTTAGGCTACTTTTTTGTATGCTATTGCCTTACGACGTTTCTTTTGCAACATGTGGTGCAATTGCTAGTTTTTATGTAATTTATCTCAGTCAGAAATGCTTAAATAACGTAAAAAGACAACAGACCAGGGTTATCTTAATTATTTGAGTCCTCGTAGTTAAATAGCCCCCTTTATTATTAAGGTGTCACGGGGTTCGATTCTCTCTACTCTCGAGGTAAGGCTTTATGGTGGAGCTCCCTTCGGGTGGATGCTAGTAAACAAAAAATTATTTGTGAACGTACGAGTCCACCCCGATCTTGAAGTCAAATAGTGCCACATAGGAAAAAACATAACAAGACATTAAAACATCAAGTTAGATATAATAATTAAACCAACCTAGATCCATCTTAACTTTGGATCACAGTCACCAATCTCTGGGGCGAAGTGAACCATAGGAAAAAACATAACAGACATTACAACATACAGGATTAGATGTAATAATTAAACCAACCTAGATCCATCTTAACCCGGATCAACCAAACACCGGAGGATCAAATCTCTTTTCACTCTAAAAGAGTTTGCATCTTAAGAGATTTGATATCTCTCGATGCTAAGTCAGTGAATCTGAAGTTAACATGGATCTAGGTTGGTTTTTATAATTATAATTATAATTATTAATTTTATGTTTTTATTTTATTTTTATTTTTAGTATTAGATTTATGTAATCTTAATGAGTCAAAATGTTTTATTGATAATTATAATTATTTTTTTTTTTTATTTTATTTTATTAATTTTAATTTATTTTTATTTTTATTAATTTATTTTATTGTTATTGTTATTTAATATATATATATTAATTTATTTTGATTGAGTCAAAATGTTAAACATTACAACTTCCTTACCATACTAAGCTGGAGAGCGTCTCTCAGTGCAACCAACCTAGATCCATCTTAACTCTAGATCTATCAAGCATTGAGAGGGATCACATCTCTTTTCACTCTAAAAGAGGTTTGCATCTCAGAATATTTGATCCCACTTGGCGCTTGGTAGATCCTAAGTTAAGACGGATCAAAGTTGGTTTAATTATTACATCTCTACCATATTAGGCTGGAGAATTTTATGCTTTTTATTTATTTATTTATTTTTATTGTTTTTACCAAGTGAAAATGTTTAACATGACATTACAAATGTTTAATAAGGCATTACAACATCTCTACCATACTGGGCTGGAAAGTGCCTCTGGACACAATAAATATAAATTAAAATAAAATAATATTTTTTTAGTGCAAAACTTGAGGAAATTTTCGCACATATTTGATCTCTTTAGGCGCTTGATCCAAAGTGAAGATGGGTCTAGACTAGTTTAATTATTATTAATTAATAATTATAGTTCTTTTTTTTTAATGTAATTTGACCGAGTCAAAGTGTTTTAATTAATAATTATAAATATCAATTATATTTTTATGTAATTTGACGCAGTCAAAATGTTTAGATAATATAACAAGACATTAGCCTCAAGGGTTAGCTCAATTGGTCGAATCCCCGTCGTTAAAGCACCTTTGTTATCAAGAGGTCACAAGTTCAATTCTCTTGACACTCTCGAGGTGAGGCTCTCTGGTTAAGCTAACAAGAAGTTATCCCTTCGGGGGATCTGTTTGGTACAAATATTTATCCCTTCGGGGGATCTGCCTGGTACAAATATTTCGTGAACGTAGCGGTCACTGATCTTCGGGATCCGTAAACCACATAGGGAAAAAACATAACAAGTCAATACAACATTTGGGATTAGATGTACTAATTAAACAAGCCTAGATCCATCTTATCTTTGGATCAACTAAACATCGAGAGGGATCAAATCTCTTTTCATTCTAAAAGAGGTTTGCATCTTGAGAGATTTGATCCTTCTCGACGCTTGGAAGATCCAAAGTTAAGATGGATCTAAGTTGGTTTTATAATTATTAATTTTATGTATTTTATTTTATTTTATTTTAGTTTTAGTTTTATGTAATCTTAACTAGTCAAAATGTTTTATTGATAATTATAATTATTTATTATTTTATTTATTATTTTTATTACTGAGTCAAAATGTTAATATTACAACATCTCTACCATACTAAGCTAGAGAGCTTCTCTCAGTGCAACCAATCTAGATCCATCTTAATTCTGAATCTACCAAGCACTGAGAGGGATCAAATCTATTTTCACTTTAAAAAAGGTTTGCATCTCAAGAGATTTGATCCCTCTTATTACATCTCTACCATACTAAGTTGGAGAATTTTATGGTTTTTTTTTTACCAAGTCAAAATGCTTAACATGACTTCCCGATCGAGGTGTGTGTCATGCAAGAGGGTGTCATGGGATTCAAGTTGTAGTAATGGAAATTAAAGTGAGTAAGGAAATGGGGTGGTGTGGCCACCCCCACACATGCAAACACATGTAAAGAATGCATGGGAAGAATTATGAATAGAGGTGGTGGCATAAGGAGAAGTTCGAGGTTGATGGTGCAACTGGTATAACAGCATTAGTAAGCTAATACAAAGCAATGGTAAATTCATTACAGGTAATTTGGAGTTGTGAGAGTGGGTTGTGGACTCCGCATGGGGCATGATACATGCCTCTATCCAAGTTGGGGCTCGTGTGTCCTTGTCTCTCCACCTTTGCTCCTGCGATTATGCTCTAATTGATCCCTTTCCTTGCATAATGGATGTGATTTTGTGTATCTGTGTCAATTGTTTATGGATAGTTTGTAGTGGTTTCTTTGTCTAGTTATGGGAATGGTCGAGCCTTGTGATCAGTTGCTAGCCTCTTTCCTTTTGTGTAATCCTCTTGTTAGAGAGTTCGTTCAATTATGAACAGCCTTCTTAACAAGTCATCAGGTTTTCCCCGCTCTAGGGTAAGGGAGTTAAAATTCTCTTGGTTTACATTTCCATATTGTTTCCTTTGGGTTGGGGCATGGGGGGTCTGTGGTGCACCAAGGGGCACTTTAATTCCACCAAAAACGGTCATTCTAAGCCGGAATAAGACGATTCAATTCTAAATAATTTAGGGACTGAAGGTCATCAATCTGTCTAGAAATTGGGTCATGGTAGGGAAGGAATGTGGTTGTTTATCCATTGCTACATTGGTCCTTAAGGCCATCGCCATACATATGGGGCGAAGGTCCAGGGTCATGCTCTAGTATTTCAATTTTATAGTCAGTTTTGGGGTAAATCCCATCGTAGATGTGTCGAAAGTGATGTAAGTGTTCGCAAGATATATTATACAAGGCATTTATGGGTCAGGAATATTGAATTGTTGTATGGTCGTTGTTTCCTACTCACCCTCACATGTACACTCCACACGCAAACCTCCAAGTTTCATATTGACCAACCACCACTAGAACCCCTCCTCGTCCCCTCTCCATCATGCAACAACAACTCTAAGTCCCTCGTTACAAAGGTACCCAAGAAGATTTTCAACATACATTTATGTACAGTCATGGTCATACCAACATCACTCCGCAGTTGTGGTTCGGGTTCTAGTAGGGGGAGTGGCCATGCTCAGAACAAACCCACCTAGGGTCGTGGTCAAGGGAGCACAGAGCGTCTAGGAAGATCCATGTCCAATGCATACAGAATAGGTGCTCTTGCAGAAGCCCACCAACCAATTAGTGAATGAGAAACATAAATTCAGGTTGGGATGAATACCAACAAGCAAGAGATTATGGATTATTTTAGTGATATTATTCCTGACCTGGGAAACATGCGAGGTAGACGAACTATGTCCCTATAAACTCTCCAGATCTATTGGATGATGAAAACCTTGTTGGCGAAGGCTTTAATGTTGCCACTTACAGATGATCCAGGATCCTCAGAAGAAATGCAAGTTATCCATAGGGAGCTCTAACTGATACAACGTCAAATACAATAGTAGAATGCACATCTGGATCGCATTAAGAGACACATTTTGTGCATGCCCCCGACAAAACAACCTGGATCTAGTGCTAAAGTTTTAGCTCCAGTTGAATCTTCAAATGATTAAAATTTCTTAGATGCATAGGCATGTATTTTTCCCACATGGTATAGGGTAATAGGTATTAGAGGATATAAAGAGAGTTGTGTTCATTTAGCTTTGCTGGAAAAAATTGGACAATCTCGTTTTTTGACTGGTTGTGATGCAACCATATGGTTAATAGACCTGGTTTCCCTATGGGAAGGTTGAGGCCATATGGGCATGGATGCCTATGATGTAACTTATTCTGTTGTTTGAAGTAATGGAAAGGAACCACTTAAACTTACCAAAAAAAATGTTTAATATGACATTACAAATGTTTAACGCGACATTACAAAATCTCTATCCTATTTGGTTGGACAATGCCTCTCAATGCAATAAATATAAATTAAAGGAAAACAATATTTTTTTAAATGAAAATAAAAATTAATGACAATGATGATCAAAGATCCATTAAAACCAATATGGTTTTAAAAAATAGAAAATTATTTGAAATTCTTTATCATTATATTTCTATGTTCATTGAGAAAAACATTCTAAGATCATCATAATTTTATTAATTTAAAAGGTCGAGAAGGTTGGTATTGTGGTAAATATTTTGAAAATAAAATTGAATGTAAGTATAAAATGGACAATATAAAATAAAGTGTTTTTCATCTTGAACCTTCTTAATACCACTAGCTACAAACTTTTCATATTTTATAATCACATATATTTTATATGTAAGTATAAAATATCTTGGTAGCCCAAAGAGTTAGCTTAATTGGTCTAGAGCTAGACGTGAAGTTCTTTGATATTGCTGCTAATTGTTGTTGATTACTAGTTTGACTCTCTTTGATTCCCTTGAAGTGAGACCTTGTAATGAGGGCCGAATATATATATATATATATATATTATGTTGATAGGCGTGTTTATTTTGGAAAAGGGTTTCCAAAATTTTAATTTAATTATTAATATTTACTAGTGTAGTCATATAAATTAAACAACTAGTCTAATTAATATGCGAAATAACCCTTTTCCGAACATATTTTCTTGTCAATTTTGTCCAAAATGCAATTTTAAAAATCATAAGTTTAAGTTGTGTAATTTGCAAATATCCAGTGCCTTAGGGGTTTTTCCAATTGTTGAATTCATTTATGCATCCAAAAGTTTATTTTAAACATAAAGAAATCACAACCTCGCTAGAAATTGTATTGCGACCAAAAAACCATTTCGTCAATTAGTTAGACTAAGCCTAAATTAAATGGTTGGTACACACGGATAGGCCTAAATCCATGATAGCATCAAAACGCTCCATGATACATCTCACATTGTTAAAATTTAAAAGAAAATCACAAAAATTAACTAAATTATAATTAAGTAATAAATGGCAAAGGCAAGAGGCAATAACTGACAAATTAATATAAGAAATAAAGGAAAATAGGAGAAAAGGGAGATGAAGAGACACAAATATGCATGCAAGGGAAATTAGAGATAAATTAGGGAAAATGAAAGAAAAAGGATAAAGGAAAGGAAGAGACTAAACATCAACGATAAAAAGACATTAGAGAAACAATTCACAACTTTTGGTTAACTTTTTTGTTAGTTCTAGCTTTGATTATTTTCAGAAAGAGAGCTCTAATGGAAGAGAGAGGAATCACTTTGACACAAGAAAGCAAGCAAAGGAAAGCAAGGGAGTGCGAGAGGAAGTTTGGACATTGGAAAGTAAGGGCAGAAAATAGTTTTGGATTTGCAGGTAACAATGTGTGTGTGTGATTTAGCATGCAGGGATATGGATGCATGGTACATGCATTTGGTTATTTGGTTGCTTTGTTGTCATTAGCATGGGATTTGTCTCAATTGACAGTGGTTTTCAGCATTGCCTTGCCATTTCTTGTATACCCATGGTGTTGTGGGTTCCTTGTTTGTTTTAAGCTTTGGATGGTTGGTAGACTTTCGATCCTGGTGAGGTGGTATCGAGAAATTCCCAAGGGTCAAGGGTGGAGATGGGCTATCTCCTGGAACTTTTGACGGATGATTGGAGACAAGAAAATTCATCTGGTTATGGTGAAGAAAATTAGATGCATTCAAGCTAGTTTGGTGTTAATGATTTCTGGACTAGTTTAGGTGAAAGAATTGTGGTTGAGGGTTGAGGTGGTTTGGCCTCTAGAAGCCCTGGTTGTTTATGTTTTGATTTATCCCATGAGATACCACAGTCATATTGGAATATTGCATGGGGTTGATTGTGTGAAAGATATATTTGGTTCAGCCCAATATATGGTCGAGTGGTACGTGGAAGTCCTTTACTTGGTTGTCATTTGCATATGTTAATATGAGTCATTTCCTTATTGTGATCAATGAGCACATGTACTGGTTATTGTGTTGATTTAATGATTGAATTGTCATGGATTCATTCTGGTTATGTGTTGGTTATAGTCATGGTTAAATGATGTGCTATTGTTATGGATCTTATTTATGATTTTATAATTTATTAAATGGGTATATGAATGCATGGGCTAACTAGTGTTGTTGCAGCTAGTTTGAAAGGGCATTGAGCCTTCTTAATGATTCCTTGATGAAGTTAAGGATACATTGAACATATATGTGTTCATGAACTATAGTTACTATGTTTACCATATGTTTGATGAAATTTCCTCATGTGTTTGGAAACTTATGAGCGAGATCTAGCCTCAGTACTTATTATATAGACTTTTCATCAACTTAAACTTGATGCTGGAAAGCTTTGGATTGATATGGGCAATGGCATATAGGCTACCCCTGAAAATGTGGCATTGAATTCACAATCGCATGCATGGAACTAGGAAATTTAGGTTGCAACTGCATGGAGGGAGGCTTGTGCATGCAGATGGAGCCCTCCAGCTGCACTCACGGCGGCTTGTGCATGTAGTTGTGATGTGCGCTCAGTTAGAAAGAAGTTCTAGCTCAAGGTCTGAGCACCAAGGGTTATGGTCTGACACCTAGGTGATCTCATGTCCCTGAGAGGCTTCAGTAAGTTTCCAAGTAGTAGAACCCACCTCCATAACTAGAAATTGGATGTTTGATCATGTCACAATAACTCTCATCTCATGTTTACCTAGAGAGCTCATGAAATCAGGTAAATGTGGGATGGGGTGGTTACACTCTATGAGGAGATTCTTCTCAGTGCCTTGGAACTTTTGCTTGAATTTGGGAAATCATGGGCTCGACACTTCAGTTTGTGGGTTTTCTAGCATAAGGGACTCAGTGGCTCACAATGCTCCTTGGCAGACCCAGTCTTTCTGCTCCAATTGGCACCAAAGTAACACTCGTTCTTTGATTAGAAGGTAACTTTGAGCCCTCTGTGTTGGAAATTTTAAGTTTTTAGAATTGCGAGGGAATGCCTGATATAATTGGTCTCTTATCTGAGGTCTCGAGTTGTAAGTTGAGTTATTTCCCTTTTTCCACCCCATGGAAGTCCTTGGTTCAAAGAAGTTTCGATTTCAAAGTGTATATGTGGCATTGTCTGTGCACCAAGTCTTCAGACAAAGGCTCTTTTGTTCAAGTTGGCATCTCTTGTAGTCGGGAAACTATTATTATTAATTTGGATGTGGCTCCTTAGTCACTTCATTTTGCATTAGTCTGTAATTTTCTACACTCTATGGAATTGGGTTGGTTGGGTTCACCTCTGCATAAAGACTATTTTGGTTCGAGACATAACTCCATCATGAACTCCTCCTCATCCTCGTATTCCTTCTTGTGGGATTGTGTGTGCTCCCAGTGTTTATCAACCCATGAATCCCTATAGAGGGTTGATGATGATATATAAGTAAAAAGATGTATCATGCTCAGGTTGAACAATCAGATCAATTTTTGGCTCTTCAACAACATATTTTATGGTTGGAAGATGAGGTAGATGCACTTAGGCTGATCATTTCAGACCACAAGATTGCCAAAGGACCTTCCACTATGCAAGATCAGCCTCTGGAACCTGTAGACATGCTAGTTATAGACCTTAATATGCCAGCTTTGGAATCATACTAATCTTTATGCATGACAATTTTTAGCTTTTTGGTTTTTTGTTGAGTCAACTTATATGAAATTTCCTCTATGTATCAAATTTGTTGTAATAGTGTCAATAGGAAGTATCTAAGTTGTAATGGGTCTGTAGCTAGTAAGAAGTTGATGAAATATGGATTATGAATTGATGTACTCCTAGTGTATTTGTTGCGAACTAGGCACAAATTTAATTTGAATATTACTCATTTCTATTTTAAAAATAAATAAATTAAAACACATATAAACAACCTGGACCCATCTTAACTATGGATCTACCAAGCGTTAAGAGGGATCAAATCTCTTTTCATCCTAAAAGTGGTTTGCATCTCAACGTATTTGATCCCTCTCGACGCTTGGTGGACCTATGTTAATTTTCGTAGCATTGGATTTGTTTTAGCCACGAAATTTGGTGGAGAGGCTATAATACATGAGCTCTCCAAAACCCATAAATCGTTTCTGGAAATTCCCCCTAAAGATGGATTAATTAGATTATTAACTAATTTTAAAATATTTCCTAAGTCCAAACTTATGGAATATGGTTAATTAATAATAATTAATTAAGTCAAGGTGAAAATCATGTAGAAACTCACACAAATCGACTCTAAGATGATCCTAGTCATTGATTAAGTTTTAATCTTGGTCGTTGGTTCTCCAATAGTGGATTATAAGAGGAATTTGATAGGCACTTGGAGAATACACACCAAATACACCAGAAGTTTGATTTCCTTGACAGATCGATTTCCAGAGAGTACCAGCAGTTGTTAGAGAGCTAGCGATCGAAGCAGAGACAGCGAGGGGCAGGGACAGTGAGGTTGGAGGAAGGTTTCCAGATCCATCGAGTGCATTTACAGAGAGGGATAAGTGCCACAGTGAGGTTGACGCAAGGGTTGCATAGAATCCCCTAGAGGCATGTTCGGTTTAGCTAGAGAGAAGTCGTGTTTTGGTTCTAGAGGTCAAGAAAGGGTTCCAGAAGGTCGGAGAGACAGTTTCTCAATCAGTGGCAGACATGACGACTATGGGAGCAACTGATTTTAGCTGAGCATGGCAGATAATGCGTTAAGCTGATGCATGACAACGTAGAGGCAGTTTGGACGACTCACTTAGAGTTGCAGTTAGAGCCTGTAATTGCCTGTGGAGTGAGGAAATTCCTCACGAAAATTTTGCTAGTATTTTTCTCTGTAGGATTTCCAAATTTCGAAATCTAGTTGTACTCAGAATTCTCATTGCTGCATAATAATAAAAACCCTCAGTTATTGCACCGATTTTCCCAAGTTGGGTTTTTTCAGGGACATTTGTCTAAAAATAACGGTGTCATTTTTATATGTGTGTGCTAGTATTTCTCAGTTTCCAGCACTATTTATTTCTGTAGTTTTATTTGTGAAGATGGCGGTGTGTTTATTTCAATGTTGTCATAGTAGTAAACTAAATAATTAATTTATCAATTAAAAGAAATAATACTAGTTGTTGTAATAGGATTTTCATATTTGAATTTTTCACATGGTATCAGAGTGTAAGTGATCAAAAAGGAAGCTCAAAATCGAAGAGGAAAATTTCTTTGTTCAGAGGGAGCAACATGACGAAATTTTTTGGTGTTGCGCAGTACATGGCCAGGAAATACAAATTGCTCGGAAGAATTCGATTTTCAGTTGTAGGAGGCAAAAAAGGTTCGAATTTCCAATAAAAATGATTCCAGTAGGCAGAGGGAGCAACAAAAACTTAGTTTTTCATTGAGCAGATTCCTTGGTTGGACGCAAAGTGTTTGAAGCAACATAACCAATGTCAGGTGGAAGAGAAAAACACACACAACATAGGGAAAATTTCTCTCAGGGAACTTCGAGTCTCAAAAGTTTGATTTTTTCCAAGCATATTGGCAGCGACAACTAGCATATATGTGCAATTCATAAGGGAGTGATGTTCTTGGAAGAGAAGATGAGATGCATAAGGACGCAGAAGGGGGGAGGCAGAAACCCCTTCTTCACCATGATTCAAGAGGTTTGAAACCAGATTGCAGTTGTGGGGGAAGTACCTCAACCATCAGAGCTAGTGTGATTGGCACTCAACAGTGTCTCAAAGGATTGATAAGTATTTTTCCAAAGCATATTGGGAAGATACACTTTTCCAAGATAGGACAGAATGTGGGATGATTTGTGGCAAGAGGTATTGAGGTGAGCTCTGCTAAAGAGCTCCATCAGCGGTAAGAACAATAACAGTGGATCGAAGGTGGTGAAGGAGGAGGAGAATGTGGCCATCGCATCTAAGGGTCCCAGTCAAGAGTAGGGGGAGCAAGGAAGGAAGAAAAAGGACATGTCAAAGGTAAAATGCTTCATGCGTGGTGAGCTTGGTCACTACAACATGCAATGTCCTCTCTGGATGAAGGAAAAGAAGGAGAAGCAGGACCAACAGGTAGCAAAGGCTGAGATCGAAAAGTTGCCCCCTAGGTTGGAGGAAGACTTTGTGATGATAACAATCATGCCTCCAGGAGTGAGGTAGGGTGACTTGGAGTTGTATCCCCAGAGAGCTATAGACTTGGGTAGGGTCCACCTCATGGATAATTAGCTAGATACAGGGGCCCACATTACTCAATAGCAGGGTGGATCAATGTCAGGAGATGTAGTCAGTTTTAGAGTGACAGGTGCAAACTACTTGCATTCAGATGATGGAGAGCGTAGTGCAGAGTGGCACAGTGCAGAATCGACAACAACACAGATTCTTCAGAGACAATGTAGAGGATAGTAGTAGTTAGAGAATTGGGAGATAGATAAATCACACTGAACATAATTTATTAATTATTTTGGATGTTTCTTAGTTGCACCAGTAAAAAATGAGAAGAAGTTGTAGTGGAGATGTAGTGTTGGCAGTAATACAATAGGGTCGGCAACAATACAATAGGGTCAACAACAACATAGATGAGGCATCATAGTTGTGCAATGGTTGGTGGGTAGTGGTAGGCAATCACAATGGACATACATCAACAACATGACAAGAGGTGATACAGAGATAGGGTGTTGTGGCAGAATATGCAACATTAGAGAGAAAATAGTCCTCGCTAAGAGGGAGTGTTAGTTTATGTAGCATCAGACGTGTTCTAGCCATAAAATTTGGTGGAGAGGCTAGAATACATGAGATCTCCAAAACCTAGAAATAGTTTATGGGAATTCCACCTAGAAATGGCTTAATTAGATTATTAACCAATTTTTAAATATTTCGTAAGTCCAAACTTAGGGAATATGGTTAATTAATCAAAATTAATTAAGTCAAGGTGTGAATCATATAGAAACTCACACAGATCAACTCCAAGATGATCCTAGCCATTGATTAAGTTTGAATCTTAGTTGTTGGTGCTCCAACTGTGGATTATAAGAGGAAGTCAATGGGCACTTGGAGAAGACACACCAGAAGTTTGATTTCCTTGACAGTTCGATTTCTAGAGAGCAGCAGGAGTTGCCAGAGAGCCAAATATTGAAGCAAAGACAATGAGGAGCAGGGACAATGAGGACGGAGGAAGTTTTCCAGATCCATCGAGTGCATTCATAGAGAGGCATAAGTACCACATTGAGGCTGACTTAGGGGCTATGCGGAAGCCTCTAGAGGCAAGTTCGATTTAGCTAGAGAGAAATTGATGAATGCACTCATAGAGAGGCTGGAAAATTCGAAGGAATGGTAGCTCAATCCTCGGTTTTGTACAGTGCCATGCTAAAATCCAGATATGCTCTTCTGGTTATTAAACAAGCTCTGACCCTTAATGCTCTTTTGAAAGAGGATGCTTTTAGTTGTGGGTTTTTTTTTCAAACCAGGGTTTGGTCTACAAATTTAATGGTTTTTTTTCCATGATTGATCGATCTCCTCAAATGGATTTATGATACATGGAAACCCCTTTTGACTAATGATCTAAATATTTACCCCTTAGCTCAGGGTTTTTTTATTGTGGTTTTTGATAATATTGAGGATAGGTAGAATATACTTGAATTCAGAACTTGGTTTTGAGGCAATGTTAGTCTTTTCATGTAGCTCCAGTCTCCCACCTTTGATCCAGTTATGACATCAATCTCCACGACTCCTGTTTGGGTAAGGATCCTCAACCTTCCCTTGCATATTTGGAACCTCCCAATGTTATATTTCATTGGTAATGCATTATGGAAGCTTTATTGCCGCAAACTAGAATCAGATTTTTTATAAAACGACTTATGCTTGAATATGCGTTGAGATGGATTTCAACAAGGGTTTTCTTGTTGAGATTAATCTTATAACTCCAGACTATATGTGGGTACAAAATATCGACTAAGAAAAATTTTGATTTCGATGTCAAGTGTGTGATGAAACAATTCTTGCAATAAAAATTTATCCAAAACGTTTGTAGGATAACAAAGTTCAAAAAATATAACAGAAGGCCCAGATGGTGGGAAGGAGATTAGATTGAACATTATATGGTATACAAAGAAGAAGAGGCTCGAGGTAAGAAAGAATAAAAGGAAAAACAAGAATAAGTTATTGTCAAAGATGATTCATCGAAGGAAACAAAAAATGGTTGGGAAGAAGTGTATGAGAACCCTATGGATTCAGCAACACTGGAAGTGTAACATACTCTAGTGAAAATTGAATCACCCTCTTAATATTCAAGGGGGAAAGATGAATATCTATATATATATATATATATATATATAGATAGATAGATAGATAGATATATATATATATAGATATATATATATATATATATATATATATATATATATATATATATATATATATATATATATATATATATATATATATATATATATATATATATATATATATATATATATATATATATATTCTTGGGAAAATCAAGTAGATAAGGAAGAAATTGAAGACAACAACGCTAATTCATTAAAGGGTGATTCATCAGACAGAACAAAAAATGTGAGTTGGATTTGAGTGGGGAAGAAGGGAAAAAATATTTTGCCAAGGAAAATCAGAAGCCAGTCAAAATTAAATAAAAAAGTAGTGAAAAATGGAATGTAAATATATTTTTAGCTTAGGTGTATTTTGGAAAAAAACTAGTTGGAATAGGACTGAATTTTTTGTATCACTGGGTAATCACTTGAGGGATTGGATTGAGCCTTTGTGCTCAATCTCAAATCTGTAAGGAATATTGGTAATTTTGAAGAAATGAAATGGTTTTAGGCTAGATCCCAACTTTATTTTTTAATAAAAAATGTCATATCCATTTCTTTAGAAAAAAAAACAAACAAACAATACCATGGCTTATCAATACCATATTCTCAAAAAAGCATAATTCATTTGATATGACATTTTTTATGGGAGCAATCTAACCAATAGACAAAATGGTCTTATACCCCCAAATCTTGTAATATAATTTGGGATGAGATTGTGATTTCTTGTTGTTTAAAATGTGTTTTTGAATGCATAATTGGATTCAATACCCTAAAAAACCCTAGAGACACTTGAAATTTGTAAATTAAACAACTTAAACTTGTGGTTTTTAAAAAGTCATATTGGATTTTTGGTAAAATTGGCAAGAAAAAATGCTCTAATAGAAACCCTTTTTGTCTATTAGTTAGATTACACTTTTTTAGGCCGATAAGCATGTCTATTTTGGAGCAGGGCTTCTAAAATTTCAATTTAATTACCAATAATTATTAGATGGATGGTAGGGATTTAACTTCCATGGACTATTTTAGAATATTCACAGTAGTATACACATCAATAATTGTGATTTATCTCCAAAGTAGTCATGCTCTTTATACTCACTCAATTAAAGTTATTAATTTTAAAAGAATGTCATTATGTACAAGTGCCATACGACATTTGCGGGGACATTTCTATCATGCCCAACTTTGAAGAAACTAAGAGATTGATAAGTTCCTTTAACTATTTCACTTGTTCTCATATCTATAGGGAAAGAAATCAAGATGTAGATAACCTTTCCAAAGAAGGTTTGTCAATGGTTGTAGGGCCTTGGGAGGTCACGGAACAACATGAAGACACATATGTTTCATTTCACATGCCCATTCATGATCTTTAAATAGGGGTTGATAAATCAACTCCAAGCACCATTTAAATATGTATTGGCAACTTTTTATGATGATTACAACACTCTACCAGTTCATATTCGCGGACATACTCTCTTCTTCTTCTTTTTTTGTTTTTGTTTTATGAGAATGTATTACTCTGTATAATCTTTTTTGTTTTCTTATTTAAGGTGGGTCATACATCCCATGCTAGCCATCTTTATTCTCATGCATTCACCTAGAGGGTGCATCCACATAATGTAATTTTATCATTATCTTAATGAATGAAATTACGATTTTTATCCTCGGAAGAAAAAGAAAAAAAATGTCATGTTAAATGGGCCACTGTTTGTTGAGCATGTGGAATTGATAAGCCATGGTATTGTCGTGTGATATTGGAACAAAGCCTATTGTTATGTTAAGAATCTCCATTGGTAAAGTGGAGGTAGACCTCTATGTTTAAGAGTCTTGTTCCAATTTTTTTAAATGTATGCATGTTTAACTTATATATTAATTATTTTTATAGTTAATAATAATTTAAAATAAAGTTATAATTTAGTTAGTTTTTATGATTTTTTTAATTTTAGTAGTGTGAGATGTATCATGAAGTAAGTGTTTTGATGCTTATGATGGATTGATACCTATGAACATTTACCAACCATTTAATTTATATGGCTACACTAGTTTTTAATTAGTCAATTAATTAAAAGGGTAGAAAGGACATAATTATTTTTGAGATAGATCTCAACTTTTCATTTTGATTACTACTAAGAATATTCTAAAATATTACGTGGATATTATATCCCTACAATCCACTTAACAATTATTCATAATTAAATTAAAATTCTGAAGCTCTATTCCAAAATAGACACATTTAACGATGTAATTAGGTGGATGGTAAGGATTTAATCTCCATAGCACATTCTAGAATATTATTATTAGTAAACACCAATCAAAGGTTGACATTTTCTCAAAAGTAGTTATGTCATTTTTCCCTTTAATTAAATTGATTAATTAAAAAAATACTATATGAAAATGTGTTATATGAACATGAGTTATGTTTTTTTTGGCATGTCGTATTAGTAAGTCACAGTATTACCCCATAGTATTGTAACAAAGTCTAGGTTAAGAATCTATGTGGAAAAGTGAGGAATGGTTAAGAATCTTTTTACATGAATTTTTAGATCTATATATGTTTATATTAGTTATAATAATAATAATAATAATAATAATAATAATCTAAAATAAATTTATAACATATTTGATTTTTATTTATTTATTTTTAATCTTAGTAATATGCCTTTGGACATATTCTAGACCTTTAATTTATATGGTTATATTAGTTAAATATTGATCACATTATATGTGATTTAAAAAGTTGTCACTATTATGTTATTACCCTTTTATGGTAAATCAATCTTCTATTTAAAGAAGAGGTTGAATATAAAGTCATTTGGCTCAACTTCCCTTTTAACTTCTTGAGGTGAGATTTTTAAAATCTTTCCCACGACAAGGAGTAAGCAAAATGACCTTCTTTAGCTTTGTAACAATTTAGAAATAAACATTTATTATACTTAGTTTATAATTTAATTTTGTTACTACAAAATCATTTACCGAAACTAAAAAGTATGGTTGTTAATTGAGTTTATCTCAGGTGGCTTGGAGGAATGATTGCTATCCTCCCCACTCACATTCAATTCTTGCAAGTGACATGATGAGCTTTGTTGTAATGTCGAGTTTGAATAACCCCCCTAGTGTTCCCACACCAAGTTAATTTGAACAAACTCAGTATGGATATGGGTCCATGGTATTGTCGACAAAACAACCCCTCCCATTTCATTCACTGGTGATGACATGGGCCCCCTCTTTCTGATTTTTAATTTAATTCTCAAGGTTTTTGGTTTTTAATGTCTTCTTGCCACTTGAGAATAAATATCCTTGTATATTTGGACTTAGAATTTATTTGATTTTATCTCGCTTAAAATTGATGATCATACCAGCCCGTGGGGCTTGGCCTAGTGGTCAGTGGGCGTTCTGTTAAGGTGTTCGTGCTGTTAAGCAGGTCACGAGTTCAATCCCCGACCTCGGTTGATAACCCATGAAGCATGCATGTGGGCCTTGTGTTCTCCCCTAGGGGTTATAGTGGCACTCGAGGGGATTCGACCCCGTGTTATGTGAGTACGATACCTCTGTCGTTGCTGATTCCTCTAGACAAAAAAACAAAAAACAAAAAAACATTGATGATCATACCCCAAGGTTGTAACTGTTAGTGCATTCAAACCTATACAAGACAAATTGTATTAGAAGTTATAACAGAATTTTAAAAATATTCTATAACAACCCTTTATTTATTATTTCGTCTTTTTATTGCTATGTTCGAATTGCATGAATATCCATTTTTATACCCTTTCAAGACCTATTTACCTAATCCTATCGTAATCTATTTCAGACTTATTTTGATGGTGCTATTGTTATTGTTTAAACCTATGAATAAACACCTATCGAATAATTATTATTATTCAAGATATGTATTGCAAAAAACCTTAGCCTAAACTCTTTAAATGTATTTTGAACCCTTTGGTATGAGGCCCTGGTCACGAGGATTGGGAAGCAAGATTATCATGATGATGTGAAGTTCCATGATCACAATATTGATCAACATGTACACTTGTTATCTTTGGATAGTCCATATTGCGAGTTTTGTCACGATTGTACCTCTCAATTCATTGCTTGAATTTACTAGGCTTTTCGAAGCCCACTCCATTTGTTGTCTTAGTAGTCTCTTATGTTTTCAACTCTCCGGGTAGTAAGTGAGGGTTTTGAGGGCTTATGCATCCTACAGTATTCTTGGAATGTGCATGTCTATTATTCTTCTGCCATGCCTTAGTGGTTTGATATGAGACTCATGGAGTTGACATGTTAGAGGCCTATGAGGACTGTATGCAGTTGTTTTAGACCACTGGCTGGCTTGAATTCTTAAAATTGTTTCACGAACATAACCACGAAGTCATAGAGGATTTCATGGCTTCTTTCAATGGTTGCAGGGTTAGAATTGGTGATGTTCAGCCTATAGTCGACCCCAAGTTCATTACGGAAGCCATCGACTTGTCTCTTGAAGGTGAAAAATGGTTAAAGACCAAGAGAATAAATAAGGTCTCCTGGTAGAAATTATTGGATAAAAGGTCATACTCCTATGATATTAAAGTTATGTTAGTTACTCATTTGAAACTTGAATGACAAAACATGTTATTGTTTACAAGAATGTATATACTGTGTGAAGTCCACTATAGTTTGGTTTTTATGTATCATGTTAGATTGTTAATGGTTTTTATGGGTTACCCTTTGAATCTCCCACGTTTCTTATAAGTTTCACTAGTTAAAATGGCTTTGACATATCAAAAGCGGCAAAACGAGCGCTACCTAATTCATCATGGTTTAATTGAAATTGTGGTTAAATTTCAGTTGAGTAAGTCAGGGTTACAATGGGATTATTTTATTTCAAAGAACAATTTTGTTGATAAAACCCAACTCGAGGAATCCTTCCCTTAGGTGTCTTCTGAACCTGATGTAGAAATTGAAGATGCTCCTGACAAGCCCTTGGGTGATGATACCCTTATTAGCGACCCTGAGTCAATTTCACAACCTGTATCTCAGGGGAAAAGAGAAGATAAGGTTTCGGTACCTGAAACCCCAAAGTTATGTCACAGTTAGAATGTTAATTCCATTGTGAAGGAGGGTATGGTTCGAAAGGTGTCTAGTTGACAATGAAAACCTCTAGTTAAGAAGGAAAAGCCTCAAGTTGACTCTTTAAATCCCGAACCTAAAACAAAAAACACAGAAATTCAGGATAACGATAATCATATAAAGGAAAAAGTATTACATAGAAAAATATCCAAGCTGTTGTGTAGTATGAAAAAACCACCCTCTGACCTGAATGTTGTAGAGTTGGAGGAAACCCAGTCAAAGAAAGTTAAACCTGAAATTATCAAAGAAAAAATTCTTCCCCGTGATGTTCAAAATCCACCAAAATTAGAGAACAAGTCTCAAAAGGATGCCTCTGAGTCGCTGTTAGATCTTTATTGGCACCAACAATACTTGGTTATAGTTCCACAACTCACCCGTGAAATTGAACAATTGATTCAAGAAAATGAAGAGTTGAGGGTTGCATGTAATCGTCATATTAATACTAAGAATCCAAAATCTACCTAGTCTATTGAAATTTCTCAAGGGTCAGACACTCACATAATAATAAAGTCTGCGAATTTCAAGTTCGTTATTTCTCAAGAACCAAAAAACACAAAATAAAGATTTTAAATTGATATTTCTTTCAAATTGGCCTTGTGGAAAGATTTTATTGTTCATTTCATTTTTTCTTATATTAAGTAAAATTATCAGTTGGAATAGCTAACAATAAAGGGTGTTATAGAATTTATAATTATGTAACAACCTTATTCTCTTTATTTTATCTCTTCATTGTTTGTTATGTATTTTCAAAGGTCAAATCATTGATGAAAATTGCTATCACTCCACTTGCGGGACACATCTATTTGAATCAGGACGTATTCCCGAAAGTTCTCTTGTCATTTGTCTTTAATAGTGTACTTAGTAAATTCGGCCAGTTGGCCTAGCAAACATAAAACAATTTCATTATTTTTGTAATCATACTTTTTCACAGTTTGAATTTATGATATTGTAATCTCCTATATAAACCCTTATTTTTTGAGGTAAAGGGGAAACTCGAGAGAGGGGAGGGAAATATTATTTTGACAGAGAAGTTTTATTTTCGACTGTGGAATGAATGACAATTCTGATGTTTTGATGTGGTTTGATTCCATCAGTGTGTTGTGTTTTACCCCTTCCATAGTCATAATTTAAAATTTCATAATATCTTGTGGTTTATGGAATGTATTCACATTTGTTAAGCTGACTTGGTATGTTGAAAAGTGAATATTTTTTTATTCATTTCTCTATTATTGTAACTTTACTATTCATATTTTCTTAACTGATCAGTTTTTCATCTCCAGTGCCTTGTGCCTTGAGAAGAATAATTTGATTTTAATGGTTGGATTAGCTAGAACAATATGTCGTTAATTTTACCATTGTCTCTTCTTGAATTTGTAGTGGAAATATCTCAGTGAATGTTATGAATACTATTTCATTCAGTATTGATTTAATGATAATCTAATTTGATTTGTTTATCACCGAATGATAGTCTGAAATTTATTTTATCTATATCATTTATTATTTAATTTTATCTCTTGCCTATAAGTCTTGGCCAAGTTGTAATAGTAAGGAACATTAACTAATTCAACTTTTTCCTTTCCTTAATGATTTGAAAAACCCTGGATGTGGGTGTTAATGCTTGATTTGGCCTACCGCCACCTAGCCACGCCGACGATGGGTAGTCTTCCTCCTCACGAGGAGGCACATGGCCACGACAAGCTTATTAAAGACTGGGGCGTGGGTAAATCATACTCCACCTCCCTCGATCTCTATGTTGCGTCTTCTCGGCAACAGGTTCGCATTTATGTCGCCCTTCCTACATTAATTCCACCTGTTGTGCCATTACCTCTCTTGCAGACATATATGGACCATAAGGTTGTGTTTCTGAATTTCTATTGTGGCCTCTCTGTCGTTCTCAGACTTATTTTCATCTCTCCCTGTGCCTTTGCTCCTGCACAGCCCTCGCAACATACCTCTACTCATTCGGCTCTTTGTCACGACACCGTACCCCTCCTCCATCTTATTCGCAACCCTGCACCTCAGATTCAACCATACCCCTTCGTCACTGCATTCGCTGCCACAGAGGTGGTGGACGTGAGCTTCCTTCTCATCCTCCCACTCACGCCATGGTCGGTAGAACAATTGACTTGTCTATAAATTGGGATGAGCTTGAGGTCATGGACCCCCATAGCCTCTCCTCTCACTTGTCTTTGCACATTCCTGATGCCTCTGCTGAGCCCTCTGGCTCTGGCTCTCACTCCAAGAAACGTATGGGTAAATCCACCATCTCCCCCGCCTCCCCCAATCCCCCTCACAAAATGGTGGCTTTGCTGGTTCAGTTGGCCGAGAATGCCTCAAACAATGATGGAAGTTGCAGCTCTGATGAATAAGGCACAAACGATGGGACAGGTGCCCACTCGACCTCCTCTCCATTGTTGGATGCCCAGTTGTCTAAGCTCGAGGATGATGACTATGAGTAAAGGTGTCAAATTGAGGAAGAGCCGCTTCAACCACCAATCCAGGATGATAAAAAATCGACCGATTAACTTCTAGGTTCCCACTTGTCTCTTCTATGTGTTTTGGTCCAGTTGGTCTAGTTATGGCTATGGTTTAGTTCTTTTTCCTCTTTTTAAACATTGGTCTAGATATGGTATGGTTAAATCTGGTTTCCCTATATGGGAAGCACTTTCTAATTTTCGTGGACATATTTCATGGGCTAGTTTCCCCTTCTGGGGTAGCCCCTATTTTGCAATTTTGAACTTGGTATTTCCCGCCGGAATTGGCTAACAAAGCAATTCCGGAGGATCACGAATGTAATGTTCTAACTTGTATTTTATAATAGAAGTAGCCATATTTAGAAGAAGAAAAATGATTTGAAATGCAAACAAAGCTCTTTTACACTGTGTTTACTTAATAATGTGAACTACTTGTTTTGATTAGAGTTGTTCATTCTATTTTTTTATTACATTGAGAAAATAAGTAATTTGATTTATGTTGATGAAAGAAGTTTCTTTAGTTTTTCTCTTCTTAAAATAGTTGTCATACTCTAACAAATTTTCATCGTACTAGTTACATTGAGTTCTAACCTTATTTTGTATCATAGTATTGTAAATATTATAATATATTTTAGTTAGTTGTAATGATTACATATCATTTATATTCATTGGAATTCTATTAACATAACTCAAGTAATTTAGATATTATTTAACTTAGTTTAGGAAAATCTAATGTATACCATAGTTCTAGGATACCTCCCCGGTGTATCTCCTTCATAAAAGGAGGAAAGCAAAGGCCAATGGAGCCTTTAAACCCATCAAGAACAACTACTCCAAAAACTGGGGTTATGTGTAGATCCTTGGTTTGGGTCGTCTCTCCCTTGTTGACATAGGTGTGTCAATTCCTACATCAACATATATCTATTCAAAATTGAATCCATCACATTGCCAATTAGGATACTCAAATTAATATCATGGAGGCGCACAATGGATATGTAGGGCATGTTGCTCATGTAACACCCAATACTTAGCAAGGGGCATATATAAATATATCCCTAATGTCACAAAATAATGTACATGTGGTTCAATCCCATGTTGCGATTGATCAAAATTTAATAAAAAATCAAACAAAGTATTAGTAACCAAAAGAAGGAAAGAAAGCAAAGAATATAAATAACTAGATTTAGAAGTGAGGGGATAATCAACCAAATAATAATGTTGGTGATGAAGGAAATCCTCTACAATTACAAAACCAAGTCCAACCCTTTACAAACCTAAATTAGAAGTAGGGAATAAAAATGGCAAAACCCACAATACCCATGTAGAAATTCATGTGCATGGGATCATTATACTAACATGTATCTAACACTTCAAATTTTAAACGAATTTTCTCCAAAACCCAAAATAAATGCCTTCTCAACAATCAATGGTTTTGCATAATCATGTCCTCCATCACTGACAACTAAGTGCATAGGGTGGCACTAATCCACTTGATACTTAAACCTTCATCATTGCTTTTAACAATGATGTTCATCATTTATGCATAACTACTTCATAGTTGCACATAACAATTGAGAATCATAATTTTGCAACATAATACGTTGAAATTAAGAGTCAAGAGACATCATTTGTACATGCAAATATCCCATCACGTATTCCAATATTGGGAGTACAAATTATGCCCCGAGCTCATTTACATTGCAAAGAAAGTAGGGTTTTTATAAAGGTTCTTATGAAAGTACTCCTCCCTCTTTTACATCTAGCAACAAAGATGGGTGGATGGATGTTAGGGTCTTACACCAATCTCCATACTTTATGATACTTAGGAGTTAATTAATGAATGTAAATGTCTATGTTATTTAAATACAATCATCTAGAAAGTGGATATTTATTTAATGTTAAAGGGTCATCTTTATCAAATAAGGCCCATCGGCTAGTTGGTACTCATGAATGATGAGACCACAAGTAGTCGAATTTTTGTTATTGAGAATCTACTTATAAAGCCAAAAGGATATGTTTTTTTTTTTTTTTGAATTGTTGTTGTTGTATTTCAAGCTTTGATCATTAAGAGGTTGTGCTACCTAAAGACACTTGTGAGCATTGCTCTTTTTTGGAATTCATCAATACAATGGTTATCTTTCACTTGTTGTCTGTTGCATTTGTTCTTCTATACTTGTATTTTTTTGAATATCTTGTGTGTGATTCAAATTTAAGGGTTAAGGATTTGTACAAGTGGTATCCAAGCTCTTTCTTCAGCGATAAGTGGAATAGTTTTTTCTCTCACTATAAAATTTATAGAGGAAATATAAGGTGATGAAATTCATATCAATTTCTAAAACTGGAGAGTATAAGGAAACAATAGCATAGTTGAGTTCCTCTCATAAAAAAAATACCCAAGCTCAAAAAAATCATCCCAAATAGAGTATGGAATGTGAAGATATTGTTGATTTCAAATCAACTATTTTAGGATTTGTTTTTTCTAGTGACAATTGCATTCATGTGGAGTGTGTGTGTGTATATATATATATAAACAAAATACCTAGAATTTTGCTAGGCCAATGCCAATAGACGTAGAGTGGATGTGGAATTTCATAATGGGGTTAGAACACAAATATTTATCACTATCAAGGGAGCTATGGTCATTTCAAATTTTTTGCTTCACAATCCTCAGCACATAAAGGACCTCTATTGAAAAGTAAGATACTTTCGCACATTATTCTATAAATTCCTTTTAACATTAGAGATGTTTTCATAGATCTTCAAACAACACAAATATTTGTCATTTAGCAACTAGACTTGCAATTGTGGAAGAATACATGTAGAAAATACAGTTCCAGCCACCTTGTTACACACCTCTGTAATTTTTATTTCCACTCCTTCGAGTAGTATAATTTTAAATTATTTCCCCATTAAGTAGAGGGATTTCAATGTTTTCTTATAGTTTGGGTATTTTGTAATTTAAAGGATGTTAGGCATGTGTAATAACTAAATAAAAAATTGTCAATTGGGTTTGTCTCGAGTGGTTAGGAGGAAATATTGTTATCCTCCCCACTTGGGTTCAATTCCCGCAAGTGACACGATGATCTTTGTTGTAATGGATTCAAGTCTTGTTGTTGAGTTTGAGTAGTCTTGTGAGAACCAAAACATAAATATTCCTCTTATGGAATATAAACATGTTTCTCATGGAAAAAATATATTAATTTAGAAAATAAAAATAAAAAATAAAACACAAACAACAATTTAGCATGTGATTTATAAATTATAGAGATTATTTTCTTTATAAAAAATAGTGACAATAATATTTAATGTTTAGAATCAAAATATAGTAATTAGTTTCAATATATATATATATATATATATATATATATATATATATATATATATATATATATATATATATTGGTATTAATTGCACTTTGCATCGAAAATATAAAATGATTACAACTAAGATACTTTTCTTACTATAACTGACTTACCACATAGGAAACCAAACTAGAAACAAAAGAATAGGGAGTATAGGGAAACATAACATAGTTGGAAATATGACACTTGAAATTTCACAGAGATATTAATGTTGCCCCACTGATGGGGGAAGCTAGCAAAAAACGAAAGGCGTGACATTTGAATTATGCATAGTCTAAGATAATAGGCTAAGAAAACTAAAGTTAAACTCTGAAAGTAATGTGTCGACATCCCTAGTGGGAAAAAATTGAAACACGAGGAATAAATCCATAAAACATAAGAAACCTAAGCAACAGGAAGATAGTGAGGTGTCGAGGTTGATGGGATTTTCCTCGACCATGCACAATGAAAGAATTGGAGAGCTAGGTGGAGATCCCATATCTAGCCTGGCCATCCATCCTTCCACATCCAACATGAGATCCTTGAGCTTATATAGTTGATTCATGAGGTTCACTTGGGCATGTCTTCTATCCATAATCACTTAGGCAACAATAGTTGGATGTGCTATTACAAGTCCGTTCTATGAAGGTAAGGATTATGTTGGCCTAAGGAATTGCTAGTGTCAAGAGCCAAATGGGAAATACCTACCATAAACTATGATCCCAAGATAACATGTATTTCATGAGTGGTGTGCTCATGAAAGCTACGAACTAAAGACTTGGCAGGAAATTTAGCTTTAGAGCCACCTGAAGCTCCTTGACCTCCTCCTCCACATTGAAAACAAGTGTGCTTGATCCGGATTTATGCAGGAACGCAACAGAATAAACACATAACCATAAATACAGAGATGCAGCGGAAATAACACTTCATTTCATTAATATCAAATAACAGAAAGATGCTTACGGACATAATGGAAATAAAATAGCTAGGGTGCTGGTAGCGAATCTCTGAGAAGAGATGTGGTGGCTACAGACCTATGAACTGATTTACAATGAGGCGCGAGCGCCTATTTATTATTGAGAAACAATGGAGAACCCTAAACATCCCAAAAACCTAACCCTAGGAGATGAAGCGCCAAAACTATGGGCCCCGTTTGGGTAAAGTTTCAACTTCCCAGGGACGTAACTTTGGCATACTATCTCCGTTTGACGCACATGATACATCATTAGAAAGCTCTATCAAAGGGACTAGTGTTGTCGGGGCAATTTTATTAAGACCATTGCATCATACCACTTGTCGTTTAGGGCCTCAAAACGGCTCCGGAAGTTCAGGACCCGAAAAACTGCTAAAAATAGTAAGTTATGCCGAAACTGAAAAACTGAAAGAGACAATGGTGGGGGCCAAGTGGAATAGGTGGGTGGCCACCAATATCCACCTGGATCATTCCTCCCCCCTTAGGAAGCAATGGTCCCCATTGCGTTAAGTTCCTCCATGAGATGAGAAAATTTCTGCTGAACTTGGTCCCTGGTGAACCACTTTCCTTGGTGCAGGAGTTGGCCAGCTTTGACAACCCGATACAGTTGGATCTGTTGTTGACGAGTGTTCTTGATTTGCATGTCCATGATACAATCTGTGGTGGCATGTTCCATGCAGTCTGGGTTTAACTCTGTTGGTGTGAGTTGTTCTGCAATGTCCGAGGTGTCCAGTAGAGGTGGAAAGTAAGGACGAAGGCGATCCACATTGAAGACTGGGTGCAGACCAAGGAATGGTGGAATACTAAGCTCGAAGGCATTGTTACCTACGGCCTTGGTGATGGTGTACGGCCCGTATCGGAGCGGGCGAAGCTTGCGGTGAGGTCCAGTGAGGCGCTCCTTCTGCAAATGTAGCCATACTTTGTCGCCCACCTGGAAGTGGTGTGGCACCCGGTGTTGATCATGGCGATGTTTGTACTTCGCATTGGCTCTGTCCAATATATCATGAACCTGTTGGCGGATGTGTTGAATGCGCTCGATGAAGCTACTTGCTTTGTCAACTTCAGACTGGACATGAGCTGAATCGGCCTGAGCAGCTGCAAACGGCATGGCTATGTCAATGGGACATAGTGTTTGGAATCCCAAGCCCACCTGAAAGGGGCTATGGCCAATTGAACTGTGGAGAGCCCGGTTATAACTGTGTTGTACATAGGGGAGGCTCTCGTCCCATGTGCGTGGATGCTTTGAGTTGTACATGCGCGGAATGTGTACAATCATTCTGTTGACGACCTCTGTCTGGCCATCTGTTTGGGGATGGAAAGCTGTGGACTTGGTGAGCTTTGTGTCCAACATTGACCAGAGAATTTGAAAGCCAAAATGTCTTTAAAGGAACACCTTTATCTACGTCGATATGATAAATTTGTGGGATCCCAAAGTGCACCCTTTCGTTGAAGAAAGTTTACTTCAGTGGGGCACCTGGCTAACAATATTCTACAGGCGCCATATTGGCATGAAAATACAGCCAACGTTACAAAATTTGATCATTTCATTTCTTAGTAAGAGCAGGACCTGTTTATCATGAGATGGATTTTACCGTTGGATAAGGTAAATAAATAGATGTATAGTCTCCTTCTGAGTGTCAGTTTAGCAATGCACCAAAGTTGTAAATGCCTTCTCAGCCCCCATCCTTTGAAGGGTTCGGCAGTAATGCTGCAGTAGCCCTTTCACATTTCTCGGCAAATACCCAGCGAGCTCGGCCTTGCATTGTGCTTCCCATATCATCTTGGCACGCTCGCTTGAAGGAACACAAAGGTGTCCCAGGTGACATAAAAGTGCATCTTGGAGGTGAAAATTTGGAACTTGTGTGCCCCCAAGAGTGCCTTGTAAGTGTGGCCGAATTCTGGGTCACTCTCATAGAGAAGCGGCCAATCAGAAGTCTCGTGCCCACAAGAGTTGAGCACGGTGGTGAGCGCCACGATCGGTGGTCGGCTGAGGCAGTCTGCAACATTATTGGTGCTACCCTTCTTGTACTTGATGTTCAAATGAAGCTGTTGCAGATATGTGGACCACTTCTGATGGCGATCATTCTGCAACTTCCCTTGTGTCTGTATGAACTGCAGGGGCCGGTGGTCTGTGTGGATGATTGTTTCCTTCCCCAAAATGTAATGCTTCCATTGTCGACAGGATTGCACGATGGAATACATTTCTTTGTCATAGGTGGGATACTTGCGAACTATCTCAGACAATGTCTCACTGTGATGTGCCACTGGATGTCCCTGTTGAGTAAGAACTGCCCCAATAGCATAGTCGGAGGCATTTGTTTCGATCTAAAATGGCTGTTGCAAGTCTGGTAATGTGAGCACTGGGGCAGAACAGAGGCGATTTTTCAATTCTTTGAACGCCTTCTGTTGAGGTTCCGACCAAAAGAATTTTGCTCTCGCTCCTCCTTTGGTGACTTGACTCAAGGGCCAAGTGATATGAGAGAATCCCAGCACGAATCTACGGTAGAAATTAGCAGGACCCAGAAAGCTGCGAAGCTCTGTTATAGTAGTCGGGGTTGGCCAATCCCGAATGACTTGGATCTTGGCTGGATCCACATGCACCCCCCTTTCATCAATAATGTATCCCAGATATTGAACCTGGGTCATGCCAAACGTGCACTTCTCCAAATTGGCACACAACTTGTATTGCCGCAGTGTTTGGAGGACTTGTCGGATGTGATGAAGGTGCTCTTCCCAAGTCTTGCTGAAGATCAGAATGTCATCCAAGTACACCACTACGAATGAGTTGGTGAATGACCGCAAGATGTCGTCCATCATCCTCATGAAGGTTGCGGGAGCATTCGTCAACCCGAAAGGCATGACCAACCATTCAAAAAGGCCTTCCTTAGCTTTGAAGGCGGTCTTCCACACATCAGAGGGTTCAATTGGTACCTGGTGATACCCAGACTTCAGGTCGATCTTACTGAAATATTTTGCACCTTGGAGTTGGTCCAGAAGGTCATCAATCCGTGGGATTGAGTACCTATTCCGGACAGTGATCTTGTTCGGCGCCCGATAGTCAATAGCGAGTCTCCACGTCCCATCCTTCTTCTGTACCAACACGATCGGGCTCCCACAGGGCGATGAACTTGGTCTGATGTGACCTTTCTGCAACAGCTCCTGAATCTGCCTCTTGATTTCATCATTTTCCAGAACAGAGCGTCGATAGATCGGTCCATTGGGTAGTGGCGCACTTGGGGTCAGATCAATCGGGTGCTTGACCTGGCAGTGCAGAGGAACCCCTGTGGGTGAGGTGAAGATGTCCCCGTACTCCTCCACGACCTTATCCATTTGTTTTTGTCGTGCGGAGGGGCCCTGTCTGGAGGTCGTGGCCACAGTCTTCTTCTTGCCCTGGGGGCGGATCATCAGGAAAACGAATTTCCTGGTTTGGGAAATGAGCTTACTACATTGTTTTGCAGTAACCAAAGAGATAGTCGTAGGAGGTGGTACCTTTGGTATCCTGTACAACTTATTTCCCAAAGTAATAATAACAGCACGAGGTCGAGACTCATACACAGCATGACGCTTCCACAAGTATGGTTGTCCTAATAATACATCGGAAACATCAATAGGAGCAACGTCACATAATACCTCATCCGTGAAGGGCTTGATGCTATAGGGAAGGCGACACTGCCGGCTGACGCGGAGATCTCGTCCTTGGTGAAGCCACCCGATGGTGTATGGATGTGGGTGAGCTGTGGTCGGCAAGCCCAGCCGCTTCATGGCGTCTGCTGAAATGAGGTTCTTTTGGCTCCCATTGTCGACAATGAACTGTACAGGGGAGCCCTTTACCCACATCTGGGAGTGGAAGAGACGTTCCTCCTCCTCTGGATCTTCCGGTTCCTCCTTCTGGACCTTTGTAGTGGCAACAGTGGCGTTGGGCTCCGCATCAATAATCTGTTTCCCTTTTTCATTCCCCTTTTCAGGTTCTGATTCGGAGTCAGAGCATGCATCTGACTCAGAAGCCCTCATCTCGGCCACTAGCGACTGCTTGGCCCGACACTCAATTGTGTTGTGGGTGGAGCTCTTATGGAACTCACACCACTTTCCCGTGTCCTTCTTTGGCTTTACGGTGTTGTTCTTGTCTTGTGGCTTTGACGGGTTGTCTTTAGCCGCCATGCTCTGTCCTTTGTTCTGCGGTTTGGAAGCACCTTTTCCTTGCTTTTGATTCACAGATCCAAAGTCTCGCTTCTTCTGTTTGAATTTCTGCTCAATCTTGGCGGCATACCGGTATGCCGTACCAAGCGAGGAGATGTCGAGGAACTCCATTTCCTCCTGAATGTATCTGTGCAGACAACTGCGATACTTTAGCACCAAATGTTTCTCTGAATCTTTGATACCCAACTTTGTGCGCAGGGTATGGAACAGATTCGTCGGCTCGTGCACATCTTGATCCCTTTGTTGTCGCAGCGTGGTCCATTGTATGTACTTGTCCTCATAGCTCCCCACGGGATAGTACTGTTCCTTGACGGCGTCTCGGAAAGAATTCAAAGTTGGTACAGCCGAGAACAGAGAGGGTTCTGTCTGGTCCTTGTTCTCACAGTAGGTTTCCCACCAGTCCTTAACATGGGGGGTAGCTTTGAGGAGTGCAAAAATAATCTTCTCCCGGTCTGAAAAGTCATGAACAGAGAGATATCCTTCTAATAGATTCAACCATCTATCTACGGCATCTGCGTCTATTTGACCCTCAAATATGGGAATGTCAAAATTTACTTGTACCTTAAAGGGAGTCGCAACTCCAGAGTGGCTACTGGATGCAGATGCGCCGCCGGTGGGCGGCCGTTGAAGGATACGAGCAAAACTATCCATCCATCGCGTTCCTTTGTTTTAGGAGGCCTCCTGAAGGCAATATTTGATAGGAATCTCTGCTCCCTCATCTTTCTTTTTAAAACCCCCATGGGCGTAGTCGAGGTTTACGGTACAGTCTTCAAAGGTTCCACAGATCAAGCCCTAGCCTCCTTATACCCCGACACCGTTGGGGACATGCGAAAGAGAGGATGAGGAAAAGCGGCCATACGATACCAGCGATCCCAGTTTATGCAGGCATAGCAGAGCAAAGCACCGCCGCCATCTGAGAGATACGACGGAAATAACACTTCATTTCATTAATATCAAATAACGAAAGATACTTACGAGACATAATGGAAATAAAAAAATAAAATAGCTAGGGTGCTGGTAGCGAATCTCTGAGAAGAGATGTGGTGGCTACAGACCTCTGAACTGCTTTACAATGAGGCGCGAGGGCCTATTTATTATTGAGAAACAATGGAGAACCCTAAACATCCCAAAACCTAACCCTAGGAGATGAAGCGCCAAAACTATGGGCCCCGTTTGGGTAAATTGGTGTTTCAACTTCCCAGGGACGTAACTTTGGCATACTATCTCCGTTTGATGCATATGATACATCATTAGAAAGCTCTATCCGAGGACTACAGCTGTTGGGATGAATTTTATCAGAAAATTCGCTGGTGCTTTCATACCCAAAAAACGTCGTTTAGGGCCTCAAAACGGCTCCGGAAGTTCAGGACCCGAAAAACTGCTAAAAATAGTAAGTTATGCCGAAACTGAAAAACTGAAAGAGACAATGGTGGGGGGCCAAGTGGAATAGGTGGGTGGCCACCAATATCCACCTGGATCAGTGCTAGCATGTCATGGTTGTCAAAAATAGTAAAAATTCACTAAGGCGTGGTTGGAGCTAGGTGGGAAGCTATAAATCCTTTGGTGAAATAATTTAACTAGAAGGTCGTGCTAGGAGGGTTATACTGTCAATGTACTCAGGGAAACTCCTTCTCCTTCAAAAAAATATGTCAAAGTTGGAGGGAAAGTCAAAGGGGTCAGAGAGGACCCTCATACATAGGAAAACATGCATTGTTCAAAAGTCATGGCATAAAAAGGGAGCATCATAAGTGTTGTTTTTGTAGCATCGAGAAGACATTCTCCAACAGTTTCATCTTGATTTTACTAGTGGGTGAATGATACTTTCACCCATGGGGCCATGCTAATTTGGTTAGGGGTGAATGGAATAGGGGCGGTCTTTCTCCCATGGGGCCATGCTGATTTGTCTAGGGAATATTGGCCCACGATGCTCACACTATGCTTCGGGGTGGAGTGATATATTGTTTATAGATTGGATTTGAATTGTCTATTGGTTGTGGTTTTTCACCCAACAACGGGGTAAAAAATTATAGTTTAATGTTGATTTGTGATGAAGGCTACATTAGTTGATCTGGAATGTAATATTTTATTAATCAATGGCAACATATCCACTCATGTATATGGTCATATATATGATTGGATTCTATCTGATTTAAGGAGGCTAAAATCTCAGTACCAATTTCACATCGAATCAACAACTAAAAGTGTGTTAGAAAAGTTGTTTCTAAGGAATTGAAATTATGGAAAGATGCACTCGGTAACTCAATGTACCATTTCGCTTCAGGACCTGTTAGATTCCTTTGGAAAATACGTAACCAAATAGAGTCATCATTCAAGGATTTTGAGGAACACCACAAATGATAAGTCATGACGTGATTCGATGGGTCTTCGCCAGGCTTGCCCTCAAACTTTGGGATGTCACTTCGTAACTTAACAAGAATCGCCGACTAAAAAGGATAATGATAAACTGGGTCATTAGTGAGCCGAGATAAATCTGGTAAATCAAGAGTTGCAATAAAGGGTAATTGTCGGTTAAAATCCTTTTACGGATACTAGTAACCTTTAGGGTAAATTCCAACTACCATAGGAGGATATCCAAATTATCTTAGAATAGGCTATTTAGTTGGTATTTGTGTTGCACCAGGATAACCAAGGTAAGTCATACCAGATTGAGCTGTAAATGAAAATCCTCAAACATCTATACTTAGAAGGGTTGACCCTGAAAAGGTTGACCCTAGTATGGTCTAGTTTGTGAAGGTTGACCCGATTAGGGTTGGCCTTGAAGAGATTGACTCTAGACTAGTTTACCTAGATAATATTAGCCTTGAAAAGGTTGACCCTGAACAAGTTGACTAGGAATAGGTTGACTCAGATGTGGCATTAGGGGAACACCTAGGATAGTTTGACCATAAGGCATTTGCAGGGCAGCCTAGACAGTTTGAAATATAGGGATCTAAGGTATAATTTGACAATGTTGATAAATAGTCACTTGAGGTTAAGTCTGCACGAGTTTTTGAACTAATATCTAAGGTTGAAAATTCATTTGAGGTGCAATTTAAATAGGTTTTTGAGGTGCACATAAAATAGGTTGTTGAATAAGTGTTTGAAGTGTACTTGGAAAAACTTGTTAAATAAGGGTCTAAGGTGTACTTAGAACAAGTTGTCGAACAGGGGTTTGAGGTGTAGTCTGGCCAATGTTTTGGATAGGTTTATAAGTAGACACTTGAGGAGTAACCTGAATAGTTTGACTAGAAGGTAACTGGGGTATACCACCAAAAGAAGGATTCCAAATAGTACCTCTCGTTCGTGGGAACATAACACTGATCAAGGGTTGAGATATAATAGGTTGACTCGGGCCTACTTGAGGTATTTGACAATGGGCTGGATAAGTTCCACCAAAAAAAGATCATATATATGAAGGACAAGGTACTCCAAGAGGTTTCCCTCATGGAGGAAAATATGGTCCATAGAACGGTTTCCCCCCAGCCATAAGGTAGGATCCAATTGGGGTTTTTTGAGGGATACATGCACTACCAAATAACATAAGTTGGTCAAATGCCAATGGCACTTCAGGAATGGAAGCTTGTGAAAACGACATGGTTTGGGCAATAGATTCTAGATTATTTGATGATAAAATAAATGGGATTCTAGAAGACCCAGTAGAAATTTGAGAAGAAGGAAAATTAGGCGCAACTGTTGAAAAGGTTCCACTGAGCGATTGATACTGAGCAGGTACAGAGGGTCCACCATATATAAACGATTTTGGAGGTTCCATAAACATGAAATTCATATTTACTTGATTGGGTCCACTTTCACGAGTGGAAGGAGGTTGACTTACAGTCCAGGATTCCGTCATGGTTCACCTTAACAAAAAAGGTAAACGAATGTGTAAACCTCAAGTTCCCCTAGGTAAATAAGATAGAGGATTCGTATACCAAGGATCTGGTAAAAAAGGAGATAATATTTTAACTATATAAGGTCTTCTCAAAGAAAATTAGTAACAATTGTAACATGTGTTTGAGTAATTTCTTCGATACTTAAAAGATCAGGTGGTAAATTTTGTGTTTCGGTTGCAAAAGTTACAAATTATTGAGTAGATATTGGACCAGGTGAAGATGAAACATGAGTTTCTAGAGTTACTGGTTTGGTGAAGCACTCTTCAGGCAAATTGGGTTCTAAAATTTTAGACTCAGTTACTTCAGTTTCAGGTTCACTTGTTTCCGGTTCTATAGTTCCAGATACTTGAGGTTCACCTTGATTTACTTCTGGTTACAAAACTTTGGTTATTTCAAGTTCAAATTGAACTATTTATGGTTCAACCATTTATGTCTGGATTGCCTCAGATTTCGTCACTTCAGGTTTTGTAACTACAGGTCTCGTAGTACTAGATGATTTAGGTGTAAATTTAGGGGGTAAACCATGCATTATATGAGATCATCAAGGTTGACTCACAACATTAATTGATTTTTTAATTTAAAGGATGTTAGGCATGTGTAATAACTAAATAAACAATTTTGAATTGGGTTTATCTCGAGTGGTTAGGAGGAAAAATTGTTATCCTCCGCACCTGGGTTTAATTCCCTCAAGTGACACGATGATCTTTGTTGTAATGGATTCAAGTCTTGTTGTTGAGTTTGAGTAGTCCCATGAGAAACAAAACATAAATATTCCTCTTATGGAATATAAACAAGTTTCTCATGGAAAAAATATATTAATTTAGAAAATAAAAATAAAAAATAAAACACAAACAACAATTTAGGATGTGATTTATAAATTATAGAGATATTTTTTATTATTATAAAAAATAGCGACAATAATATTTCATGTTTAAAATCAAAATATAGTAATTAGTTTCAATTATATATATATATATATATATATATATATATATATATATATATATATATATATATATATATATATATATATATATATATATATATATATATAAGCTAATTAGAAACAAAAGAATAGAGAGTCTAGGGCAACATAACATAGCTGACAATATGACACTTGGAATTTCACAAAGATATTAATGCTGCCCCACTGATGGGGGGAACTAGCAAAAAACGAAAGGTGCGACATTTGAATTATGCATAGTCTAAGATAATAGGCTAAGAAAACTAAACATAAACTTTGAAAATAATGTGCCAACATCCCTAGTGGGAAAAAATTGAAACCCAAGGAATAAAACCATGAAACATAAGAAACCTGAGCAACAGGAAGACAATGAGGTGTCGAGGTTGATGGGATTTCCTCAACCTTGCACAACGAAATAATTAGAGAGCTAGGTGGAGATCCCATATCTAGCCTGGCCATCCATCCTTCCACATCCAACATGAGATCCTTGAGCTCATGTAGTTGATTCATAAGGTTCACTTGGGCATGTCTTCTATCCATAATCACTTAGGCAACAATAGTTGGATGTGCTCTTACAAGTCTGTTGTATGAAGGTAATGATTATGTTGGCCTAAGGAATTGCTAGTGTTAAGAGCCCAATGGGAAATACCTACCGTAAACTATGATCCCAAGATAACATGTACTTCATGAGTGGTGTGCTCATGAAAGCTACGAACTAAATACTTAGCAGGAAATATAGCTCTAGAGCCACCCGAAGCTCCTTGACCTCCTCCTCCACATCAAAAACAATTGTGCTAGCGTGTCATGGTTGTCAAAAATATAAAACTTCACTAAGGCGTGGTTGGAGCTAGGTGGGAAGCTATAAATTCTATGGTGAAATAATTTAACTAAAAGGTCATGCTAGGAGGGTTACACTGTCAACGTACTCAAGGAAATTCCTTCTCCGTAAAAAAAAAAAAATGTCAAAGTTGGAGGGAAAGTCAAAGGGTTTGGAGAGGACCCTCATACACAGGAAAACATGCATTGTTCAAAAGTCATGGTGGAAAAAGGGGGCATCATAAGTGTTGTTTTTGTAGCATCGAGAATACATCCTCCAACAGTTTCATCTTGATTTGACTAATGGGTGAATGATACATTCAACTAGTAATTGATCCCCCTCCCTATTACCTATTATATTTATTACATAATAAATTTATAAACCCCCCTTTTTAATATAATTTCTTCTTAATTAATTAATTTATTATTTAATTTTACTTAATTAATAAAATTTTAACTAACTAACTTTTTAACGGCTAGTTCTTAATAGCTAGTCTTAACGGCTAGTTCTTAACAAGTAGTTATCAAAGGCTATTTTCGAGCAATGATGCATCTCCACTATTTATTCTTTGAGATCGATTAGTTTCTCCACCTTTTCTTGATGATGAACCACATTAGCTGGTTCGAAACGTCGACCTAATCCTAATGATGTGATTAATCTGAAAGAAATTTATCTATCTATTTCTCACTCTTGCGCTCTGTTACAGGCTAATCCTAACCATCATACCAGTGATGAAATTTCTAAAGCTACTAAGGGGAAGAAGAAAACTAGAGCGCAACAACCACCTGCTGCTTCCATAGTTGAAATTGCTGAGGAAAAGAATGAAATGCCAAGACTATTCTCTGATACAATTTGTTCCAGAGACATTGGGAATTCCTCATGGGAAGCCATATATAAATAATTAAAATAGGAAAAACCTTTTTTTACGAAGGGGATTGTGACAACTGAAGATTATGGGTCAGTTTCAAACGCAACTTACAATAATTTGGCCAATTCTTTCCTACACAGAATTGCAGCGAGGCCAAAAATTATTCCCTACACATATATGATTAGATGGGTTGTTGAGAATATGAGAATATTGAAATCATAACGGGCTTCCCAACTTCTGAGGTTGTATTAAGGGTAGAAGAAATTCCACCCCTTGATATATTTTACAGTCCTGAGCACAAAGCTATTGTTAAAAGAGAAAGAAAGAAAATAAAAGTTGATCAGTCCCAAGCTTTAGTTCCTGGAAATACTTCTGTTATTGTAGTATGGAAAGGCTCTTTTATTACTCCTACTGATGAAGTAGAAAGGTTCACTCAATTCATAGCAGCCTATGCCTCTACAACCATAGATAAAGCTGCTGAAGTTCAACAATTATTGAAAGAAAAAGAAGATAAAATTATACAATTAGAACAAAATGTTGAGATTGAAAAACAAAATATTGTCGATCAATGACAAAGACAGATTAATGAACTCCAGAAGAATTTTTATGACCTCAAGATTCAATATGACACTAAATTCAAGACCAAAGACACACTAATACAAGAATTGAAAGGAAGAATTGAGCATCTACGTGTCAACCTGTTGTGGCCAGCAACAACCCCCCTTTTTATTAGTAATCATACTAAATAAATGGGAACCCTTAGTTAAAAAATCCAAAAAAATCAATTAGTATTTGTTTCCCTTTTCAAATAAAACTTTATATCATAACTTAGGGAAATTCCGTAGAAAATCCTTAAGAAACACTTAAGTTTATGATAAATCGCAATAAAATCTTTCTTTGAGCGAAATAGCGCATCCATCGCAAATGGTAGATATCTTTTGTAAAACTGAATCTTTTAAACTGCGATTTTGCGATCTCAAAAAAAAAAGCCTATACGTTAAAATACTGGTCGCAAATCGCATATCGCAGAAAATTGTTAAAAGAATATTTTTATATGTGATATTTGCGATTTGCGATTTTGCGATATTTGCGATTTGCGATTTTGCGATATTTGCGATTTTGCTATGTTTACGGTTTGAGAAAATTGCGATTTGCAATATTGTGATATTGCGATATTGCATAGCAAATCGCAGATCACAATATCGCAAATTCTTAAAAGCTCGTTGCCCAATGTAAATCTTTTCATAAATCAACATCCGTTATGTGCTTTAAATGATTGAATTAATGAATGGATTGTCAATTATCAATAAAAAAGATTTTGTTTTGATTGAAAGGTTGTTTCCATTAGAATAATATATTTCATCCGCTGTTTGCATTCAAAACTATCTCATCACCCTTCTCATGTCATTACTCTCGCTTAACTCGTAAAACCGCAGGCGCGAAGGAGCATAAGACTATACAAAGCGTTCACAGACCCTTATGGGTAAGAAAGAGAAGATTTCAAATTCTGAAAACAAAGAAATGGCTTCACTGTATGCGGATACTGCTTGCAATAAGGATGTCGGTATCACCACCTGGGAAGGAATGTATAACTTGCTTGAAGAAGAAAATCCCAGGGTGATGCAAGTTGCGGCTACTGCAGGCTCAACTAATTCATCTGAGGCAACCCTTAAAGAATTGTCTTGTTCATTTCTACATAGGATAGCGGCAAGACCAAGAATTCTTCCATATACAGACATGGTGAAATGGGTGCTGGACAACACCGATATTTCAGACAGGCAATTTAAAACTCCAGATCAATAACTCATCGGGTCGTTCACTACGGAAGATTTGAGGCTGATGTATCATTTTCCGGAACCTCAGGCGACTTATAATAAACAATTTATAGAGAATTTTTCCAAAGAACATACAAATTTGGCGGAATGCACAAAGGAATGGACCAAGAGAGATGAACCATTGAAGAAAAACAAACACGGTATGTACAGTACTGGTTCACTCACCTCTCCATATTATTTTGCTGCTGCCATGTTATGCAGGCTTTTTGGAAATCCTGACATAAATATGATCTTGCCTGGATGGCTCCCTTTGTTGAATGCTGTTGTTAATGCTACAATTGTAGATTGGGCCAAAATCTTGTCTGATAATTTGGCCACTACTATTTTTCATTACCGGTCTAAACGAAATATTTCTCAGAGGATTTATCCGCCTTTTTATTTATCTGCCTATGTTATGGACGTTATATGTTTTGTTTCTAAATTTCCTTTGATGGGTTGGCAATGGACAATTCACGATCCTTTGCCTATTCATGTGTATCACAAGGAACTGTGGGAATCTAAGTTTGTCCCTCATTTTTACAAAATTTTCCATGGTATAATGCTGCCATTGTACAGAATATTGCATAATAAGGATGCCCCAAGGTTATCCCCAGAAACAGAAGTCGACATTCTCCCTGTCGCGAGATGGTTTGGAGAAGAGTTGTTCACTTATGTTAGGGTTTTTGGAAGTTCTGCTTCCCCCCATGTTTTACCCCTATATGTTCCGGATAAACTTGTAGCTCGGGAGATTGCTTATCAAACCTGTGGTCAAGGAGGCTTGACAAAGGAATTAAAAGAGAAGAAGAAAGGCATTTGGCCACAATTTCCCATAACCTGTGGAACATTTTCACTGTTTGATGTTGGTCATGCATTCAAAGAGGTAAGCAATATTACATGCTTACAACTGTTCAAATTTTCGAGAAGGTTATTTGACCCAAATAATGTTGCTAAAAATTTTACCACCACAATCAAGGTAAGGGAATTTTCAGGAGAAGAAGATCCTTTCGATGATATATTCCTAGGAAAATCCACACTCAAAGAAATTCTACATTCAACACAGATGCAGTTATCTCCAGAACAATTTCAAGAATTTAAAGTTTACAGAGAAACAACACTGACCACTATCCCTTTGGAAAATTTACGCTTGGAACCCGCAAGGGAACCAACTCCTAGTGTCAGTCTCAACGGCAATTCAGGTACAAATAAGTCTAAGTCAAAATCTGAAAGAGAGACTTTTGAACGTTCTAATAAGTCTAATGAAGAGCAAGATAAAAATGAGGAATCAGTGAAAGATACTGCTCAATCGAAAGATCTTTCACAACAGCAAATTTTGACTTCTCAGCAGAAAAACCCTCCTCCTACCAATGTACAGCAACAATCAGTCACAATTGAATTAGACAAAGAATGGGAAAGCTTTAATCAATTGCTTAATGTGGAAGGACAGAATATACAGACCCCTGTACAGACAACAAAAGTTTTGAGTACAGGAATAAGTGGCACAGTCACAGTAACTGAGCACATACCTATCACTCCCTCGTCTGAAATTGTGCTTAATGTAGCGGACATTCCTCCTCTAGATGTATTCTACAGCCTGAAGTATAAAGCAGTAGTGAAGAAACAAAGGAAAAAGAGAAAATTAGAAGGTGCAATTGCTACTGAAGCAGAACAATTAGATGTCTTGTGGAAGGATCCTACCACAGAGCCTACTGATAATCTTGCTAAGTTATCTCAAATTACAGGGGCTTATGCTTCTGCAACTATTGACAAAGCATTTGAGATACGGCTCTTATTAAATGGAAAAGAAGAACAGATACAAGTTCTGCAACAACAATTGCAACAGGTACAGGCCAATAATGAAGCACAGATGAAACTTGAAAAGTTACAACAACAACTTCAAGAAATGCAAAATGGATATCAAAAAAGTTTAACTGATAAAGAGAAACAAATACAGATTATCCAAGATCAGCACAAAGATGATCCTAAGCTTCCAGAGTTTATTTCAGAAACTATTTCTTTAAACAATCAACTACTGCAACAAGAAGAAGTATTATGCCAAAAAATCTTGCAATGGAACTCTTTTTGTCAAGAAAGTGACAAGATCACTAATCATGTCGTAGATTTACGAAATGATTACGATTTAATTAATGAAAAAGTTACTGATTATTTGGTATGGCAAAAAACAGAGGAAGGAAGAAAAGTTGGTGCACCAATTATCAATGAAAACCATAAAGAAATACTTTTCAATGACTAGGATGCACAAATCAGAGGGGCAGAGAAAGCAGCAGAAGAGTCGGCTACAGCATCAAGTATTCTTACTGATTATGTAAATGAGAATTTACACAAAGAAAATTTGATTTTAGAAACTGTTCCGGGATATCTTCCACAGGCGCATCAATTGCAAACAGAATGGAGACAAAAGGCAGAAGATAAAGCAAAATAAATCCAAGGATTGACAAGGTTAAACTGGGATTCTTACTGGACATACCTAGTGAAACCACACATTCAACACAGTGCACTTAATTGCATCATTAATTCTGCTGAGAAGATTGCGCCTACACTTGTCGATTCTGTCTTTTCAGGACAGTTGAAATCTGAAGTCGGTCAACCACATCTTCTCAAAACAATGCTAGATGCCTGCAAGTTTAAAGATCAATTTCATAAGTAGTTACTTGATAGTCTTTATTTTTAGATTTAGTTTTAGTTTTACTGTATTTTTGCCTAGGAAAAGGATGGTCATTTAAACCGAATCCTTAATTTTTGTAATAAACTATTTTTAGATTTAGCTAGTAGTATTTAAACCCTTCTCATGCATTTAGAGAAGGGTCCTGGATTATTATATTTTTGACTTGGAGATTACATTTCTGTACTCCACTGACTTTTATATTTTATAAAGGATCACATCTGGTGATTTTATGCGGAATTATCTTTAAAGTGTTGCATTTCTGTACCTTGGATTTGATTTTGCATCAGAATTACTGGATTAGAGTATCAGATTTCATTTGAAAGCTTTCAAGATGAATAAGGTATTTCTATCTGTTCACTATTGATTTCTTTTGTCTTATGATATTCGCTTTAAAATTTTCTATCATTTATATACATTTGGTTTTAACAACGTTTCTTTATATATCATTTTTGAGTATAAATGAAATGTTATCTTTCATAAGTATATGTAGATGATATATCATGATGAATACAATATGCTTATATAACTCTGTTTAATTTCTTAAACAAAGTTATCTTTATTTGTTTCTGCACATTTCAATTAAACGATAATACATTTTTATGGTTATTGTTCAAATGGAATAATCTGAAGTTGTATTCACATATGTTTGCCCGGGTTAGTGTTAGAATTTCTTTATCAGTATTTAGTTTAAATTAGATAGTTTTATTTCAGTCAATTTAGTTTCACTCTCACTCATCCAAATCAAACGATCACCAACCCATTAGTTATAAGGAAACTGGTCCTTTCAATCCAGTCGGAGCCACCATACCAAACGGATAAGGAGCTGTCCTAAGGTCCCGATCGGGTGGTTTTTCCCAATGTTTGAAGCAGAGATTTTCTAGGCTTCAACATTTTTGGCGCTAGAAGGAGGGCATGAGCTATGAATGGCAAGTAAATCTTTATCCACAAGCCATTCTGAGAGCAAAACGCCCTCATTAACTTCTTCAATTTCTTCTGAAATACAAAATCCTATAAAAGGAATTGAAAAGAATATTCAGACACCCACTGCCAAAATGTCAAAACAATCAAACAACCAAAATCCTAAGTCTCCTGAAGTACAAGATTTAATTCATAAATTGAAAGGATTCTCATTATCTCTAGATGAGTCTGAAATATTTGAAGGTAGTGTAACTTCAAAATTTGTTTCTTCAAAACCTCTTACTAGGTTTCAAAGTGAAAAACTTGGTATTTCTCCGAAAGAATTCCCTTTACCTAGTAGAGTCAGGACAAGAAAAACTCAATCGGAATCAGTAAGTGATATAAGTTCTTCATCTCATATTCAATCACCTGTTTCCAAAACCCCAACTCAACAAAGTGTAGTTATTCCCACATCATCTGCTCAATCATCATCAATCTCAACATCATTTATTCCAACAACTTCTGTTCAGACACCACCAGTCTCTACTACTTCTCCAATACTTGTTACAATAATGGCTAGACCATGGGCTACTCCAGGGGCTGTCAACATGCCTGCACCTTTACATGATTTACCTGACAATCCTGGAAAATGGCTTCCAAAGTTCAGTCCAGAGCTTAACATTCAAGCTGAAGAACACATCAATAACTTTATGCTGGCTGTAAATTTGAATGGAGTCGTAGAAGTAGATGTTGTAGTCAGACTATTCCCTTATACTCTTCAAGGGGCAGCAGGATCCTGGTACTTTTCATTACCTTCAGGATCCATAACAAGTTGGGCCATTTTTGCAGATCATTTTTTGACCAAATTTGGAGATGACAGATCAATAGCTACTTTAATCAACGATCTCTCAAATTTTAAGACAGAACCCAAGGAGCCCATTAAAGATTTCAACGCTAGATTCAACAAATTCTTGAATAAAATCCACACAGATTCAAGGCCTAGTGAACAGGTCAGAAGTGAATGGTACATAACCGCTTTACCCTCAAACATAGCAATTTTTGTAGATAGAGCTGCAAAACCTACGTTAGCCGAGAATATGAAAGAGGCTATTGCAGTAGAGAAACGAATTATTTCTCTAGAAAAGAAAAATGCTATTGAGGAAAGGAAATCCAAAAAAGTCAGCTTCAAATATGATTCGAGGAAAAATGCCAATGACCCATACGACATGGAAGGTTTACAGAAAGTTCTTAAAACCATGTCAAATGAAATGGTTGAAATAAAAAAACAGGTAGCTGAAACTTCTACCAAAAAACCATTCCGAAATTTCAAAATAAATCAACTTGAATCTAAACCTCCCAATTCAATCTCTAATGCAGAATCAGAAGAGGAAGAAGAAGAAGATACTCCCCCAGTATCAGAAGAGGAAGATGAGAATGAAGAAATAGTTGAATTGCATGGAATGTGGGATTTTATTCTCCCTAATTCTGATAGTGAGGTAGAACAAGAAGCTATGCCTGTAAGTACTAGGAGTAAATCTACATCGGAGCCTGTACAAACAGTTCCTAAAAAGAAAATTACAACTCCAAGTACCAAAGACAAATCCCCTGCAAAGAAAACTTCTCCGTTACCTACTCAAAATCAGCCATCCTCTTCTAATCCTCCTACATCGACAACAAATACTTTAGTGGTGTCAGATCCTATGGAGTATAACATTGTTGAAGACATGAAAAAGATTAAAGCCAACATTTCCTTACATGAACTCAGCAAACTAAAACACCAGCAGAAGTTGCTATTAAAAGAATTAAATGCTACACCAATTGCTCCTTTACCAAGTGGTGTAGTTGCAAAAGCATCTAAAGGAACTGGTAAGCCACCAGAAAAAGTAGATGCTACTGATACTGTGCTCATTGGAGAAAGATCAAATTCTCAGACTCCTCCTTTTCTTTTGACTTATGAAATGTACAATAAAAATCTGCATAATTGTTTAATCGATTATGGAGCATCCTCTAATATAATGCCTACTTCTGTTTGTGCCAAATTGAATATTGAACCACAGAAATTGGCAGTTCATATTGTTAAATTGGATCGCTGTAAAGTTCAAGTTGTAGGAGAAATAAATTCAGTTACTATCAGACTAGCTTCCGATCCTAGGATTGTCCAAAGAATTGATATTTTGATTGCAGATATTCCTGAATTCTATGGATTAGTCTTAAGCAGAGACTAGTCTGCGAAACTTAATGGTTATATCGCAACTGATTATTCACATATGTGGCTTCCCTACAAAGGGAAACCAAATCAAATCAAAGTTGAACGAGAAAAACATATGATGCACACTGTCACTGAATTTGAACAATCTAATGAGCATGTGGCATTCACCAACAATATTCTTGGAGGTTATTCTGCTGAGTCATTTCTTGGAAACTTCAAAGCACCACAATCACCTTTTTCTGTAAATACTTTTGTTTCTCAAATAGAAAATTTTTCACAATCTGATTCTTCCAGAATTGTAAATATTTCTGATGTAATTATAGATAAGCCAATAGATAAATCTTTATTTTGGTCATTATATTTTGATGGATCAAAATCTAGTGATGGAGCTGGAGCATAATGCATCTAAATTGATCCAGATGGAGAGAAAACCATGCTATCATGTAGGTTAGAATTTGAGTGTACGAACAATACTGCAGAATATGAAGCCTTGATTCAACGACTTTATAAAGCTATTGGGTTAGATGTTAAATACTTAAAAGTCTTTGGTGATTCCTAAATTGTCATAAAACAAGTTAGGAATACTATCCATTGCCTTTCAGGACATCTTAAACACTATCAAACCCTAGTGCAAGATCTTACTACTCATTTTTTAGCATTCAATATTTCTCCTATTCCTAGGAATCAAAATGCATCAGTTGATTTGTTAGCAAATGTTGCATCCAAACTCCTTCCAGCTGAAGATTGCAGTCCGGATAGATTTTCAGTAGAATTGATTTTTCGCCCATCTGTCCCAGATAATGTCACAAATTGGAGAGTATTCTATCATGATCAAGATATTTTAAATTTCATGACTTCAGAGAAATCATATGATGAACAAATTATTGATGAGGATGATCATGATTTACAAATTGCCTCAAAAGGTAATGAAAATCCCATTCTGAAATCTGTTGTTAAATTAGAGGACTTATATGATATTAAAGACAGATTCAAGAAAGTCAATAATGCTAAACTTCAAAGTTCCACTTTGAAGTTTGAATTAGTAAATCTTGGCTCTGACTCTAATCCTCAAAACGTTAATTTAGGACTCAATTTAACTCCAGAGGAAAGGAATGCTTTCATTAAACTTCTGAACAAATATAAAAATGTTTTTGCTTGGAATTATGATGATTTAAAAACGTATGATACTTCGGTTATTCAACACACAATTCCAATGCTTTCTGATATTAAACTTGTTCAACAGAAATTAAGAAAGATTCATCCAAATCTGGAAGGTCAAATCAAATCAGAACTTAATAAACTTTTAAAAGCCAAAATCATTTTTCCTGTAAGGCATTCCAATTGGGTTTCCAATATGGTACCTGTAAGGAAGAAGAATGGTGATATAAGAATTTGTATTGATTTTAGAAATTTAAACAAGGCATGTTTAAAAGACAATTTCCCATTGCCAACAATGGAACAAATACTTCAAAAAGTGGATGGTTCTGAACTCATGTCCTTTCTTGATGGATTTTCAGGCTATAATCAAGTTTTAGTTCATTCAGATGACAGATTGAGAACAACTTTCAGAACCAAATGGGGAACCTACGCTTATCAAAAAATGCCTTTTGGTCTAATAAATGCAGGAGCAACTTTCCAAAGAGCCATGGACATAGCATTTAAAGGTCTGATCAACAGATCAGTTGTTGTTTATCTTGATAAAATAACAATATTTTCAAAAAAGAGAGCTAATCATCTACATGATCTAAAGCAAATAATTGAAAGATGTAGAAGGTTTGGTATTTCCTTAAATCCAAAGAAATCTTTCTTTGCTTTGGATGTAGGAAAACTCTTAGGATTTGTTGTGTCAAAAGATGGTATATATATTGATCCAGATAGAGTGAAAGAAATTTATGATATTTCTTTACCTCATAACAAAAAATCCATGCAATCATTTCTTGGGCAAATCAATTTTGTAAAAAGATTCATTCCCGATTTTTCTCAAATTGTTTTACCTATGCAAAATATGATCAAGAAGAATTCAGTATTCAAATGGGGGCATAAAGAGAAAGAAGCTTTTGGGGCAATCAAACAAGCGATCATTAATGCACCAGCATTGAATACTCCTGATTTTTCTAATGATTTTATTTTGTATACTTTGGCCACCGAAACATCCTATGCTGCTGTTTTAACACAGCTAAATGATCAGAAAATTGAAGCACCAATTTCTTTCTTTAGCTCAAATCTGCAAGGAGCTGAGCTTAATTATTCCGATGTTGAAAAAAAAGCCTTTGCCGTGTTTAAATCAATCAAACATTTCAGACCTTTTCTCTTGAAAACACATACAAAAATCATTGTCCCATTCTCTGCAGTGAGACAATTATTAATTCAAAAAGAAGTAAGAGAAAAGAGAGCTAACTGGGTAACAACTTTGCAAGAATATGATATTGATATTAAACCAGCTAAGATTGTTAGAGGACAAGGTTTTTGCAGATTATTGGCAGGAGCTCATAACATACCAGAAAATCAAGATTCAAATAAAGATATTCAAGTAAGTCAGATAAGTGTTACAGACTCTGAATCTCAGTATGCTGATCTCATCTATTACTTGAAAAATGGGTATGCTCATTTTAATCTCAGTTATAAGAGCAAATGTGCTTTAAGATTAAAGGCTATTAAATATAAGATCATTGATAATGTGTTATTCAGAAAGAATTATGATTCAATCCTATTAAGATGTCTTGAAAAGACTGAAGCTAAAAAGGTGTTGCAGGAATTGCATGATGGACCAGCAGGAGGTCATTTTGGAGGTGATACCATAGCTCACAAAATAATTCGTGCTGGTTATTACTGGCCTACCCTTTTTAAAGATACGCATGATTACGTAAGGAAGTGCAGAATTTGTCAAACTGCAAGTGGAAGACAAAGGAAACCAGCTTTTCCTTTGCAACCAGTGAGTATTGAGCAACCATTCGAACAATGGGGACTTGACATTATTGGTGAGATCATACCTCATTCTTCCAAACAACACAAATACATCCTTACAGCAACAAACTATTTCACAAAATGGGTAGAAGCAATCCCGTTGAAGGTAGCCAATTTTGATGCAATTATTGATTTCATAGATCAATTCATCATAACCAGGTTTGGTGTACCTAACGCTCTTGTCTTTGATAACGCATCTTACTTTTCCGGAAATAGTATAATAGAATTTGCAATCAAGAGAGGTTTTAAATTGAAATATTCAGCAAATTATTATCCACAAGGTAATGGTTTGGCTGAATCCACTAACAAAAATCTTATCAAAATCATTAAAAGACCCATTGATCAAAATCAAAAGAATTGACACAAGTCTTTAATCTTTGCACTATGGGCTGATCGTATTACTGAAAAAGCTTCAATAGGAACTTCACCTTTCAATTTAGTTTATGGAAAAGAAGCTGTGATACCATCAAATTTAGCTCTTCCATCATTAGCCCTAGTGCAATTTATTGAAGAAAATCCTTCTTCATCCATTCAATTGAGATATGATCAAATCCTTAAATTAGAAGAAGATAGAAATAAAGCAAAAATTATTCATGAAAAACATCAACATCTTGTAAAATCTTCTTTTGATGCAAGTTCTACTGGCTCAAAGATTTTGTCAATTGGTAATCTTGTTCTGAAGTGGGATAAAGCACATGAAGAAAAAGGTAAGCATACAAAATTTCATAAAATGTGGCTTGGACCATTTCAGATTGCTGAAAAGATAGGCTCAAATACATTCATACTCCAAGATTTAACAGGAAAGAGAGAATCTCTTCCTGTAAATGGGCTTGTCTTAAAGAAATTATTTTCATAAGAAGGTAACCCCTTCTTAATTGTACCATATTCCTTTATGCAAAGTTTTTAATTATTTTTGCAAATAAAGGTTGTTAATAAGTCTCTAATTGACTGTTTACTATTAAGAAAATTTCTTAGGAAAAATATTATAAATATTTATTTTGTGTAAATAAGAATTTTTAAAGAGATGATCACAGTTTTTGGATAGTTTAAAATAAGATGTTAAACTTTGAAAGATTATTTCAATCATTTGCATGATCTTTTGAAAACTTGAGGAGAATGTAAATCATTATAAGTTTATTGAGCAGAGAAAGGTTATCTATAAAAGTAAATATTTTTCAAAGTCTTGGTACTCAAGAAACTCTGAAAATTGTCATCCATTGATTCTTAAGGATAAAACTATTTCACCCCATCCATTTAAGTTGTGATTTTTTAGAATGTAATTCTAAGAAATTATATGAAAATTTAAGAGATAAGAGGTCTCATTATGAGCCGACTTACCATGTTCATAAGAAGTAATGAAATTGACATTACCAATACTGCATATCAAAACAGGGTAATGGCTTATAAATATAAGACAAGGGGTCTCATCACGAGCCAGCTTGTTCAGTTTAATTACAACTAGTGAATGGAATTGTTATTAACTGGCTACCAAACCAGAATAATGGCTCTTAAAAATAAAAAATAAGTATAAGACAAAAACATGAGATAATATGTCTTATGAATTTATCTTTTAAAAAGTCATAATTTTAGTTGGATGGGACAATAAATGGTTAATGGTTTAAAGGTAACCCTGTCGAGACTATGAACGTTTGCAGGCAGCAGAGGCAATACCTATGACAATAGAGTATATTATAAAACCAAACTTGGAGAAATCCACTTACTTCATTATTAACACCGATCAAAGCTTGAGATAACCCAAAAGTGTTTTTGTTCTTAAGGAATTAGAAAGAAATTGTGAATGATTTTTATTTCTTTTTCATAGTTAGATTTTATTTGAAATATCCTAAGATAGTTTTCATTATCTTTAAAAATCTTTACTTACTAGAAATATAGTGTTCATTTTATTTTTTCAGAGATAACTGTTTCTTTCAGTGAATCGCCAATTGTTGTGACCAGCAACAACCCCCCTTTTTATTTAATATTAGTAATAATACTAAATAAATGGGGACCCTTAGTTAAAAAATCCAAAAAATCAATCGTTATTTGTTTTCCTTTTCAAATAAAACTTTCTATCATAACTTAGGGAAATTCCTTAGAAAATCCTTAAGAAACACTTAAGTTTATGATAGATTACAATAAAATCTTTCTTTGAGCGAAATAACGCATCCATCGCAAATGGTAGATATCTTTTGTAAAACTGAATCTTTTAAACTGCAACTTTGCGATATTGCGATAACGCGATCCCAAAAAGCCTATACGTTAAAATACTGGTCGCAAATCGCATATCGCAGAAAATTGTTAAACGAATATTTTTATATGTGATATTTGTGATTTGCGATTTTGCGATATTTGCGATTTTGCGATGTTTACGCTTTGAGAAAAATGCGATTTGTGATATTGTGATATTGCGATATTGCATAGAAAATCGCAGATCGCAATATCGCAGATTCTTAAAAAGCTCGTTGTCCAATGTAAATCCTTTCATAAATCAATATCCGTTATGTGCTTTAAATGATTGAATTAATGAATGGATTGTCAAGTATCAATAAAAAGGATTTTGTTTTGATTGAAAGGTTGTTTCCGTTAGAATAATATATTTCATCCGCCTTTTGCATTTAAAACTATCTCATCACCCTTCTCATGTCATTACTCTCACTTAACTCGTAAAACCGCAGGCGCGAAGGAGAAAAAGACTATACAAAGTGTTCACAGAGCATTATGGGTAAGAAAGAGAAGATTTCAAGTTCTGAAAACAAAGAAATGGCTTCACTGTATGCGGATACTACTTGCAATAAGGATGCCGATATAACCACCTGGGAAGGAATGTATAATTTTCTTGAAGAAGAAAATCCCAGGGTGATGCAAGTTGCGGCTACTGCAGGATCAAGTAATTCATCTGAAGCAACCCTTAAAGACATGGCTTGTTCATTTCTGCACCAGATAGCAGTAATACCAAGAATTCTTTCGTATTCAGACATGGTAAAATGGGTGTTGGACAGCACCGATATTTTAGACAGGAAATTTAGAACTCTAGATCAAGAGCTCATCGGGTCGTTCACTACGGAAAATTTGAGGCTGATGTATCATTTGCCGGAACCTCAGGCGACTTATAATAAACAATTTATGGAGAATTTTTCCAAAGAACATGCAAATTTGGCGGAATGCACAAGGGAATGGACCAAAAGAGATGAACCATTGAAGAAAAACAAACACGGTATGTACAGTACTGGTTCACTCACCTCTCCATATTGTTTTGCTGCTGCTATGTTATACAGGCTTTTTGGAAAGCCTGATATAAATATGGTCTTACCTAAATGGCTTCCATTGTTAAATGCTACTGTTAACGCTACTATTGTAGACTGGGCCAAAATATTATCTGACAATTTATCCACTGCTATTTTCAATTACCGGTCTAAACGAATTGTTTCTCAGAGGATTTATCCTCCTTTTTATCTATCTACTTATGTTATGGACGCTATCTGCTTTGTTTCTAAATTCCCTTTGATGGGTTGGCAATGGAAGATTCAATATCCTTTGCCTATTCATGTGTATCACAAGGAATTGTGGGAATCCAAGTTTATTCCTCATGTTTACAAGATTTTCCACGGCATAATGTTGCCTCTGCACAAAACATTGTATAATAAAGATGCTCCAAGATTTTCCCCGGAAGCACAAATCGACATTCTCCCTGTCGCACGATGGTTTGGGGAATAGTGGTTTACCTATGTAAGAGATTTTGGAAGCTCTGATTCCCCTCATGTTTTACCCTTATATGTTTCTAATAAACTTATAGCTCGGGAAATTGCATACCAAACCTGTGGTGAAGGAGGTTTGACAAAGGAATTAAAGGATAAGAAGAAGGCCATTTGGCCAAAATTTCCCATAGCTTGTGGAACATTTTCATTATTTTATGTTGGACATGCATTCAAGGAAGTAAGCAATATTACATGCTTACAATTGTTTAAATTTGCAAAAAGGTTATTCGACCCTAATGAAGTTGCTAAAAATTTCACCATTGCAATCAAAGTAAAGATATTTTTCAGAGAAGAAGACCCTTTCGATGATATATTCCTAGGAAAATCCACACTGAAAGAAATTCTACATTCAGCACAGATGCAGTTATCTCCAGAACAATTTCAAGAATTTAAAGTTTACAGAGAAAGAAGACTGACCACCATCCCTTTGGAAAATTTGTGTTTGGAACCCGCAAGGGAACCAACTCCTAGTGTCACTCTCAACGGCAATTCAGGTACAGATAAGTCTAAGTCAAAATATGAAAGAGAGACTTCTGAACATTCTGATAAGTCTAATGAAGAGCATGATAGACATGAAGAATTAGTGAAAGATACTGCTCAATCGAAAGAACTTTCACAACAACAAATTTTTACTTCTCAGCAGATAAATCCTCCTCTTACCAATGTACAGCAACAGTCAGTCACAATTTAATTAGACAAAGAATGGGAAAACTTTAATGAAATACTTAATGTTGAAACACAGATTACACAGACCCCTGTACAAACAACAAAAGTTTTAAGCACAGGAATAAGCGGTAATGTGACAAATACAGAGCATATACCTGTCACTCCCTCTTCTGAAATTGTACTTAATGTAGAGGAAATTCCTCCTCTAGATGTATTCTACAGCCCGAAGTATAAAGCAGTAATGAATAAGAAAAGGAAAAAGAGAAAATTAGAAGGTGCAATTGCTACTGAAGCAGAAAAATTAGATGTCCTGTGGAAGGATCCTACCACAGAGCCTACTGATAATCTTGCTAAGTTATCTCAGATTACGGGGGCTTATGCTTCCGCAACTATTGACAAAGCATTTGAGATACAACTCTTATTAAATGAAAAAGAAGAACAGATACAAGTTCTGCAACAACAATTGCAACAGGTACAGGCCAATAATGAAGCACAAATGAAACTTGAAAAGTTACAGCAACAACTTCAAGAAATGCAAATTGGATATAAAAAAAGTTTAACTGATAAAGAGAAACAAATACAGATTATCCAAGATCAGCACAAAGATGATCCTAAGCTTCCAGAGTTTATTTCAGAAACTATTTCTTTAAACAATAAACTACTGCAACAAGAAGAAGTATTATGCCAAAAAATCTTGCAATGGAACTCTTTTTGTCAAGAAAGTGACAAGATCACTAATCATGTCGTAGATTTATGAAATGATTACGATTTAATTAATGAAAAAGTTACTGATTATTAGGTATGGCAAAAAACAGAGGAAGGAAGAAAAGCTGGTGCACCAATTATCAATGAAAACCATAAAGAAATACTTTTCAATGACTGGGATGCACAAATCAGAGGGGCAGAGAAAGCAGCAGAAGAGTCGGCTACAACAGCAAGTATTCTTACTGATTGTGTAAATGAGAATTTACACAAAGAAAATTTGATTTCAGAAACTGTTCCGGGATATCTTCCACAGGTGCATCAATTGCAAACAGAATGGAGACAAAAGGCAGAAGATAAAGCAAAATCAATCCAAGGATTGACAAAGTTAGACTGGGATTCTTACTGGACATACCTAGTGAAACCACACAGTCAACACAGTGCGCTTAGTTGCATCATTAATTCTGCTGAGAAGATTGCGCCTACACTTGTCAATTCTGTCTTTTCAGGACAGTTGAAATCTGAAGTCGGTCAACCACATCTTCTCAAAACAATGCTAGATGCCTGCAAGTTTAAAGATCAAGTTCATAAGTAGTTACTTAATAGTCTTTATTTTTAGATTTAGTTTTAGTTTTACTGTATTTTTGCCTAGGAAAAGGACGGTCATTTAAACCGAATCCTTAATTTTGGTAATAAACTATTTTTAGATTTAGCTAGTTGTATTTAAACCCTTCTCATGCATTTAGAGAAGGGTCCTGGATTATAATATTTTTGACTTGGAGATTACATTTATGTACTCCACTGGCTCTTATATTTTATAAAGGATCACATCTGGTGATTTTATGCAGAATTATCTTTAAAGTGTTGCATTTTTGTACCTTGGATTTGATTTTGCATCAGAATTACTGGATTAGAGTATCAGATTTCATTTGAAAGCTTTCAAGATGGATAAGGTATTTCTATCTGTTCACTATTGATTTCTTTTGTCTTATGATATTCGCTTTAAAATTTGCTATCATTTATATACATTTGGTTTTAACAATGTTTCTTTATATATCATTTTTTAGTATAAATGAAATGTTATCTTTCATAAGTATATGTAGATGATATATCATGATGAATACAATATGCTTATATAACTCTGTTTAATTTCTTAAACAGAGTTATCTTTATTTGTTTTTGCACATTTCGATTAAACGATAATACATTTTTATGGTTATTGTTCAAACGGAATAATCTGAAGTTGTATTCACATATGTTTGCCCGGGTTAGTGTTAGAATTTCTTTATCAGTATTTAGTTTAAATTATATAGCTTTATTTCAGTCAATTTAGTCTCACTCTCACTCATCCAAATCAAACCATCACCAACCCATTAGTTATAAGGAAACTGGTCCTTTCAATCCAATCGGAGCCACCATACCAAACGGATAAGGAACTTTCCTAAGGTCCCGACCCGGTGGTTTTCCCCAATGTTTGAAGCAAAGATTTTCTAGGCTTCAACACAACCCTGAACCATCAGTGTTTAAAAATGAAGCAAAAGAGTTAAATACTCTTCTTGCTTAGAAACATATTTTATTTTGTGAAGGATTAACCATTATTTATGACTTGTGTCACACAGACAATTCTCTGGTTAACCAACTAGCATATATAAGGACTAATTTTGATGATGTTGAAGAAAAACTTTCCAACTTTCTGACTTGACAAGACGATACAAAATGAATATTAGCTAGTCTTCCTAGAATTGAAGAATCACACAAAGACATTGTATTCAGAGAGTGGAATGTGTGTCTCAAGCAAGCAACATGCAAATCTTATTTCCAGTTGTCCTCAGGGAACACTCCGAGAAATTAAACCGCTTTCTAAAACATGAAAAAAGGTAGCCAGGAAAAGAGCAAAGATTATAGAGAAACTTGGTAAAATTAATCTGGAAAGTCATTGGCACTATCTAGTCAAACCACACAGTCAGGGTTAATGCTCAGATGGTTATCCAACACCACCAATCACATTTTGCCAACATTGAAGGAAGCAATGTTCATAAACCATATGCATATCCAACCGAAGACTCCACCCAAATTAAATACCATGACAAACATCTGTGAGATGCAACAATGAATGGGAGGATAGTCTTCTTCCGAGACTTAGAGAATTTGTTGCAACAAATTCTAAATTTATCTCTTTGAGTTTATTTTAGTGTTGTTTGTTTAATCTGCTTGAGGTTATTTTATTATTTTCCATATTTAAACTTTTGTAATGAACTATAAATCCCTTTCATGTTGCAATGTGAAAGGGTTTGGAATTTTTGAAAGAAGACTTTTGTTTGCACGATTGTAACTTAAGTTTCTCTTAATAGAAAGTTGAACCACTTTTGTTTTTCTCATGAGTAGAGCAATAATATATTGAATATTATTATCTATGTTTTATTTATTTGTTTAAAAGTTAAATGGTATTTCCATTTTCGTTTATCATATATATGTTACAATAATCATACATTTTCACTATTGACATGTGTGATTGTAATTAGATGTTGTATGTATAAACAATCTTAAATCATATATATATATATATATATATATATATATATATATATATATATATATATATATATATATATATATATATATATATATATATATATATATGTGATAAATTTTATCAGCAAATTTAATTAAATTTAGTTATCATCTACTGTTTTAACTTCATGATTATTTGAAAATCTATATTGTCATATTGTTTATGAATTCTTTGTTAGTTCACACACATATATATATATATATATAAGCTTTCCCAGGGTAGATATTAATTTTAAGTATTCATTGTTTTTCAAGTCTTAGTTACATTAAAACCATTATATTTTGTTATCACCAAAAAATTGATCACCTAACCATTTCTAACTAGGTGGATCAAAGTACACCATGTAAGACCAATTTTACCATAGTAAAATTGTTTTCACTATACGAAATAATTTAATAAACCATATTTTATTAAGTTATTTCTCGTTAAAACAATAAATCCCATGAGAAATAATTAAATAAATCATTTTTGGTTTTTAAACTCATGTGGTGACCATTTTTTAGAAAACTTTCCGGATTATCACATATTTCGGGTTTCCATATCATTGAGAGAGAGAGACTCACGAAGTTGAATCATTGAGGAAAACCAAGAACCCATCCCATTTGATGGGGACTGGTAACACTTATTTCCTTCACCAGGTGTTATATAATATTAAAATGATTCTTTAAACTTGTCTTGTCCATTGGTTATTTCGAGTTAATTTGCATCAGTTCTTATTTATTTTTGTTGTTTAACTACTTTTGTTAGATAGATTTGGGTTTTTGCAGAATTTGTTTTGACTTTTTATTACAGATATAAAGGGTTCAATAATCATTTCTATTGTTAGGGCTATAAGTCATCCATAGCTTAAGTAAGGTCTTTTTGGTATACTTGTCGAAAGATTTTACACTAACAAATGGCGACTCCACTGTTGTAATTCAGATTCCTAGGTGACCAACAGCTTCAACGATCAGGGTTTTTCTTCAATTTTTTTCAATTTCTTGATGTTGTTTTCTAGTTTTTCCCCCCTAATTCAATCAAAATTTTAAATTCTGGAAGTTTTACTGTGTTTTCCATTAGTAACAGGTACCAACCGCACTGGAGACGACATTTTTTCTGTAACTTGCTGTAGGAGAACTCAAGAGCATAAATCATAGTTTTAAGCCCAAAAAGTGTGATTTCTCTCGGATATCGCACTTATCTGCCCAAAAAGTGCGATATCACCTCTTTACAGGTCATAATCTGCGTTTTGGAATTTTTTTTTGAGGTTTTTCTGAAATTATCAGGGTTTGCCGAGAGCATTATTTTGGGTTGTCTGACCTCTGTTTTAGACCATCTTAGGCATGGATATGCTCAGTTTGTCTCCTTGAAGTAGAACCAAGACCACTAGGGTTTTAATACATTTCCACCTTTTTAGGAGGAGTTGAGTTGAGTAGGTAGTCTGTGATTTGCAGTGTTTTCAACCACTCTTTCAGGGTTTGATCCATCATTTTTTCAGATCTTTAAGATAGGTTATTGTTTCATCCAAAACTCCCTCTTGAGTTTTTTATGGTATTTTACCTTATGGTCACCTCGTTTGCCCTAGGTTTTTTACATTTAGCCCTATCTTTTGCAACACTTTTCCCCTCTGGTTTCTTGTTGTTTTATTGCGTCATTTCTGGCAGCACTGAGCCATTATATCCCAATCCCATCGACATTAGATCTTGTGGCCATTTTAGTGTGTTTTGAGTCAAGTTCACCTCCATTTTGTCCGGTTGTTTGAGAGCGTTCTTTGGGTTGGGATTTATGCATGATTAGCTGCTTACTTTACTGTCATTTCAATTCTATTTATAATTTTCAACAGTTTTATTTTTTAAACAATTGTTTAGGCTTAATTAAAATAAACACACTTATTTCCCACACTCACACCTAACGCAAAGAGTGCTTGTTTTACATCTCCAAGCCAAGACATAAACATCATAATTTAATTAATCTGCCACACAGATCCTTGTTTATCACTCTTCAACCATTCTGTGTCCATTGTGTCTTGCCATCATTGCGCTCGCAAGGCATTTGTCGCGAAGGCGCTAAGGTTTTCACCCTTAGTTTCCATTAGGAATTTTCACTCCCCCCCGTAGGGTCCAAGTTAGTCCTCCCCCGAGTCCTCATTCCGACTATGGTTCTTCTGGTTCATCGAGTTCTTCCTCTGATTCTGATTCTTCTCAAACTCATATAGTCACCATGTCAGACGCTAATGTAGGTGCAGGAAGCCAACCCGACGGTGGCTCTGGCCCTAAACCTGGAGTCACATCTAGTAGAAATGCTACGGAAACCACCCTAGATACTCCTTTGCTACATTTCATGGCAGGTTTAAGCCTTCCTGATTTTAGCCAGTTAATCAATGACCATATACTCCGTGATGTAATTTGGCCGACTATGCCAACTAAGCTTCCTTCCAACATCCCTAAGTTTGAAGGAAAAAGCGTAGAGGACCCCACTAATCATGTCTTCTCCTTTCATATGTGGTGTTCGTCTAATTCCATCACTGATGACTCCATTCATCTTCGATTGTTCCAACGAATGCTCACTGGAGAAGCTACAAAGTGGTACGTTAGCTAGCTCGCCACATCTCATACTCTTTTTTTGACTCTTGCTAATGATTTTCTTCCATATTTCCAGTTACCCCTCCGTTATGATACCAATACCGAGTTTTTGAGCGCATTCCATCAAACTTCTGCCACCCGCCTTTCTGACCATGTACAAGAATGGCGTAGAAGGAGGAGCATGTGTTGAGATCCTACATTATAAGATTGTGTCTATATGGATTGGTTTCTTAGAATGATCTTAGCCCCCATAGGTAAATATGTCGCATCTCATTTTCCTCATACCGAGGAAGAAGCTATCCAAATTGCTTTAAACAATGACTTGATGTATGCCCAATCTGGTTATGTTTATACTGTTTAACGAATCTTCCTAGACCTGGTGGTACCATTACATTGGGGGCATCTCACACTACCGACGGTATCGTTGGATCCCTTTCACACCCATCCCCATATGCTCATCCTTACATGATTTATGGTGTCACTCAGGGGGGGACTAGTTCCTCCAACACCTATCCTTCCCCAGGCAACTCGTATCTTGGTCAAAGCACGTATTATAGATTTTCCCAACTGCATCAACAGATGCCAAGGCTAGCTGTTTCTCAAACTATTTACCAGAATGTTGCCCCAGATCCTTTTTACCCTTATGCACAACCCAAAGCTCCAACTCCTCCAGCATCATCTCCCCAGCCTCCCACGCCTTCTCAACCTCTGCCACAATAGCCACCTCCTCCTCAAGGTCAAGTGTATGCTCAAAAGAGCATGACTAAGCCCCCCAATTCGAAGAAAAATAATAAGGGGAAATGCAACCAGAACCAACAACCGCAGGGTAACCAGGGTTGCTAAGGTACTCAAGCAAATGCAACCAAGGGGAACCAGCTTATTACCACAACCCAACAGTAGAGCGATCAACCCAAGCAGAACAAGGTCCTTCATATGAATAAGCCTTGTGCATGTTGTGGTGTACATGGAAATTACACACATGATTGTCCCCTTTTACCCCATATGTGTCAAATGTGGGAAGTCCAAGCAGTATCTCGATGACAACAACCCATGACATCGCTTCCTTCGAACACTGATTCAACTAAATCAAGTGTGTTCACTAATCCTTTCCCTCGACAAGGATACATTACTTCCCAACCACCACAGGGTCAGGATGCCCCTCAACCTTAGCAATCTGGTCACAATGATTACCAAATTCTCATGATGAACTCTAATGTGGTCAATACCACTAATCTCAACCTTCAGACCTCGTCGTGCCAATATGACAAGCAACCCGCTATGTTTGCAACCGTGTCCCAAACCAAAGTATCCATAAAGTCTATTCTGACACCAAATGGTCCCTTACAGATCCCTCATCCTAAGGAAGAGGTCATTCCCAAGATCCGTTAAGGGGCAATACATCGTAATGCTACTTCTGCTAAAGCTGCCCATACATATAGTATAGTAGATGACTTGGCATAATCTCCTGTTGCCATGTCAATGCTAGAAGGTATCCAGATGTGCCCATCCTAAAGAAAATCTCTACTATCTGCTCTGGGCGTCGTGGATCCTTCAGATGATCAGTTGATTGCCTTTTATGTTGACAAGTCATAACATCTCCCTTTACCCTCATTCGTTGCTTTCCAAATACTAGTCAAAATTCACAATGCCATTGTCCAGCGGTGTATCATAGACGGAGGTGCATCCAGATGTGTGATGTTCGCCACTGTTTGGAAATAACTCAGGTCTCTTGATATATCCCCATCCACCATCAGTTTATGCTCTTGGAACAATCATCCTTCACAACTCCTTGGCATGTAACATAATTTTCATGTTATAGTTGTGGGCAAGACTATTTGTGTTGACATAGAAGTCATCGATGCCCCCTTGGATTACAATATACTTTTGGGTTGCAACTACACCTATGAAATTTCAGTTATCGCCTCTTTAGTTCACCGTAAGATGTGCTTTCCCCATAATGGAAATGTCATTACCTTCAATCAATTGACACATTATGATTTGAAGTCTCAGACATCACCCCAGTCTACCATCTCGTCGATGACCGAAAATAAACCTGTCTCGCCTCTCACCAATGTGTTTACAAGAGTCTATAAAGATTCCACATTGCTTAGTGAATTTCATGGTCTAGTACCTACCCCTTCTGAGCCCATCTCATCCAGTGTTTGCATGTTTCAAGTGTCACGGGTTAGCCACAAGCGGTACAATATGACTATCCAGTAGCCAGCGCCTTCGTAACCTGCTGTTGTTCACTTGACACAACCATCAGGACAATCTCCTCAAGGAACTTCTCCTTCTACTGGTGTCTCTCCTCATCTTTTTCAACCAGGAATAATTCCCCCAAGTCTTAACCATCTGAGCCATTCCGCTAGGCCATTACCCTTCAGGTAAGATACCATTTTTAGCTCCCCCCATCTAGAGTATTTTTTGTGCCTGTCATGGCTACGTTGAGTTTACCAAATTTAACCCCGTGGATCCCAGTCTAGTACATTGACCCCCCCGCAAACACTCCACCAGATCAACTCAAACCATATACCGCTTTAACCCCAGTTTAATCGGTCACGATGACCCCTCCCTTTGCTTCAGTTCCGCAACAACCTCAACAGGAACCTACTCCTGTTGCGAAAGCATCAGGTGAGGGGGGCAAAGCCAAAAAGAAGGAATCTATGGAAAATGCTCCCCAAACAACTCCAACTCCACATAAGCCTCCAAATATGACACCCTCGTGCGCTTTGTGTGATGTTTTTAGGAATTCCACCAATAATTTTTTTGAACTCCCTTTTCTCAAAGAGGTGGTCAATGATATGTTTCGTGACTTTAACATCCCATAGGTCCATGTTACCTTACCAAATTCAACCAAGAAAAATAAATCGTTATGCACGAATCACCCTTGTGCATTGTGTGTCAACTTTGTCCACTACTCTCATCATTGTCCTGATCTGCAAGATTTTCGCAATAATCGTCAGGCACTTCATGAAATAGAGGTCACTCGTAATGAATCCACCGCTTCTTTACTTGCGGGTTCTGGCACCATTGTTGAACTAGAACATAAACCACACATCTGGATTCCTCGTCCTGATATCGAGATGACCGATTGCATTGCCACCATTATCTACCTGTCGTCATCCATGAGATCCTCGTTTGTAGACACTTTTGGATTTCTCCATATTGATTCGATCAAACCTCCTTCAGCAGATACCTAGGTCTCAACATCAGTGGATTTTCCATCTACTAGTCATTCGTCCCCTCCTGTTGTCGATGCGCATGTGAACGTTGTTTCTCATGACGATGCTTCAGGTAGTCCCTCCAAATCAAGTGATCTCGCTTTCTCTCATCCTTCCATCTTCCATTCATATGAATACATCATGGAAGCCATGTCCATGCCTGATTATCCTTGGGACGATATGCATCATAGTGCGTATTTCCTTCCGCAATAGACCCATGACCAATGTTTTGTGGAGTCAAAAGACTTCATCCATAGTGAGATAAATTGGTTCAATAACCCCTTATTTCGAACCCATGCATTTGAACCACATACACCTTGTGGCCATTACATTGACACCCAATGTTTGGGTAAGGGGGCACCCATATTTAACAGTCCAGGAGAAGCAATTTTCCCTAACCCTCCTAGTGCATCTGGTAGTGTCGACTCTAGTACCATTATTCTTACCCATTTAGAAGAACCTCTAGAAGTCTCATATCACTTCAAATCACCCTCAGAATGATTCAATTAATCATTCCTTCATCTTACATCAACAATCCAGTCCCTTAGACATTGTTTTTAACCAACCACAGTGTTTTCTGGGTGAGCACCAGTTCTTTATCTCCGAAGCCACTCTTTGGTATAGTTACACCATGTATGCAAACCCATAAATTCAATGCATTTGATTCATATATGCAGTACCAAATGAGATTGGTAATCCATTATTTCCTTTCTCTAACCGTATCTATCCTTTCTTCCCACAGGAAGATAACCATAACATAAACAAATGGCGAATCACATCATCAAAATGTGTTTAGAGTCCACTATCCTATATACATTTGGCATATACATAACATGCTTGAGGCACTTGTGCCCCTATATCTTCTCACCATCCTCCGGAGGATATTGTGCCATTTGGGATAAATGCTCGAATCCCTTATTTGAGTACTTGGAACATCACGAGACTCCACAAAATCCTCTAGTTAGGGGCATCATTCCCACCTTTAGCATACCAGATCACTTCCCCCCATCACATCTTCTTGGGGGCAGTATCCCATGCTTGGGGGCATGATGGCACCCCTGGCCACCTTCTTACATGATTAACATAAGTCTTAGCCTAGACCCTAAAGATCTAGGTATGGTCGATTATACTTCCATTCCTTGTCTAGTTTGTCCTACCGGCCTCTCTAGTGAGCCATATTCATACATCACATATTGTAGACGCTTGATACCATATTTTCAAACATTCTACTTTATGTGATACCACACTTACCACTTGGTCCCCATGTTTGACTTGGTGGGCGGGGATGGTTCTAGACCTTCTCTAGTAGTTCATTCCTGTATTCCTTTCTTACCTTGATCCTTCACCAAGAACCATCCTTCCAAGAAGCATTAAGGCCATCTTTAGACACGTAAGGCCGCCTACTTGAAAGTAGTTGATCCTGATTCCAATGGTCGGTTTGTTCACTATGATCTCCACAAGATTTAGGGCCTTCTCCTCCTCTCCAAATTCACCACAACTCACTTAGCGTATGAATCAAATTGGAGGAAAAAAACCCTTTTAAAGGGAAAAACCTAGTTTTTCTGTCACCCATTACTACCAAACCGTAGCTCAGTTTGATGAACCATCAACACCATTGGAAAGCTCTCACTGCATACTATAATAGGAATTTCTCTGTTAACACTTCGCCCAGAAGCCATTTTTTCAATGAAGTTTCACTTTGCCACCAATTCAAATCGAATTTCTTCATATGAGTTGCTTGTACTTTGGTACCACTTTGCCTTGGCACTTGTCACCTCGTGTATCAAATTTCGTCGTGATTAACCATTCTTTACTCATGTTTTTATGGTCCCCCAGGGCCTATCTTATGTGACAACATCATCGAGTCACCCTTGTTTAGAGCATCCGAGTTGAGTCATCCTCGCAGTCATGGAGTTTTTCCCGAGTCCCATTATCTCCTGTTATAGGATTCCATCTATCTTTATGTCACAGTCATCATGTGTTTCCCATTTTGGCCTCTAATCATACTGTCCCTTACTGCCTTTGAAGTCGAGTCGGTCACTGCCAGGTCAACCCTGCTTTTTATGCTCTGACAAGGGAATTCATCCGTCCACCTCAGAGTTCCCCTCCTTCCATCATTATCCATGGTGTTAGTCCATCGGTCACTCTATTATGATCCCTCGTGCCTTAGTCGAGGATTCCTCATTTCCTTAGCTATGACAGGCCCTATTCTGTCGACTTCAACACATTAATTCCAGAAGATCAGTCTAGAGGGCGGTGTGCCTTGGTTCCATCTTTCCTTATTGTTCAGTACCTTAGATCAAGCAAAGTATATCACTATTTCCCTTTGACTTGGTTGTTTCTCACGTTCTCGACCCCAACTCATTATCGCACAATTGAGAGTCATACACTTGATGCTCTAGTGATCCAACAGATTGTACCAGTGATTCCTGGGCATGTGTGAGATGTTTCAGACCTCATGAGGGCATGGCCCTTTAGGTAGCCCCCGCATGCCTAGATGACCTCAGATTATGTTACAGCCTCAGATGCAATTTCGTAGATTTTATGGGTTCGGTTCTAGTCGCTTGCAACGCCCATAGCATGCATTTCTCATTCAGATGATCAATTCAAATTTGCAAAGATATTTCCTGTTTAACATAGCTTCTTTGGATATTATACCCACCCCCCCTCCCCATGTCATATGGAGGGGCATTATGTCTCATGTACTCATATGTTATTGTCTTAAGTCGTGGCCTTTAGTTTTCTAGGCGGATTATGTATATGGGATCCATTGTGTTATTTTCTAGCCCATTGATGTAGCATGTCATGTATCATGTATCATACATTTTCTAGCTCAGTCCCACATTGTTGGGCTCATCATTATTCTTTGTACTTAGTTATATCGATGGGTATGGGTATGCCTCCCCCGCCTCATTGATATCATGTACTACAACATCAAAGGAGACTTATATCAGTTTTTAGGTCTCGCCCCCTCAGTTACTTTCCTCTCTCGCTTCGCTTCATTTATGTCTCTCTCTCCAAATCCCCTCCGATGTCTAGTGATTGTGTTCTTACAACGTACTTCAGTCATACAATTTTCTCCTAACACTTGTAGGTTGGGGGCCAATCTGTTATCACCAAAAAATTGATCACCTAACCATTTCTAATTAGGTGGATCGAAGCACACCATGTAAGACCAATTTTACCATCTTAAAATTGCTTTATCTATACAAAATAATTTAATAAACCATATTTTATTAAGTTATTTCTAGTTAAAACAAGAAACCCTATGAGGAATCATTAAATAAATCATTATTTATTCGATTTTCCTCTAGGAATAATTAATTAAACCATTGTTTAACTAATATTCCTTGTCACGTTTGACCCAATTATGAGAAATTATTAGATAATTTATTATTTGTCTTATTTTTATCTACGAATAATTAATTAAATCATTATTTAATTGTTATTCCTTGTTAAATTGGACCAAATCACCTAGGAATAATTAAACAAATCATTATTTGTTTATTATTCCTTAGCCACATTTTTGAAATGATAAATATGTCATTTATTTGTTTATTATTCCTAAATAAAGGTATTTAACCAATTTAAATATCTTTTCCCTCCAACAAAATATAATAAAATATTCCAAGCAGTTAGATCTAGATTATAGTTAATAATATTTTATTATTCTCCATTTTCGAGGATAACTCAATATTTTGTTATAAATAGGAGGGTTTTTCTATTCATTCTTCACTTTGATCATTCTCATTGTCACTACCATTTTCTTTTTCCATCTAAGCTCCCACTTGAGTTCATCACATATTTCGGGTTTCCATATCATTGAGAGAGAGAGAGTCACGAAGCTGAAGCATTGAGGACAACCAAGAACCCATCCAATTTGAGGGGGACTAGTAACACTTACTTGTTTCCTTGATCGCATGTTATATAATATTAAAATGATTCTTTAAACTTGTCTTTTCCATTGGTTATTTGGAGTTAATTTGTATCATTCCTTATTTATTTTTATTGTTTAAGTATTTTTGCTGCATAGATCTAGGTTTTTGCAGGATTTGTTTTGACTCTCTGTTGTAGATATAAAGGGTTGAACAACCATTTATTTTTTTAGGGCTATAAGTCATCCATAGCTTAAGTAAGGTCTTTTTGGTACACTTTCCGAAAAGTATTTACATCCCATCATCTATATAATTTTGTTTAAATGAGAAACTGGTCCCATAATCCCATTCAAAGCCACCAATCCAAACATAAAAGGATTTGCTCTAAGGTCCTGACCGAGTGGATTTCCCCGATGTTGAGGTCAAATTTTCGAGCCTCCAACAAACCCCTACTAACCATGACAGGAATTTCGTCAAAGATGTCACAAATATGTAATCTACAGATTTAAATAATAGATCTGAGCATAGGGGTCTCATACTTATCTAAGAATCCCTAAGAAACATTGTTGCTTCATCACACTAACTACATTACCATCTATTTAAGTAGACATACATTGTTCATTCATTTACTTCTCAAAACATGATGAGATCCATACATCATCACCATCATAAAACTCAGTTATAACCAACAATAAGCAACATAAATGTCAAACACATAACAACCATATAAGCCACATAATAACAAACATATTCACCCTTTAAGACAAGAGGAAAAGAGTTCTTATTTCCATAAGAAAAATGCAACCAAATCTTAGGCTTCCACGTTCCACCCGACCATATACATGGCTGAGCCAAATCTCTCTTCAACTAGTCACCCCTGTGACATATTCAAGGCATGAATATGGGATCTCATAAATCAAATCCATCAAAACCAAACCAGGGCTTCGAGAGGCAAAACCACCTTCACGGTCAGACATCACAACCATTACAGATTGGTCTCTACCCAAGATGTTCCATGGCTGGAGAGCGTTTGTTCTGACCATGGATTCTAGGAATAGTAACTCAACTCACAGTTTTCGCCTGGCTTCATGAGCATTTGTCCAACCAAGTGTTGTAGGACTAGTAACTCAACCCACTTAGGGATCCAAGATCATTTTTCTAACCAAGGCTTTCGGGACTAGTAACTCAACCCAAGTTGTTCAGGACTTCCAAAGCATTTGTCCAATCAAGGCTTCCAGGAACTAATAACTCAACCCACAACGAAAGGAACATGAGAACCAACCAGGGAAAAAAAATAAAAAAATAAAAATTGAACTCGCAAAGCCATGGATATCTAGGAAATGGAAACGCTAGGAAAATCCACTGTCAATACAGGAAATCCTCTATGCCAATGAAATATCATGTCCTCTTGTGATTTCCTACTCTTCCTTTGCCTTCTTTCTCCAAATCTCCAAGTATTCCACACTCTCTAAGAGTACTCCAAGCAAATGCTAAGTATCTAAGAGTATGAGAGAGAGAGAGAGAGAGAGAGAGAGTAATGAGAGCTCCAAAACTACGTTGAAGAAAATCTTAATTGAAAAATGCCATGAACTGATCCTCAAAATCCTTTTTATTAGTGAGGCCTCTATTTTTTTCATTTTCCATTATTTTCCTTCATTTTCCTCCTCACATTAAACCTGTGACCTTTCACCTCCCTTTTCTCCTATTTTCCATTATTTTCATAAATAAATGCCAATAAATGCCATTTTTCATTTCCAAAGCCTTAGGCATTGCCTTTGCTAATTTATATAGCCATAATAAACAATACAAAAACCCGCACTAGGATGTTTTGTCCAACATTCAGCTCAGAATACATGTCCCACGACCTTGGTTATTATTTTTCCTTTATTAACTTTTATTACATGGAATTTTCACCAGGGATATTACAAAACCCTCCCCCTTAGGGAAACACCATCCTCGGTGTTCAATGAAACCTACAACCAACAATATTGTTGTAAGCAAATAATACTGCCCATGGAGCTTTATAACTTAGCCCGTTGCAATATTTACAATGATAACCCTGCCAAGAAGCAAACCAACATGTAAACATAACATCATAATGACATGACACCCATGCCTCTTATTGGATCTTTATAACATAGCTTATGGCGATATTTACATCCATCTACATATGTACATATACCAAACATCATACCAACATATACAAAAACATCTGCCAAAACATTCGCTTGACCAACGAATAAGGAAGGATAGATGGGCCACATCTGATCCGCCATCCCCCATGTAGCTTCATTGGGCCCAAAGTGCTTCCATTAATTTACTCAATTTCTCGATTATGGAGCATGAGCGTTTTTCTCTACAAAATGCACTAATGTTCCGGCTGGAATTATCCTTCTAGCTCCACCTGTAATACAGACTAGTCAATCACATGATCATCATATTTAACATATTTCTCAAGCAATGACACATGGCAAACGTCATGGAATTTCATTGTGGAAGGAAGTGTAAGTCAATAGGCTATTAGCCCAATCCTATCAATAATCCTAAATGGCCCACAAAACTGAGGTGCCAGCATGGCACATGATCCAATCTGCAAGGAGTTCTTCTTTGGCTTGATGCTCAAATACATTTGTTCCCCAACTTGAAACTCCTTAAACAAACTGTTCCGATATGCATAACTCTTTTGCCTATCCTGTGCTGTGTATATTTCAAATTCTTCTTGATTACTTTCATTTCCTGTTCTATCTTTGCCAACATGTATAGTCCAATCAACACCATGTTAATTGGATCACTCCAACTGATGGGACTATTGCAACTCCACCCATACAATTCCTCAAATATACTCATCCTCAATGATTCATGATACCCATTGTTGTAAGCAAATTATATGAGTGGAAGATACTGTTCCCATTTTTGTTGTTGATGCATCACATACACCCTCAACATTTCCTCCAAGATCCTGTTGACCCTCTCTGTCTGTCCATCTATCTGCGGATGATAAGTTGTTTTGAAGGCCAACTTGGTGCCCAAACATGCAAACAAATCCTTCCAAAAATTGGAAGTGAACTTCGAATCCCTGTGATACACAATCGTCTTTGGAACACCATGCAATATGACCACATCCCTGATAAAGAACTGTGCTACATCGCTATTTGAATATGTAGTCTTCACTAGAATGAAGTGCACAACCTTTGTCAACTTATCCACAATAACCATGATGGAATCATGATGTCTAGATGTCTTGGGAAAACCTGGGATGAAATCCATAGAAATGACCTCCCATTTCCACTTTGGAATTGCAATTGACTATAGTAGTCCACCTAATTTCCTACACTCTTCCTTCACCTACTCACAATCCAAACATCTAGCCACAAACTCTGCCACATCCTTCTTCAGATTCGGCATATAATATAACCTCTTCACTACAGTCAATGTCTTTTGGTAGCCTAGGTGGCCTGAATATGGTTTGACATAAAACTCTTTTAAGATTAACTTCTTGAGCTCACTGTTGTTTGGCACATATATCTTGTCTCTAAACCGAACCAATTCATCTACCATGAGACGATAGTCCACATCCTGTACACCTACACCTGCATCTAGACATGTACAACTACCTATACCTGTAATTTGCTACAATTTGTGCCTAAGCTCCATTTACCTGACATCCTGTTGACCTTCCTGTAAGATCCTATCCTGTAAATTTGTCCCATAGAGCTCATAGATTCTATGTGATTTACTTGTCCCTGCATGCTAAGAAACCTTGTTCTCTTTACCTTTAATATACCTGATCACAAAGTCAAACTAATTGTTGTCAATCATCTAGCTTGCCTGACATTTAGATTCAGCGAGTCAAACAAATACCTCAACCCACTGTGAACACTCATCTATACAAACCTCCTGCTAAGAAGATAGTGCCTCTACATATTCAATGCATGTATGATTGCTGCTAGCTCAAGATCGTGCGTCATATAGTTTTGCTCGTGCACATTTAGTTTCCACACCTCATAGAATACCACCTGTCCATCCTACATAAGGACTCCACTAAGTCCTCTCTTTCAATCATCTGTACATACTACACACACTTTGTCCATATCTGCGATCTTTAAGACTGGAGCATGTGTAAAAAATTGCTTAAGTTGCTCAAAACTGGCCTCACACTCCTCTCTCCATTAAAACTTCTTATGTTTCCTCTACAATAATGTAATAGGACACGTAACCTAGGAGCTACCCACTCCATGATGGCCCTTATATTTTCTGGATCTATTGCAATGCCTTCCTTGGAGACAACATGTTCCAAGTAATGTACCGATGTATGAAAGAAACTACATTTGCTAAGCTTATCATACGACTGATGCTCTCTTAGAAATATCAACACTGCTGCTAAATTTTCGGCATGCTCTTCCTCATTTTTAGAATATACCAATATGTCATCAATGAATACAATAATGAACTTCTCCAGATAAAGATGCAACACACTATTCACAAAGCACATAAATGTAGTTGGAGCATTAGTAAACCCGAAGGGAACAACAACAAACTCATAATGCCCATACCTTGTCCAGAAGGCTATTCATTAAATGTCATCTTCCTGAATGCGTACATCTCGATCTCAGATCAATCTTTGAGAACACTATTTCTCTCTTCAACTGATCGAACAAATCATCAATCCTTAGCAACGAATACATCTTCTTGATGGTCACTTTGTTTAACTTCTTGTAAGCAACACATATCCTGAGAGTACCATATTTCTTCTTCACAAACAATACGGGTGCACCCCATGGTGATACGCTTGGCCTAATGTATCCCTTTTGCAACATTTCCTTCCGCTACAACTTGAAGTCTACCAACTTGGGTGTGCTCATCCTGTAAGGTGCCTTAGATGCTAGCACTGCCCCTGGTACCAACTCAATCAAAAAGTATACTTCCCTGTGAGGTGGAAATTATGAAATATCTGTAGAAAATACATCTCGAAACTGCTATAGAACTGGGTATCTTCTCAAAACATTTGCATCCTTAACTTCCTTACCTTTGTCACTAGAAATGTGCACTGCAAATAACACACACCCTTTCTTACAACTACACTTAACCTGCATAGTTGTAACCATACTAACTTATGTTTCTTTCTTCTTACTCTGTAGGACTCTTTGTTCCCCATTGTCATCCAGGCACTCAATAGCCTTGTCATAACAATCTACCTTGGCCCTGTGAAGATATAGCCAATCCATTCCCAATAGCATACTATATGACCCCAATGGTAATATGTTTAAGTGCGTTGTCGTAGACATGCCATTCAACTCAAATGCATAATCTCTTACCCAATGATTAACTATTTTCTTTGTACCTATAGCCAACTGCACTAACCAATACTTTGCATGCACTTCTCTATTCAAACCACACTTATTCACCAAGTCAGAACTAACATAACTATACTTAGATCCAGGTTCAATCAAAATAGAAACAACTTGATCACAAAGCTTACCATCCATCTCAATAATAGATTCATGGTGATCTTCCTGCCTATTATCCAGCGCTGCATAGATCTTGGGAATACTCTGTCCAACATATCCCACTTTCTGTGCCTCTTGCGCACTGTAGATCTGCGGTCTACCACCCTGATGCTGTGCACAATATCGCTTGCGATGATATTTTCCAAAAGTCCAACACTATATAGGATTCCAACCTTCATCCTTATTCTGCTCCTCAAATCAAAATATCTATCCTCTTATAGATGTATTCAACTTCTTAAGTGGTGCAAAATTCTCTTTTTTACCTGTATCCTTATGTCTTGCTCGCTTCTTTTCCAATTTTCCTTTACTCCTTGCATTATATTTCGAGTACAATTTAGTCTCAAATCTATGCTGATTGCTCATAACAATGTTTTAGTTTCTGAATGGCCTCCTCCAATGATTTAGGCTAATCAAACTCAATCCTGTCTTTGAATTCTATCGAAAATCCACTGATGAATATTTGAATCTTTTCATTCTCCTCCTTGAGGTAAGGCACATATCTCAATAACTCCAAGAACTTGCTAGTGTACTCGTCATTAGCCATAGATCCCATCTTTAGCTCATAAAATTCGTTTGCCCTGTCATCATAGTATCTCTCTGATATATACTTCTTCTAGAATATTCTCTCAAACTCACTCCAAGTCAACTCCTCCTCATAAATATCTCTGACGTTCTTCACATCTTCCCACCAAATATCTGCTTTACCTATGAGGCTGAATGTAGCTATTTTGGTTTTCATGTTTTCTAAGTAATCATGCAACCTAAAGAACTTCTTCATACCTAGCAACCATGCATCTGCATCCTTTGGTTTCTTCATATCTCTGTCAAATCTCGGTGGTTTTTCTTTCTTAAACTCATCTGGAAAATATCCCCTGTAACTCCTCTTGTAAGGATTATAATGATGACGATCATAGTGCCTGTCAGAACCAAAACTAGAATAGTACCTGTGTCTGTCACCTCTCCTATCCAGAGTGTCAAAGAACACACCATATCTGATCGTATAATCTCTATCTGACCTATGACCACCAGTATACCTATTTCCATATGCCCCATTAGTCCCATCCTCCTTTCCATAGCTGATCTAAAGTGGTATGCGTTTCCCTACATTTGGTAAACTTTGGAGGATTAATGAATTAACCTCTACTTGCTTTTCCTGTGCCTATATGAGTCTGTCATTATCTAGTTTGCAACTCCTTATTTCTTCCTTCAAATTCTCAATGTGTCTGCTATGTCAGAAGAGTGCCCAACACCATGCTTCTCATCTGATTCACAAGGAGAATATTTGTAGTCTACCATCTTTCTATTCATCTTTGATTTCTTTCATGTAATGCATACTATGTCAGCTAAACCAAATCAAAATAAACCAGCGTACCTTATCATAATTCGGGAAGGATATATCATCTGCAGTATCAACCAATCGGTGTAATGCATGTATAGATATAATCATATCATCTTATAGACATATAACACATAGGTATATCAACATATAAAATTCATTCTAGCCTAATTCCAGTCATCAATGCATGACCATATCACTACACATACCATGACCTCATGCATGACAACATCAACCATACCAATGTAAATGGACAACACACAAACGTAAACACAGACAATACACAAGCATAAGAATATATAATACATAAGTGTAAACAATACACAAGCATAAACAACATGTAACCAAGCATAAACAGACAACACTTGTAACAACATGTAATGAAGCATAAACGAACAATACCAATGACAACATATAACCAAGCATACACGGAAAATATCTGTAAGCACTTGACATGCATAAAAAACATGTAACCTGTCATACACTCATGACGACAAATTCCACAACAAAAGCATCCTCTTCCACATGGCAAAATCACTTCCACCATGGCCAACACAGTGTGAATGCAACAAGTACATAGTATGAGAAACACATATGAAATTAACATCAATGCATGACCAACACATAGTCCAAGGGGTGAACCATGCTCTGGTACCTCTTTGTAACACTGTCGTTCCACATCTACCCAAGTAACCGACCAACAAGGGTAAACATGTGATGAATAGTTACTATGATTTGATTCAACCTCTTAGGTGACCTTAAGGAAGTGGAATCAACAAAAACACACAAAACAAACCTTCAACATCATCAACAAAAATCCCAGAAGTCAACCAAACCACTAAGGTATCCAGCCCCAAACCACCGAGGTTTTTTACCTTTAAACCCCAGACACTCCCACAATATAGGAATGGTTGCGTCTGGGGGCTTTAGATGCTCCCACAACATAGGCATGCATGAGTCCAGGGAATTTTTCCCACAGTAATGTGCCAACATATCCGATATTTGAGCCATTTTTTTAGGCCTAGAGCCCAAGTCACTACCTAGAAATTAATGATAAGTTAAAAAAGGAAAGATAACAACAAACAATGGTGCACAAGGAAAAAATTGAACAAGGACTTGACTGGACCCCTACTGACATGATAATAATTTCGTCAAGCATGTAATCTACATGTTTAAATAACATATACGAGCATAGGGTTCTCATAGTTATCTAAGAATTGCTAAGAAGCGTTGTTTCTTCATCACATTAAATGTATTATTATCTATTTAAGCATAGATACATTGTTCATCCATTTACGAATCAAAACATGATGAGATACATACATAGTCACTATTATAAAACTCAATCATAGCCAACATATAAGCAACAGAAAGTTCAAGAACATAACAACCATGTAAGCCACATAATAAAAAGCATATTTACCCATCAATACAAGAGGAAAAGAGCTCTTATTTCCATAAGCAAAATGAAACTAAGTCTAGGAATTCCACGTTCCACCTGACCATAGACATGGTTGAGCCAAATATCTCTTCATCCAGTCACCCCTATGCCATATTCCAAGTATGAATGTGGTATCTCATAACCCAAATCTATCAAAACCAAACCAGGGCTTCCAGAGGCCAAACCACCTCAACCCTTAGCCAATGATTCCACCTCATGGTCAAACATCACAACCATCACAGATAGGTCTCTACCCAAGTTGTTCCAAGGCTCCGTAGTGTTTGTTCCAACCAAGGCTTCCAGGACTAGTAACTCAACCCACAACTACAGCGGGGTGTCCAGAGCGTTTTTCCAACCAGGGCTTCCAGGAAAAGTAACTCAACCCACCTAGGGCTTCCAGAGCGTTTGTCCAACCAAGGCTTTCAGGACTAGTAACTCAACCCAAGTTGTTTGGGGCTTCCTGAGCAATTATCTAACTAAGGCTTGCAGGAACTAATAACTCAACCCATAGCTAAAGGAACACGAGAACCAACCCGAAAACAAACAAAGAAATTGAACCCACAATACCATGGCTATCCAGGAATTGGGAAATCTAGGAAAATCCACTGTCAATCCAAGAAATCCTCAATGCCAATCATAGATCATGACTAAGAAACCACATGCATACACCATGCACACCAAAACTAGTGAGGAAAACATACATGAAACTCGGTATCTGCAATCAAAATGTGTTGTAGTTGTTGATCCTAATGTCCTATTGCACTTTTCTTCTCTTACTTTGCCTTCTTAATCCAAATCTCCAAGTATTCCACACTCTCCAAGAGTGATCCAAGAAAAATATAAGTATCCAAGAGTATGAGAGAGAGAGAGAGAGAATAATGAGAGCTCAAAAACTGCACTGAACAAAAGCTTAAGTGAAAAAAGCCATGAACTGATCCTCAAAAGCCTTTTTATTAGTGAGTCCTCTATTTTCTTAATTTTCCATTATTTCCTTCGTTTTCCTCCTCACATGCAACCTGTGACCTTTCACTTCCCTTTTCTCCTATTTTCCATTATTTTCAAAAATAAATGCCAATAAATTCCACTTTGCCTTTCCAAAGCCTTATCCATTTCCTTTTCCAATTTCCGTAGCCATAATAAACCATACAAACACCCACACTAGGGTACTTTTCCCAACATTCATCTTGGAATACATGTCCCATGACCTTGGTTATTATTTTGCCTTTATTAACTTTTATAACATGGAATTTTTGCCAGGGATGTTTTAAAACCCTCCCCCTCGGGGGAACACCGTCCTCGGTGTTCAACAACACCTACAATCAACAAGACTGCAATAAGAAAAACATAGTACCCATGGAGCTTTATAACTTAGCTCGCTGCAATATTTACAATGATCAACCCACTGAGAAGCAAACCAACATGAAAACATAACATCATAATTACATGACACCCATACCGCTTATTGGAGCTTTATAACATAGCTCATGGCGATATTTACATCCATATACATATGTACATATACCAAACATTATACAAACATATACCAAAATATGTACCAAAACATTTGCCAAAACATTCACTCAACCAACAAATAAGGAAGGATACACGGTCTACATCTAATCCACCATCTCCCATGTAGCTTCATCGGGCCCAAAGTGCTTTCATTGCACTTTAACCTACTCGATTGCTCAATTCTGGAGCATGAGCATTTTTCTCTGCAAAATGCATTGAGGTTCCGACTGGAATTCTCCTTATGGCTCCACCTACAATACAAATCAGTCAATCACATGATCAACATATTTAACATATTTATTAAGTAATGACACATGGAAAACATCATAGACTTTCACTGTGGAAGTTAGTGCAAGTCGATAGGCTACTTGCCAAATCCTCTTAATAATTTTGAAAGGTCCACAAAATTGACGTGCCATCTTGGCACATGATCCAATCTGCAAGGATCTCTTCTTGGGCTTGATGCACAAGTAAGCCTATTCCCCAATATCAAACTCCTTAAACAACCTGTTCTGATCTGCATAAGTCTTCTTTATATCCAGTTCTTCTTTCAAATTCTTCTTGATTACCTACATTTTATGTTCCATCTATGCCAACATGTATGGTCCAATAGACACCTTGTTAACTGGATCACTCCAACTAATGGGCATATTGAAACTCGGCCCATACAATGTCTCAAATGGGCTAATCCTAAATCATTCATAATACCCATTGTTGCAAGAAAATTATACCAGTGGAAGACACTCTTCCCACTTTCGTTGCTGATGCATCACATACATCCTCAACATATCCTCCAAGATCCCATTGACCCTCTCTGTCTGTCCATCTGTCTGCAGATGATAAGTTGTGTTGAAGGCCAACTCGGTGCCTAAACCTGCAAAAAACTCCTTCCAAAATTTGGAAGTTAACTTCACATCCCTGTATGACACATATTCTTTAGAACACCATGCAATATTACCACATCCTTGATAAACACCTGTGCTACATTGCTAGCTAAATACGTAGTCTTCACTAGAATGAAGTGCATAATCTTTGTCAACCTGTCCACAACAACAATGATAAAATCATGTTGTCGAGATGTCCTGGGAAAGCCTGTGATTAAATCCATGGAAATGACCTCCCCTTTCCAATCTAGAATCACAATAAACTGTAGTAGTCCACCTGGATGCCTACACTCTACCTTCACCTGCTGATAATCCGAACATCTAGCCAAAAACTCTTCCACATCCTTCTTCATATTGGCCAATAATAGAACCTTTTCATTGCATTCAGTGTCTTCTGATAGCCTGGGTGACTTGAATATGGTCTTGCATGAAAATCCCTCAATATTACCTTCTTGAGCTCACTACTATCTGACACATATATCCTGTCTCTAAACCTAACAAATCCATCTACCATGAGACGATAGTCCACATCCTGTAAACCTGAACCTGTACTTGTTCTTGTACCTGAACTCTGCTGCAATATGTGCCTAATCTCCATATACCTTACATCATTCTGACCTACCTGCAAGATCCTATCCTGTAAATCTGTGCCATAGGAGCTCATAGTTGCTACGTGATTTACATGTACTCGCTTGCTAAGAGCATCTGCGACCCGGTTCTCTTTACCTTTAATATACCTAATGTCAAAGGCATACTTACTGATCGTAGCCAACCATCTATCTTTCCTGGCATTCATATTCGGTTGATCAAACAAATATCTCAACCCACTGTGATCACTCATCAATAAAAACCTCCTGCCAAGAAGATAGCGCGTCCACATCTTCAATGCATGTATGATTGGTGTTGGCTCAAGATGATGCATCAGATAGTTCTTCTTTTTCTCATTCAGTTTCCACGACTCACAACATACCACTTGTCCATCCTACATAAGGACTCCACCAAGTCCTCTCTTGCAAGAATCTTTGCATACTACAAACTCTTTGTCCGGATCTACGAAATTTAACACTGGAGCATGTGTCAACAACTGCTTAAGCTGCTCAAAACTGGCCTCACACTCCTCTGTCCATTCAAACTTCTTAACTTTCTTCTGAAATGATGTAATAGGACAAGAAAACTGCGAGAAGTTCCTAGTGAACCTCCTGTAATAACCTCCCAACCCCATGAAGGATCTCACCTCAGCCACATTCCTAGGAGCTACGCACTCCACGACGACCCTTATCCAAACCAATTTTAATTCCTTGATAGATGGATTAGAATTTCAAATCCAAAGGGATAAAAACAAATTGCAAATGCGTTATGTGTTTTTGGGGTCCTTTATGATGATTAATTTGTGAATATGCAAGGTTCTGACAAGTTCAATCCCTTTGAGCAAAGCGTAAAGCTCCACCTGATTGTTGGTGACTTTCCTGAAGCTACAATGTCAAGTCAATTTGTTTTCCAAAGTGAATAAACACCCTTACCTTATCATCTCTACTTACTCGCCACCTCTCATTAACCAATAAGTTATAAATTTATTACATATATTTAAGAAATAACTATAAAAACACACATATATTTAAATACTATTAAAAAAATAATTTATAAAATAAAATAAAAAACATAAAAATTCCCTCTCGCACACATATATAAAATATATTGTAAGGTGGATATATCTATTCAAACCTCCCCCTTATGAAGATTCATTATTTTATCAAGCTCGTAGTCATTATCGTTTTAATGGATTTTGGCACTCGGACTTCGCCCTTAAGGATTGGGTTTTTCAGAATTCGACACAAAACTTAGACATGTTATTTTGTTCCAAAGGTTATTTTATAGTTTCCTTCAAGGATCTAGATGACCAAAAGTGGGTTTTTTATTAGATTCCCTAGTTTTGGGGTCAACTGGGACTCTCAATTAAACTATGGTTTCCAGAGTTCAATCCGCTCTCCATGAAGACTCTGGCCACTCCAGTTTGGGTAAGAATTCCAAACATACCCCTCCTGTGGATTAGGCTGGATTTCCTTGAAAGTATTGGAAATTCTCTTGGAAGTTTTGTCAAGATATACAATCAGCGACTAACTAGTGGTTTCATCTCTTTTGTTCGCATTTTTGTTGAATTGGACTTAAGTGCAGGTCTTGAAAACAAAATCATGCTAAAATGGGACGACAAGAACTTCATCAACCTCTAAACTATGATCCTCGAAGTCATGAAAACCACACCATGTATGGCATTATCAGAAGGAAATATCAAACATCAAGAACAAAACACATAATACGAAGGAAAATGCTCGACAGGAATAGTCATTTCCAAATTCTTCAGCCTTGAAAGTTCATATGCAGTTGAGGTTCGATACACATATGCCCTCAATGGATAATAATCCTTTGACTATGGAGATGGAAAGTCCATCTACAATAATCATGGATACAAGCACTAGGCAAAAACGACCTCATGAATATGATCCTTTAGATAGAGATAGGGACGTATCACACTCTAAGGAGGCAGTATCGATGGAGATTTCTCTGAAAAATGAGGATATGACAATATTCTTAGTTGTAACTGAAAAATATGTAGGATGAGTAAATGCCTATAGGAGAAAAGGGAAAAAAGAAAAACATCTGAACAACTTTGGTGTTTGATCTTCTCACATAGGTTCAAAGAAAGAAAATGTTATTAGTTATGTCATACCTAGTTGGAGGCATGAAATCCGAGGTTGTTACTTTTGGTTTGTTGTTATCTATATGTACCCAATGTAATACATTTTTCTATTAATAGAAATCAATGGTCATATATTACAAAAAAAAGACTCTTATATATATGATAATTTTGTATTTTTATGTGAGTATGGGCCGCGATCACAACAAATATATTAGGGAGTACATTGCTATATCTTAAAAAAGAATCCTAATTCCTCTCATCCAACAAAACTACAAATTTTCTAGAGGTATTCCAAATTTGACAATAAAAAATGAGGTTTTGTAGGTATATACCTTACAACTAGCATTTGCACCAAAAGGGTGCAAAGATACGCCGATAGAAGTGTAGGTAAGTGTAAAGTGATGCAGAGGTAGCATTGCATGAAACAAAGATGTGGACTTGGAAGGTGTGAGGAATCAAGGGGAAAGGTGTGGGGTAATGGGGAGAAATTGGTAAAGTAGAGGACTAGGTGTGGAACATAGACATCTTGAATGAAACCGAAACAAATTGTGACAACTTAAGGTAAAATTATTAGGTGTAAGTGATTGCTTTGGGTGGCTTATTAATCTCAAAAGTAAACCACTTTGAATATATTGAAAGAATTTGCAAGGCTAAAAAAAAATAAAAAATTATTTGCTAGTGTGTGGGGAAATTTTGTTTGGTGTCAATGTGACTACTTGCTTTCATAAATGTCGTTATTACAATATTTTAATTTATTGTATGGTATTTTAGTTTATTGCATCTCCAATCTTGATTGATCAAACTTATTCCTCAAGTAAATAATTGACATATATGCCAAACTGTCAAAGAATATAATTTGGAGATAAGTTATTCTCAACATCTAAAATGTTAAAGGGATCTTTTGTTAGTTTTTTATTATGGTGAATCGGATTTTTGATTTAAGATTTTGGGGTTGCTGCAAAAATCACTGATTCTTGTCATTATTGTGCAATAAGTTCTTATCCTATTCCATGTCATTATCTCATGATTCGAGCCTCATCATTGTCAGGTTTTATTTTTAGAGTTGAATGGTGTATAATGTTTGTGGCATTGTTCATGTATTATTATATGTGAACCTAATGCACCGAAGATAGTAACAATCTAAGTTTACATCCAGATATATAGTTCTCTAGAATTAGGAATCCATGTTTTTCACGTTGTATTTCATTTTAGAACTGCAGAGATCTTGTTATTCAAGGTATCATCATGCTTGGAAATTTGATCTTCTCTACAAAAACAGTCTCTCCTAGGCTATCTTCGTTTGAGCTAGAAACTTTTGGTAGTCAATGGCAACATTGATATCCAACAGTATATCACTAAAAATGATACGTGAATATGATTTTGAGGGACATGCAAAGTGCGGGATCGAACCTATATACGTTTTGCTTTTGATTGCTCCTCTTTTGGAAAGAGTGGTTTGAATTGAGGATTATGTTACCACCCGTTCAAGTATATATAAGCACCTGAAATAGTAGGAAAATGTCCATAGGACATTAGACCCTGCTTGTTTATATAGTTGCTTTAATACAATGCTACAAATTGCTTCTTTGTTGGTTGCTACAATATAAGGGAATTCACATGTTGTGATCTTCATCAATAATGAGGACATTTACAAGCAATACAGACACTATCTTATCATGTGTCATAATCCATTATACATATTTCAACCCCGTTGAACTATTCTATGGGGAGTTAATTGTACTTTGAAGCAGATCTTTGAAATGTTTTTTCTTAGAATAAATTTTAGCCTTCTTCAACGTTTAATCCCATGATAAAATAATAAACTTTCCATAGCCATGGCACATATAAGGTGCAAATGCTAGTTAATTTGTATGAAGTTTGTTTTTCCATAAATTTCAATAAATTTTAGGTTCAATTTTTTGGTTAAACAATAAAGAATGAAAATCAATCACAATGATTACATTATTTTAAAAGAAGTATAAATTTCCCTTATTGTGAAAATTATCTTTTAATTCAATATATAAATTGATCTTATCCTAAACACAAGATGTTAATGAAAAAAATAAATAAAGAATGATAGTTTGAATAATGAATTATTTTTTGTTATTTAAATATAAAAAAATATAAATTATAAAATTTTAATTAAATTAAAAATATTAAACATTTTAATTTATCTCTCAATATAATAACTATATTTTTAATATTAAAATATATTATTATTATTATTATTATTATTATTATTTATTTTATTTTATTTTTGTTTTTTATTTTTTTATTTTTATTTTATATATATATATATATATATATATATATATATATATATATATATATATATATATATATATTCCTGAATTGGTCTACTTCTATATTGATACAAAATAAAATTACGGAGAGGCAGAGGCCTCAGGAGGTCCAGCCCAAAGTTGCGGCATTCGCACATTACAATGCTGGTCATTGACTGACAAAAATAGCTAGAAGCTGACCAAGAGAGCTTCAAAAACCATGACCTTGTCTGACTCAGAGAAATAGCTAACTTCTATGACTGGATTGTGAACAGACCTTGACAGATTGACCTTATCAGACCTAACCAGATTGACTGGATTCTTACAGACGCTGCCCATTACAGAACCCAAAACTGACATTTTGAAATTCCGTAGCCATTGCCAAAAATTAAAGTCATAAGTAGGAGTATGCCGCCCACGCAGGGGGAACCGACAGTTTAACAAAAGAGTAAACATATGTGCCTGAGAACAGTAAAATAGGAGCACCAAATTGGAATTGAACACCTTCGTGCCATCGAAAAACAAAAACCAAGGAACGCAAACCTGATTAAACTTCATGAGAGGAGGGAGGCTCTTCCTAGATGATAAGACAAGCATATTTGTATGGATCATCTTCTGCAGGAGGAGGGCTATCCTTGCTTGCGGAGCCACCGTCATTTGGAGCGCTAGGACCCGCTTACAGGCCCACATCCTGGGTAGCAATGCCACCAGGTTCAACACTCTGCCTGATATCATTCTGAGAAATTCCATGCTCGTCTTCCTCCTTAGTCTCCAGAGCCACTCCAGGAGTAGCCGTGACATGACCCGAGGAAACTTCTCGGAGTTCAATGGTGACAGTGGCTAAGAGGGAGATATTTCTGAAAGTGCAGGGGAATTGAAGATGAGCATGGTGAGAATGAGCCCTGGAGGAAAGACGAAAGTGCCCGGAAGAATTAGACTGTCCTCGACCCCGTCCACGACCCCTCCTGGAGGCAGGAAAGCGAACTGGGCTGAAATCTGAAGAGTAGGACGAAGAATCAGAGGTGGAGGAGGAGGACCAGCGGTTCACTTGCCCACGGGAATTGCCTCTCCTGCAGCGCATTCTCTGGCGCAATCTTGGTATGGTATGAAGAGCAGTGGGAGCGAAATTGTCAGTAGTATTGTGGAGACAGGGGAGAGCCGAAAGGACTCTTGCTTCAGCGTGCAAAGGATTACTGGTTGAACAGGAGGGCGAACGATTGAGATTGCAGAAGGTGCTATGGGAAACATGGAATCTCGGCATTAAATCTACACAGCATCCCAATGCACATCGATTCCCTGTGCTGGTGCGTGAGCGATGCTCAGCGGCAGCAAGTGCGCAGGGGAGGAGCACAAATGAGATCACTGTAGGGCGCCATGACTGAAGAAAGAGCAGGCAAGCGACGGGGGACGAGCTGCATTAACGTAGCATTGAAGACATGTGCAGGAGAATTTAAGACAAGCAGCATGCGAGGTTGGATGGCATCGGTGATAAGCCACGCGCCAACCCACCAAATCGCCTTCATACAGTATGCCTCGTTACCCACCCGCATCCGGGAGAGAAAGATCTTGGTGCACCAGGAGAGTGCAGTCTTGTTTGAGTTGTATATCATTGGAACTACTAAGAGGACTAGAGAAAAAAGGTAAATGCTGATCCACACCTTGATTAGCCAATCTATTAGCTACCTTATTAGCTGTTCACCGGATGTGCTTGAAGGTTATGCTTCAGGGAGTCCTGAGCCAATGTTCAATTTGTTCCAATCTATTTAGAAGCCGCCAGCTTGACGCGATCTTTGCTGCAGAGGTACCAGATTGAATTCGAATCGTTGCTTCTATTAAGATTTGAGAGTCCCCTTCGATCTCAAGAGGGAGAAAATTTCTTTTTCCGCAATGCACATGCCTTGCCACATGCCTTCTAGTTTAGCGTCGTTGTTGGAGTCTCTGCCTAGTGAACCATGGTAAATGTGCAGGGCCAAACCTGCTGCATCTCTAAAAATGCCACCATACCCAGCTAGGCCAGGATTACCCTTGGCAGCTCCGTCGAAGTTAAGTTTGTAAGAGTGAGTAGCTGAAGGAGACCAGGATTGGGGTGAATCTGGATGGATGGTAGGAGTGGCCTTGACATGGGCTGAAGAGGTGAGTTCCAGATTCCAATTTCTCAAAATGTGGCGTTCCTGGGGAGAAGCTGGAATTTTTGAATCTTTCCAATGTCTTAGAGCCAGAGTCTCTCGACGATATTGTTTGAGATGTAGCCACAAGATATCAAGAGGCATACTGTGAACTTTGAAGATCCTGTTATTTCGCTCTTTCCAGATTATCCAATAAATGAAGCCCGATAGGAGGTTCCAGAGAGAGTTAAGAAATAGACTTTGGAATGGATGCCGTGGCTAGTTCCTGATGGTGTTTACTATGTCTCCCACACGTCGACCAGTTCTTCTGTTACACTGAGCGGTTCTCTCCCAGAGTTGATCCTTAAGAGGACAGGTATCCAAGAGATGTGTAATGGTCTCTATATGAAGGTTGCAATTTGGACATCTGGAAAGTCCTGTAAATCCTCGCTTTTGAAGATTATCCCAAGTGAGGATTCGCTGTTTGCTTAAAAGCCAGAGGAAGGTCGAGACCTTAGGCCAAATTCCTAGTTGCCAAATCTGATCCCAAATTTGGTCCTTGATTGTCTGCATGGTTGAAAGAGCAATTGATATGCATCCTTTGTCATGAACATACCTTTGGGAGTATATCCCCAACGCACTTTATCCTTCTGATCAGAGATTTTAATTTTTCTGAGTTTGAGTTCTTGATCTATTTCTTCATAGGTTTCCTCCTACCAGTTGGCTTGCCAGGTTTCTGCAGATCTCCAAAGTTGAAAACCTTGTGAGGTTTGTTGCTGCCAGAACTGATGGACTAGGATTTGATCATTGTGCTGCATTGAAGCCTGCCACTTGGGTTTGTGAAAGAGAGAGGCGAGTTTGGGAGATTGTTGCCAAGATTCCTCCCAAAATATTGCCGAGGTACCCAAATGGATTTCCCATAAACTATGCGCTTGAATAAAGGCACTGTGTTGCTTTGCTACATTCCAAATCAAAGAGCCAGGGGTAGTCGAACTGAAGTGGATAAGAGCCTCCTGTGGACTGCCTGGAGCGTATTTGGCATGCCAGAGGCGTGCCCAAGGAGTCTGAGAATTGGAGATCCAGTTCCACCAGATGCCGGCTCCCATGGTGTTATTGCTGTGGAGGGGATCCCTTAGACCAAGCCCCCCTGTAGAATTTGGAAGACAGGCTTCAGTCCATTTAACCAGAGCCCATTTTTTGTTGAGGCCTGAGGAGCCCCTGTTACACTAAAAACTGTCACCTTGACATTTTGCTGACTGTATGAGCTCAGTAACACTCATACATGCCTCCTCTGCAAGTCTTACAACCTTTGTTCCTCATTCCATGCCCTGAAACTGGAGAAAAAACCCTAAAAAGCTCAAAAAACCTTGGGTACGCAGTTAATATGAAGCCTACCTGCGTTTTTAGCTAGGGTACGCAGTTAAGGTGAAGATAAACTGCGTTCTAGAACGCATTTTTCCAGTGTTATAGGTGCGGTACCCCTGTAAAGTCAAAAATGCGCGAAATTAAACCAAAAAAGTTGAATTTTGGTCAATTCTAGAAGGTTCTGGATGAGATTTTTTGGGGATGAGTACGCTTTAGTAAGGTGCATGTATCCCACACCTTAAGGAACTAATCCCTTGATGAGAGGAGCCTATCCCTTTGAAGGAGGGTTCTATCCCTTTAAAGGTGGAATCCTAACCTCCTCATCTGCTCTATAAAAGGAGGCATTGGGTAGCCTTTTGGGTTAAGTTTTGAGAAGTTAAGCTGTTGGAGATTGAGATTTTGGGTGAAGAATATTGAGTTGAAGTGCTGTTGAGATTTAGATTTCCTTCTGCTGAGCTTTTGAGAGGAAAGATCACATACCTCTTTATGCTTCTGGAGGAAGAGTGCAAGACTTATCAAAGTAGAGGAGATTCCTGCTTCGGACCCTGGGAAGGCCTTTCGAACATCAAGGCTAAGGTTGTAAGGTTCTTTTGTATATTTTAAGATTAATACAATCAAGTTCTGTTTTTCTCAATAAATTGTCGTTCGATTGTTTATTTCAATAAGCTGTCGTTTGATTGTTTATTTCATAGATTCCTTGATCACTATGATAGGTATGTTTTATGATTATTTGTTATACAGGTGCTATTGATATTTTCTTGTTTGTGATTGCAGATCAACGAAAGATAATACTTTCTTGTGACAAAAGGGCCCTTGTTGCGATGAAGGATTATCGATGCAACGGAAGCACTGCGACCGCAAATAAGCATTTGGATCTAAGGTAAGATCGACACCTTCATAGCATTTATTTGTAAAACGCATATATCTAGAGAAAGACAAACTTAGTTGTTCGTTTGTTGCTAGATTGTCTTCTGACACTAGGGAGATCGGTCTTGTCCGCAAGAACGATTTATTCGGCCAACAGCCCCAAAGAAATTTTCTTTGAAGATTACGAATTTTTTTGAGAACCCATTTAGGGGCTGCCAATATAGAGAATAAATATAAAGGCATTGCTTGGAGAACGGATTTGATTAGGATAAGCCTGCTAGCAATGTTGAGCAACCGGTAGGTCCAAGAATAAAGCCTGGTTTCTAATTTGTCAAGGAGGGTTCGCTAGGAATCATTTTTGATAGCAGAGTCTGGGAGGGGAGCTCCAAGATATTTCGAAGGGAGCATTGCTATAGGGAAGCCCAGAATCCTGGCTATATTTCGTTGAGTGATAATGGGAGTATGGAAGAAGAAGAGCTGGGATTTAGAGGCATTGATGGTGGTGCCAGAGGCTTCTGAAAAGATATTAAGTAAGGATTTGACGGCAGTGGCTTCTTGAACCGATGGATGACCGAAGAGCATGTTGTCATTGACGAACTGTTGATGAGAGATGGGGGGTTGTTCGTGAAGGGAGATGCCCTTAAGGGAATGAGAGGTGATCGAAGCATGAAGAAGGTGGCTAAGGCCTTCGCCATGAGGACAAAGAGGAACGGGGAAAGAGGGTCGCCTTGACGAATGCCACGGGAGGGTCGAAAGGGCGAAGAAGGAGAACCATAGAGCATAATGGAGAAACTGGGAGAGGAGATAAGGTTCATCAGCCAGCGGGTCCAAGTAGCACTGAAACCAAATGCTAATAACACTTGATTGATATAAGACCAACTGAGTTTATCAAAAGCTTTTGAGAGATCTAACTTTAAAATCATACCTGGTTTTTTTAGAATTTTGAGAGAGTGGATCACTTCATGGGAGAGAATGATACCATCCAAAATCTGGCGTCCTTCTACATAGCCTGTCTGCTCCGGTGAGATGAGGAGAGGGAGAAGAGGTTTCAGCCTGTTCGCTAGGACTTTAGAGATGAGCTTGTATATAACATTGCAGAGCACAATGGGCCGATATTTGTCAGGTGTACTGGATTCTTCCACTTTTGGAACAAGTGCTATGAAGGTCGTGTTCAGGGAGGGGAGTACCCAGTGCATCTTATGCGACTCCTCCACTAGCTCCCAGACCTCTGTTTTAATAAGCTCCCAGAAAGCATGAAATAAGTTGGTTGTGAAGCCATTCGGACCCGGCGCTTTGCCATCCTTGAGTTGGGCCATAGCGTCTTCCACTTCCTGCAGTAAGACTGGTTGTAGAAGTTTGTTGTTGTGATCTTCCGTGATGATTTTTGGAATATGCTGCGTAATAGATCGAATGGCCTAATTTTTGCAACCCTGAGGCTCCCGAAGAATTTCCTGAAAATAATCTTTGAATTCCTGTTCCATTTCTTCATGCTGCTCCAATCGCTCCCCTTGCCGATTGCTAATGAAGGCAATATTGTTGTGCATTCGCCTTTGGATGGTGGATCTGTGAAAAAACTTGGTATTCTTCTCACCATCCTTAAGCCATTTGACCCTTGATTTTTGATGCCACAGTATCTCTTCTTGATGCCTCCGTGCCTCAATCTTGGCTAAGAGGTCCTGCTCCTGTTGTGCATGATCTTCCGTTCTTCCTTCAGAGATGATACACTGTTGCAAGGTTTTCATTTGTTGCTCCAGTGCTCTCTGATGGTCAAAAATGTTGCCAAACTGTGTGCGATTCCAAGATTTGAGAGCTTGTTTGAGGTGTTTTATTTTTTGTTGAAACTGAAACATCTTGGCTCCTTCAGGGGGGGTGAAGGATTTCCAAGCATCGTTGATGACATCTTTGAAATTAGGGTGTGAGAACCAAAATGCCTCGAAGCGAAAAGGTCTATTGCACCTAGAACCCGGACGCATCCACTGTAGCATTATAGGCCAGTGGTCGAAGCCCACTTGGGGCATGATAGAGGCATTAAAGTCCCCACCTAGATGAATGGCGTTGTCTGACATTAGGAAGCGATCCAGCCTGGAGGCTATGTGCTGTGGTCCTCTCCTTTTGTTAGTCCATGTATACATGCTGTTGGAAGTCTGAAGATCCATTAGCTGATTTCTGTGTATGAAGTCTCTAAAGCTAATGCTATCGCTTTCCATTTTTCCTCTAAAGCTGTGATGATGTTGAAATCCCCACCGCATATCCAGAGGGGGAAGCTTCTGTCAGAGTTAAGAGCTGTTAGAGTGTCCAGAAGATCCAAATTATTTTGAAGATCTTGTGGGAAATAAACATTGGAGAGATGTCCGTGGATATTAGTCCCAATTAGGTGGAAAGTGGACTGAATGACAAAGTGTGAGGCGTGAAAATCATGGAGATCGAGAACTTGAGGGTTCCATATGATAGCTAGCCCTCCTGACGCCCCTGAAGCATCCATAGAGACTGATCGGCATCCTGACCAGATTTTGTTTAGGATCTTTTCCAGTACAGTGCTATTGCATTTTGTTTCTTGAAGATAGACCAGGGAAGGCTTATCTTGTTGAATCATATTTTTTAAGATTCTGTGTTTTGCAGGGCTATTGAGCCCTCGCACATTCCATGAAATGAGCTTCATGAGGAACAGTGGGGAAGGGTTTTGAAGAACTTGGTCAGCTTGGGGAATCTTCCAGAGTCCACTAACATTTCTCCAATTATAATGGTTCTTTGCAAATCCGTCTTGCGCCCTCGCTTTTTTTATTCTTTCAGTATTTTTTTCCCATCCCAAGGGCTGCCTGCCTGAATACCGAGACATCTATGATGCTGTGCTCTAGCTAAGACCACTTCAAGACTTTCGATTTTCCTGGAAGGTATTGCGCTGAATTCTTTCTGTCGACATGCTGTTTCTAGACTGAGAATGTCCAGATCCCCCAAATCTATACTCTCTGGCTCCTCTTCCATATGTATTGGTTGGTTCTGTTCTGCAATGCTTGGCTTTTGATGGATAGTGAGAGCAAGAGATGCATCTAGCTCCATATTTGAATATTTTAGGCATGGATCTTGATATGTATTGTCAATGGATGTAGAGGTGGGGATCTTGATATGAGCGGAGGCTGAAAGTGGAGCAGAATATTTAGGAAGGGGGGAGAGAGAAGTAGAAGGCGGATCTGTAGAAGAAGGATTCGAAAGATTACTCTCCAAGTTAGTTTGAGAGGTCAAGATTTCAAAGCTGTTTCGAGTTTCAGGTTTGTTGGGATTGTCAGGCACGATTGGAGATTTCTTTGCATGCTTTCTTCGACTAGTGACCTTGGTGAATCCTTCCGCATCTTTGTTGGTCTCAGTGACAGGGGCTTTGGCTTGGATATTCAAGGGGCAATCCATAAATAGATGGCCATGTTCATGACATTTCCTGCAGCGAAAGGGTACATGCTCGTAGTCTATTGTTTGGACCCATTCAAAATCGTCATGAAATAGACTTACCGAATCAGTGAGAGCTTTGGCCAAATGCATATGTACAAAAATTCTGGCATACGAGGTGTATCTTCGGAGTTTATTTTCCTCAGCGACTTTGATAAAGACTCCTAGTCCATTGCCTATATCCTTCAGGGTCTCCTCGTCCCAATACTCTAGTGGCAAAGAGTACATACGGATCCAAACTGGAGCCCAGTTGAAATCCTCTTTATCTGGATTGAATCTCTCAACCCAATCACGAAGGTACAAGCCTGTAGAGTTGAAGAAATATGGACCTCCCTCGAAGATTCGAGTTCTGTCCTCCAAACAGTTGAAGATAACAGTGAAGAAGCCTTTGGGACCAAGTTGCAGGGTAACTTGTCCTTTGGGCTTCCATTTGGAAACGATCCATCCTTGCAAGGCCTTTTCAGTTGGCTATTGTCCTAAGAAATTTCCTATGAGATCATGATCCCTCATATATTGGATTTGGCTGTTGATTCGGTGACTGGGGAGATCTATTTTGGTTCTTTCAAAGGTTCTTGGAATGCAAGTAGCAGAGGACGCCTTTTTCTGTGACGTCGAAGCATGCTGATCAGATTCTTTGTCTTTAGCGGCCGTGGTGCTATCAGCAGGAATATCATCTTTTTCTGTAGCGGCCGAGGTACTGTCAACAGGAACGGTTTCATTTGCAGCCAGGGGGATGGAACTGTGCCTGGCCGCAGTGTCTGCTCTTACAGATTTGTCAGTAGAAGGTCCGTTGGGAGGAGGGGGGGACACGCCCGCCCCTCCGGCATCCTGATTCATGAAGGGAAGGTCAGCAGTAGGGCCCGAGGTGTCGAGCTACGAGTCAGTGAACGCAGAGGATCAGAGTTTCAGAGATGGTGTAGAAACCCTAGCAGAGCTCATTCCTGCCCATACTAAATTATTCTTATAACCTTTATATAATTAATTTAACTTAATATACATTTATAATAATAAAACAAGATTAACTAAATTATAACTTTACCCTTCTTTAATATCTCTAAACAAAGGAAATGAATCATATAAAATAAGATTTTATTTTTAATCTTTTAAAACACAGGACGATTCTTTCTCAACACGAAATGAATTTCTCTATATGTAAACTCCAAGGTTGAATTGCATAATCTACACGTGATTGATTTCTCTCTTCCATTGAAGAGGAATGCAAGCAATAAACGATCAAACCCTTGACGTCTAAGAACCCGGGACGTGACTCTACAAGACTCTCAACATGAAATGAAATTCTATATATAGAAATTCCAAGGTGTTGGTGTTCCCATGTTTTGGCCAGGTTGGCAAGACCAAAATATGAGACAACATAGAACCACTTTCAGACCTTAGGATCTAGCCCTCCTAGTTCCAGAGAGGGATCTCTCTATATGAGTCAAAGTGTATGTCTTTGAGGCTCTAAGATATGATTTTAGGCTAGTTATATGCACAGGGTTTGTTTGTTTATGTTTGGTTGTTGGGAATCAGGAAAGAAGGGTCCAATATAAGACAAGGGTGAGCAAAAAGGGAATTAGACAAAGGTAGATAACTCAGAGAACATCGAGGCCATTGGGAAATGGAGTCAAGAGAGGATTTACTTGTGTTCAATGTGCAAGCTTTCAGTTGGGCTAGTCATCCAGAGCATTTGGATCTTAAAGATGATATTTGAAATGGGACATTAAGGACTGAAAATGAAAGGAGAAGAACCATCCAATTCTGTCTATAGATCAGGTCAGAGGTCATTTAACTCCATACCTTCTTGGGAAAAATCAGAGGCAATACAAGGGATCTTAGAAAGGCTTAATTGAGATGGAAAGATCCTAGTGAGGCAGGGACAGGGCTCTAGACCTCCTAGTGTTCTCAACTCATCCAACTAAATCCTGGCAAGAACATCTAAACGTAGATTTCATCAATTCATACATCAGAGAGCAGGCTATGACATCCACTACACTGGTTAAATCACTTGAAATTAATATTCAGATACACATATAAGCAGAAAACATAAAAGGCTGGGAGAGCAGCAACATAAGGTACCTATCAAGGGAAAATCTTATGCCAAACTTCTGATGTGAGCCAGTAGAAATGGAATGAAATCAAATCAAACACAGAGATAGAAAAAACATCACCCGCTGCTTTAGATCAGGATCCAAAGAAATATGCTTCTCATATTAAAAACAACACCAATCAGGTACATCATTTCCCACAGCTTGAACATTAAGTCTGAATACATCAAATCTCAGCCTATCTTACAATATTACACAAAGAACTTGTCTCAAGAGGAAAATACTTGCATTTCTCTGATATCTCATCAACAACCCAACAATAATTTCCTTCTGTGTTTTATAGTAGAGGATGAAGAGAAGATTGACTGAGGAGGTAGGCGAACACTAAATGCTGTATTAAACATCTGAAAGAAAGAGGACCGAGGCCCATTCTGCTTGTATGCTGAGTATTTAATCTCTGTCACCCCCTTTATGAAGGAGTGATCTTCTTCAGATATGATTTTGACATGTTTCGGATGTGGTACTCCTGGTTGTTTAAACAAAAATAAAATAAACTACCGAGAAGTCTGCCATATCAATGCTCTGGTGATTTTGAACTGTTGTCAGGGTGGAAACTCCTTCAGGGATAGGGTGTTAAATAAAAGCTGTATGGACGCCCTGTACTTGATGAGGAAAAACATTCTGTGACGCATAAACCCTGATGTTACCTTTTACTCATGCTCAAGACCTTCTGATCGATCCTCGGGGTCCTCAAACTGGTGCTTAGCCTCTTAGACTTATGATTCAAGGCCCAAGATCTTCATTAGCATGCCTTAATCTCCTCTGCTTTGTACTGAAACACTCTGTCGTTTCATCTCTGTCTCTGACAGGTTAGCTCGAGCTTTTAATGGTGCTGGAAGGTTTCCTACAGAGTTTCAACCTTGTTCTCTTTAATGAACGTCCTATCTTCACCCTCCAGGGTCTTTGCTCATAAATTCTGCCGCGGAAGATGATCTTCCCTGATTTTTCCGTCACTGTTACAGAGACTGTGCGTCTTGGCGGTCATCTACCATTGACAACCCTGCAAAAAATGAACACTGTGAGGAAAACAATGGATGGGGTGGCAAATGATGTGGATAATGAGCGTGATTGTGCAGATGATGAGATGGAGGGATATTGCGGAGAAGTGGTGACAAATTGCTCTAGTGGATGGTGGCGGTCTGCAGGGCGAAAAACGAATGAAGAACATTAAAAGACACGAAAATGAACCGATTATGTGTGATGGAATGGTCGAAGGTACAGAGGGTACACGTGGAGATGATGTGGCGGAAACGGGCGATGGTGGAAAAGTCAGCGGCAGGCCAACTAATCGGGACCGTCGATCGTGGCGGGATCAACGGCGGGGGACGACGGACGGCGGGTCCAACATGGGTTAAGCAGTGCGCAGCTCGGGCGAAAGACGATCGTTGGATGAGGTGCTCGAGATCTGACGGCTGTCGTGGATTTTGCTACGCACCCTGGACCGAAAGATAATGCGCGGGGAGAAAGAGGTTTCGCCGTCGTACAGGGGACACGCGGCAGACGGTGAGTGGAATCGCTGGGCTATCGGGAAAAACCGCCTGCCGCGGATAAGCGGTGCAGAATAAACTAGGCAGGTTTAGAACAGTACGCGGGTGGGGACCACCGGCGGGAGGACTGTGGACCATTGATCTGACGGAGAAATGAACGATGATCGCGCGATGAGAAAATGAACGGGGGGGGAAAACGGAGGGCGTCGGGGTTCACGCTCACCGTCTGATCAACCAAGATCGATGGATGTAATTTCGCCCGATAAACTCAGTGGATAGGCACCTTTTGCTTCAACGGGTGGTTACAGCGCTGGGTTACATGGGGGAAAAGGGCGTGGGTTAGCGGAGAAGGGGCTGAGGCCTATTATATGGTCGGAAGTGGGTTTTTAACCCATTTTAATGTATTTTGGAGCCTATGGAGGGTGGCGATAATGGAATAGAGGGGAAAATTGAGGGAACCAAGGATAATGGTGGGATTTAAGGGGGATTTTGGAGGGGTGTAGGGGTTAATAGGGGAAATAAAGGGGAACGAAGGCACTTTGACAGAAGGAGGAAAGGGGGGGAAAAAGGGACATTTTGCAGGGGTACATCATTACCATTTTCACTTACTGGATTCACACTAAGCTTGGTTCTTACTCTTATTGACTATGTTTCACCTATTATACTTATATCATAACCTCAATCAAGCTGGTGATTACAGTGCATGGGTTAGCTTACTTCAATCTATGTGCTATTCTTACATATACCTATGAACAATGATTACATTACAAGGATAGTACACATTTATTACTGATATTAGCTTGGTTCCTATCTGTAAGCAGAGTGACTCTATTGAAACCAACTGATTAGGGAAATATGTAAATGCAGGCCTTGAGGAAAGGAACCAGCAAGGGGGACTTGTATAAGGCAAAGCACAGAGAGACCTCAAGGATGATGTGTCTTCAGGGGAGATGCATTCCTTGAAGGTCTCCAAAATGACATAGCCCCCCAGCTTGCTTGTCAAGAATTTCATAGGGGGGCTAACACAAGGTTTCATTGCATAATTAACAGGGGATGGATTTCTCTCTTCCATTGAAAAGGAAGGCAAGCAGTAAATGATCAATCCCTCGATGTGGACAAAACTTACATGATGTCATAAAATTTCTACAATAACGAACGATGAATCTCAAATAGTGTCATGAAGAAGAACTTCACAATAAGACAATAAGACGTATATCGGTGTAAAAATCATCTACCAAAAATAAAATTTACATGTCATATTATGACTGCTTCAATTCTTCATAAATGTATAATATCAATTCATTTAGAGGAATCCACAACTCGTTTGGCCTCGTCCTCACATGACACAGGGTTGATTCCAACCAATACCACTATAACCCCTAAATGAATGTACATAGCACTTCATTTTCACTGTGATTTCCAATTGAACTACCGCAAGGGTTTCTCTCAATATATATATATATATAAATTTTAATTAAGTTTTAAATATTTATTGTGAAATTTTTTTCTAAAAAATATTTTCCCTATATTAGATTTTTAAATGTTTTTTTTTTTTTTTTTTCAACTGTGGTTCATGGTCACTGACTGGCCGCTACATCCATGAGTAATAATCTGGGAATATCCACTCGAAGGGATCTACCCGCCGACTTATATGGTCGGGCCTAACCCTAAGGGCATCGAGGAGATTTGACCCCGTGACCTTCAAATTGGAAAGATACTTAGCAAACGAAACTCAAACAACTAAACTATCCCTGAGGGCTATATATATATAATTTCCTATATGTTTTTTAAATTGCATTCTATTTGGTTATTGTTTTTATCTTTTAATTTGTTATGTCACTACCCAGTGACATATACTTTTCAAGTTTTTATATTATTTTGGCTCCCATACAAAAATGTTTCTTTGATTCTAATCCGAACATTAGAGTTTGTTATTTCCGAGGGGCTGAAGTTTATATATATATATATATATATATATATATATATATATATATATATAATTTCCTATATGTTTTTTAAATTGCATTTTAATTGGTTATTGTTTTTATCTTTTAATTTGTTATGTCACTACCCAGTGACATATACTTTTCAAGTTTTTATATTATTTTGGCTCCCATACAAAAATGTTTCTTTAATTCTAATCCGAACATTAGAGTTTGTTATTTCCGAGGGGTTGACGTCTTCACATCGCCACCACCAAGGCTACAAATTCCAAGACACAACCTCAACACACATCTTATTAAACAGGGTTATGGTTTTATATATATATATATATATATATATATATATATATATATATATATATATATATATATATATATATATATATATGTCACTCTATCAATGGCTTCTCTCAAATTTTATTTCCGTCTCTAAATTAAACTGCGATGGGCGCTAAGGAGGTTTAGGGTTTCACCATCGGCTAGTTCGTGTGGTGATATACGCTTTTATCTGGAGCTTGGACTTCCTTCAAATCACGCTGCTTAACCTCCCAGGCATTTTACTTGCAGCGTGAGTCCCACCTCATTCTTGGAGCCCAACCCTTGGTTGAATACCTTTCTCTTCAACCTTCCAGGCACTTGGACTCCGGGATATCCATACTTTGTATTAATGCTTAAGCAGGAGGATTTTTATATAAATATTGCATAGATGGGCCCCACTATTCATACTTTATATTTAGATTACTCGGTTCGGGAGCTCGAAGCCCAAAACAATCCTTAATGTCTAGTTATAAAACATCTAGGCACTCCGCTTCGGAGTTGTTTAACACTCATATCAAAGGCTCAGGGTATTGTTTTATATTATCATATATTTAAAAAGGGCTTCCTCCATCCCACACGGATCCTTTTAAAACCAAGCGATGTGCATTTTATTATATATTACAAAAAACCCCTCTTCACCTATCTCCATCCTCCCCGCTAGACCTTTACAATTTAAATTTAAATAACACCCAGGCACCTCCTTTACGTGATTTTATTACATGCCATCACCTCATTCCCAGATTCCCACGTGCTTGGGCGATTTAAGATCTCCATAGTTTTGGATTGTAACATATCCCTGTACCATCCCTATTAGATGTGAAATTTCAATGACATTAACTACCCTTCTGTTAATCAGGTCACTAAGCCATCGAGAAACATGTCACAACACTAATTTATATTTCCTTGGTTTGATTAATTGTCTCCAATTCATGGAATTGCAAAGGGTTGTAAACAAACAACAAGGTTATTCGAGCACTAAAATAATAGCCTTTTAGTTATCTTTAATGTAGAAAAAGGGAAGACTAGTTCCCTAGTCCCAAACATAGGGTCATTGGAATGCATTACATCAACTTAAGTAAAGCACCTTGAGTTAGAAAGATCTTGGTTTCACTCAACCCAAAATAATGTTATTAAGTTTGTAACAACCCTTGGTTGATTTTCTATGTAAATAAAATAAGACTAAGGTCATGGGACACATATTCCAAGCTGAATGTTTGGAAAAACATAGTGATACCCATAATGATTAATTAATGGCTATGGAAATTGGAAAAGGAATTGACAAAGGTAAAGTGGCAATCAATGGCATTTTATTTATGAAATAAAGAAAAATAGAAGAAAATGAAGGTGAAGAGACACAAATTTGCATGAGAGGGAAATTGAAAGAAAAATGAAGGAAAAATGAAGGAAAATGAAGAAAATAGAGGCCTCAATGATAAACAAGGAAAAGGAAAGTAGGAAAGCGTAAGGGAACAAGTGGATCAACAAATATAACTGGATTGCTTTCTAGGTAACATGTTGCATGTGTGATTTCCTTGTTATGCATGTGATTTTCCAGTTATGTGCTTTCATTGGCATGGGGATTTTCCTAGAGTGAAAGTGGTTTTAGCTTTGCCTTGCCATTTCCTAGATAGCCATGATGTTTCATTTTTTTCCAATTGTTGTTTTTCTGATTGGTGCTTATGTTCCTTATGGTTGTGGGTTGGAACAAATTCTTTGGAAGCCTTGGAACAACTTGGGTTGAATTACTAGTCATGAGCCTAGGTTGGGATGAACGCTCTGAGGCCCTTGGTGGGTTGAGTTACTAGTCCCTGGAGACGGGTTGGCCAAACGCTCTAGAGCCTTGGAAGTTAGTGGGTTGAGTTACTAGTTTGTGGAGCCCTGTATTAAGAAATGTAGGGAAAATATATTAGATGATAACTCTTATAATGATAACTACTTGTGAGGAAGTTTTAATTTTCTCAATTAGGTTCTTCTTGTACTTGATTATTATTATGTGTTCTTCTTTATCAAACAACTATAAAACCATAAATAACAATGAGACAAAGGACACAAGATGTAGGCGATTATCCAGGGCCAAAACCTCTCCAACCTGAGATGAAAACCCACAAGAATTCTTCTTCTTATAGAATCTTCAATTGACGCATTCCAAGACCTAGACCCTTGACCAAGAGCCCCTCCAAGACCAAGTCAATGCTTCCTCTTTGAATAACTTCTTCTTCCAACAAATTGACCTACTCAGAAATTATAACTTTGACTTGACCACAAAATGCAACTTTGACTTGCCCATAAATTGCGAATTCGACTTGCCTAGAAACTGAAACTTTGATTGCAACCAGAAACTAGAACTTTGACTGATACCAAAAACTGCAACTGCAATTGCAACCAAAAACTGCAACTTCAACTGCAACTTGTCTTCTTTGCTTGGGTAGATTCTCTCTTCTAGAGAATTCAACTTCCAGAAAAACTCTTCTTGGTGACCTACTTTTAATTTTGTAACTCAGCTTCACTACAACAATATGTGCCCTAATTCTTTCACACGTGTGGAAAAGAGTAGCCCAAAATCAAATCTAAAACTTTGACTTTTCTCCTTCTTTAGTTTTCCTCTTATTTTCACTTCCTTTATTCCTTAAGATTGAACTTGTATGAGTGAGAGTTTTTTCTCCAAATGAGGCCAAGGTCTTCTTTATATAGGCTTCACATAGGTTAGAATTGCTTCCTTTAGGCTGACTTAAACTTTGTACCATGACGAGGTCTTGGAGGGTCTTTTGACTTCATTACGACTCAATAAGTTTTTCTTTACAATACATAACATGCCCAAATGGGTCATTCATACATGATAATGACTCAATAACTTTATAACAAACCTAGAAGCACTCAATGGGTGCTTTTACCTATAAAAATAAATTCTCTTGAGCATGAAACCCATGCCTCAAGACTTACAATAATAAATTTTATCTTTTTCTTTTCATTAAATACATAAAATCATGATTACATCCGTCATTATGAAGACATAAACTAGTTACATATTTCAACACTCCTTAACTAGGGAGGTATTCATAATCCATACAAGGTACTTGGACATTCTCAATTTGAAGATTTTTCACAAGAAAAGTCGGATTGGTAACCCATCTGTATAACATCATATCATCCAACATTGTCACATATCAAGGCCTTGACTAACAACTCTATCTATCCACAATATTAGAGCACAATTTTGGCGATACCAATGATTTATAGACACCCTCATCATTGTCTCTCTTGGAACACAACCCACCAGGGTTCACTCAGAGTATGTTCCATCAAGACTATTCTTATCTTGGTTTTCTAGTCCTCAAAGAATATCAGTATTCTATGAATACTCTTGTATTGGATTCCCTATATCATCCTCAAAGAGTATCTAATGTGAGATGCTTTCCCAATCCTCCATTCTATATTCCCAACCGAAGACAAGAATGATGTGTCTATCTCTCCCTCTCAACTTAGGTAGGACATACCTATTCCACTGAAGGAATGTACCTAAGCTCCCTCTTAACTAGGGGCTTGAAAAAGCTCCCTCTTGATCAAGGAATTTCTTTTGGTAACTCTTCAGGTGGAGATAATTGGAATAACCAACTTCTTGTATACATCCTTCTTTCAATGTCACAAGTTTCTTCTTCTTCTTTATTCGGGAGTCTTCATCCTTTGGGACTTATTTGTAGGGCACATACCATCCATCACTTTCATGTTAGTCATGTAATCCTTCTCTTTCATCGGAAAGTGATCCATTAGTCCATATCTAGCCTTGCTTCATATCTTTCTGCCTTTCTCCAGTCATGTTTACTTAAGTAAATTTCATCCTACCACATGGGCATTAGTTGTAGAAGACATATATAGCTCTTCCCTTGGAAACCCTGCAATAGCTCATCCAAATATTGTTTAAAAAAATTAGAAAAATGAATCATTAAATCAATATTTCCTTTGTGATGTTCTTTTCATCATGACATCTTTGTGTTTGCATCAATAACCTGCATACATATTGACACATCTCCAAAAATATTTACGTTTTCAAGGGTCTCTTTCTTTTTCAAACTTCATCATAATCTTTATATCTTTCCTATGGAGATATCATAGTAAAATATTCTAGTCCTTGGATGTTGATTGCATTTTCCATAGTTTAATTTTATGATATCTTCATGTAGAAAATTAATCAACTCATAAAAAATACCATAAAAATACCAAAGACGTAGAACTGGCAGAAAATGACTGAGAGCCTTACGACATTCCTCACATATTCTTCATTATTAAAATAATTTATAATACAAATAAATAGATGAGGAAGTTGTCTTGAGATAGTGCATATATCTTGGATAAATTGGTTGAGAAAATATCTCAAGCTCACACACTAATCTAGGAGCCAAGTTAGGTAGGCCTAAACGAACTAACTTAATCTAGAAAATTATGCATAATTTCCTAATTTTCAAGAGTAATTAATTTAATTATATTTTTGGATTTATAATTGTTTTTATCACATGAGAGTGAGGCTAACATCCCCCCCCCCCACAACGATAAATCCAAAATAAGAATGAGGAACCATCTTCCAAGTTCTCATGTTGATCCTCAAAAAACATTGCCTGAAAAACCGCCAAAGCTAGATGCCGAAAAAAATGAAATTTGAAGAGACCATCAATTAGCTTCATGTCTAATTCATCTCTGAATTTTTCTTGGCAACTTCATCACGTGCAAAGCTGCAAAAGGATCCATCTGTCCTTTTCTTGAAATCAACATCCTTTTTCCACTGACAAAATTTGAGAATGCCCACTGGTGAATCTGCTGATGATGATCGCCTACTGGTTGATGATGTTGATGATGTTAAAAAAAACTCACTGTTGCTTTTGCTGATGCTGTCGAAAATTGCTCACTGCAGTTGTTGAAAACTGCTCACTGTTGCTTTTGCTGTTGACTACCCACTGGCAAATTTGTTGATGCCCACTGGATGCTTTTCTGATGTTGTCAATACTTTCAGTCTGAAAACCACTTTCAATTTCATTAACATTTCCCCCCCTTTGTCAGTTGAAAGGAGAGACAATCATCTGGAAATTACTTCTGAACTCCCCCCTTCAGGTATAGGATAGTTTCACTGGTGTACTCCCCCGTTCATTTGCATGAGAGTACCATCTTCATTTGTATGTCAGTTGCAATAGGTGTGATTGAATTTGGTTGTAGAACTTATACAATCGTTTGACTATTGATGACCATTCCCAGGGATTAATCCATTCATAATTGATCTTTAATATGGCTGGTTGGTTTTGGTTGCAACATTTCTATGATGAATGATTCGGCTTGCCACAATGGCGACAAGGATGGAGATCAAAAAAATGATATTCCATATGACATGTTCTTTGATAATGTGAGCATTTTTGGTTTGACTGCAACTTCGGTTTGCGTGCATGTCAGTTTGTCTGCAACTTTCACAGAATTTGTTGACGTGATTTGTTCAAGAAAGCCTACACTGACGAACTTGATGGGATTTGAATAATCTGGGATATGCAAGTTGTCGTTACCTTTGACATATCCTAATCATCGTCAATTTATAACTTTGGATTTCTTCCCATGGCTTGATGATTGGATTGGAAGAAAGTTGAACTTGAACATCTTCGACACTTGAAGCTGTTTGGATGAGAGGCTTCGAATCATCATTTTTATCTGTATGGGTGAATGGCTTGGAAGCATCACTTTTCTGTTGCAAGTCATTTCATTGTAGTTGCGACTCCAATTGAAGGAACTCAATTGTTTCATTTGTCTATTACAGATGCCTTGAAGTATCAACACGAGTTGCTTTGTTGATTTGAACCATGTCTTCAACACTTGATAGGATCAAATTGTGAAGAACTTATAACAGCTGGATGTGTTTCGCCATGTGAACTCGCTCGCTTGTCTTGAACTTTCTCACTTTATTTGAATGATACACTCGCTTGCTTTGTTGCTTGAATGGCACGCTCGCTTGTATTGGCTCGCTTGTGCTTGCTTTCAATACTTGTTTGAGGTTTACAACTTTCTTTCTTGAACTCTTGAACTCATGCTTGGTTGATTTCAATCGCTTTCTTGAGCTTGCTTGATTGCTTCACTGGCAATTTGTACTTCCTTGAATGTACTTACTTGATTGTGCTTATTTGAAAAGCGTGTTGAACATTGTCGAAAATGCACCCAAAAGACAAATGACAAGTTCAAATAATATGACTCAGTTGAAGATTTACTTGAATTAATTGTCTTAGGTCGACCACCTTATCAATTCAAACTTGGGTGTCAGTTTCAACTGAGAATTCACCCATACAATTCAACTCAGTTACAAAAATGTTTATCCGCAAGTGATACAAAAAGTTTTGTTGATGTCGTCTTGTCTTGGAATGCTTGATTTTGTAGCGTCTTTAATGTGAATTCTTTGATTGAATGATGTGGAATGTTGTTGTATAAGACCTCTTTATCAACTTGATGATGTGTTGCACAAATGCATGTGATTTTTTGTGCTTGCACTAGTACATTTGGTCAAAATTCCGACACTTTTGACGTATTGTCAGAAATTTCCTCAATTTTTATCAAATTTTCAAATCCTGCCCACAACCGTCGCTATACCGACGTTTGGAGACAAGTGTCGGTATTGCGACATTTAGAGATAAGTGTCGGTGTTAACACTGGAAAAACGTACAGCAGAAGACGACATCAATTAATGTCGAGCCTAAGGATTTACAGGACATGAATACATTATGGAATCAAGAAGTATTTAAAATCTCTAAGGTTTTGAGAAATCAGATTTGAACTAGTCATAAATGCTCAAATGCGTGCTTTATCCTTCGAGAAGAGCGCCTTCTACGTGCCTTTTTTCCCGATAAGCGCGCATTCCTGGAAATGGAAAAAAGTCACTTTCCGGGACCACACCAAGCAAAGGACAATTACTCCTTATGTGAAAGCCGCCTAAGGACAGCCACTAGCGCTTCCTTAGACATTATGTGAGCACACAAAAGAATATTTTAGCACACAATGGAATCACACCTCTCCCTTGGGTCAACATCCATCATGTACCAAGGGAGGGAAGGAGGATTTGAAGCTCACCTATATAAACCCACCAAGAGATGAAGAAATGGTGATCACAATGTTATGATGGCCAAAGTTTCCCAAGCAACACCAGCAGTGTGTGTGACCCAGAGCTGGAGCTAAAGAGGACTCGATAGTTGGCCACCAAACATCTTAGTCCACCACAACAGTGAGAGAGAGTGAGACTGCATCAGACACAGAGCTTGGAAGGAAACATCCTTGCATCGGGACCTAGAGCCATTGCTTAGGGGCCCTTTGGCAAGTGGGTAAAATTTCTTCTCCATTTCGAACGTTTAATAAGAAGAGGCAATCAATCCATTGTTTGCATTATTACCGTTTGGAACTCTCTATATAGCTTCTGTATATTTGTGTTTTTAGTTTTAGTTTAACCAGAGCATACTTCAGCATACTATTTCCATTAAGTTTTATGCTTTTGAGCTCCTCCACTTTCTGCCTGTTACTAATATTTTAGAGAGTAGACCACACTCTCTAAGCTTGTGCGACTTCGTACACCCGTGCGACTAATCCACAACAACAGGATTGGCGACTCCACTGACATGTTCCAAGTTTATGTGGTTGTGCCATCTTTTTCAGGAGACCCTTTGTCTATGCTGGAGTGGAGTTGACATTCCTCTGACCCATCTTTGCAGTCCCTAGACTCACTGAAGTGACAGACTGAAGCGACAATTTTTCCACACAGAGGCGCATTGCGCGCGTTCAAGACTAACCTGCGCGCAGGAAGGTGCACCTGTCAAGGGATTTTGCACGCAAATTGCAGAGATATTTTTTCTCCCTATTTTCTGCATTTTTTCTACTTGTAAGTGTGTTGGTCAGCCCCTAATGTATTTTCCAACACCTGTGTTGATACCCCACAGCTTCTGAGAACTCACTTTTTGCTGCTTTCTGTAGGCATTTAGTTAGGTTTCATTTAAGTTGGTTTTTGCAAAAAGTGTTCACATAGTTTAAGTAGGGGGTGAATTAACCATTGCTTTCCGAACAATTTATGTTTTTGCAAATTCTGGTATGCACACTTAGTTTAACTAGTCCAAGTAAGTGGCTCAAGAACACATATGCATAAGCTAGTGTAGTAATTGTTTAGTTTAAATTCAATTCTTGCATTAAGGAAATTGCAGGACTAGGATTGAATCGCCAATTAGAGCAAGTAATCTTTGTTGTCTTTGCACCATTTGATGACCCTAGACAAGCATATGAATGATCTACATTCGTGATTCACCATCTCCCTTTAGTCACTCACATAGACTAATTAGGAATATTTGGAAGTGGCCCATTATACGCAAAAAACTAGGGCATCCTTTACCCTATAGGTGACGGTGCAGGCAAGCGCCAGACCCTCTACCCTTACCTTTGTTGATTCTCTTCGGCTAACTGAGGGCGTCGCCAACTCTTATGGGATGTTGTGCCAGAACTCGCAAGAAATACTCTCAAGGCCCAGTTACTTTTGAGTGTGTGAGGTTGTAATAGGTATTCTAGGATTTTGAGTATCACGCGCGAATAAACAAAACCATTTTTTGCTTGATTGATCACATAGATTAAGTTAAAGGGAAAATTCATTTCATTTTCACTTTGTTTTATATATGTGGCCGTAAATTTTTCGTGATCATAGACTCGATCCCCTCAAATTTTTTCCAAAACCTAACCTAGTCGACACTCAAACGGTTCCAACGGAACCTCGTCGGTCCAGGCGTCTTTTGGACCTCCCCCATTACCGAGAGGGGTTCCAGGTCTTTCGTCGTTTAGGCATAAAAGACAGAAAATTTCCACAATAGTTGGTTCCTCCTTTCTTGGAGCAACCTTAGTTGGGAACCTTAATCGGTCTCCCAACACCACTCCCCCCTCGTCCCCTGGGGGGTAGAGGAGCGCATCCCATACAGGAAGCCAACTGAATTCACAACAGGGTATGTCACAGACTAAACCTCGTTCTAACCAGAACTTCGTGTCTTCACACGTTTCCATGGCGTCAACCTCCCAGTCACCCTTCTTAGCAGCATTGAATCTACCCGATTTGAAAAACCTCACCAATGTCCCCATCGCACACGACCCCAATTGGCCTCCCATGCCCATGAAGCTCCCTTTAGACATACCAAAATTTGAAGGCAAGCAAGTAGAAGACCCATGAAATCATATAATGACCTTTCACCTGTGCTGCTCATCGAATAACATCATCGATGATACTATTCGGTTGAGGCTATTTCAACGCACTCTTACGGGAGTGGCCGTGAAATGGTACGTAGAGCAACCTCCTGCTTCACATGGAACCTTTAGCGCCCTCACTACCGCGTTCCTCACATACTTTCAGTTGCCCATTCACCACGATTCAGGAATGGAGTTACTGACTCATTTCAGACAATCCCGCTCTACCCATATTTCAGAGCATCTCCATGAATGGAGGCGGCGTCACAGTTTATGCAAAGCAAAACTCGACGACCGAGTCCTTTTAGATTTATTCTTGAAAACTCTAACGGCGGAGATTTCAAAGGATGTGGTGGAACGTAACCCCACATCCGAAGAGGATGCAATCAGTAAAGCCCAGCAGCATGAACTGATCTACATGCACTCAAGATACATATATAATATCCTACCCAATGCCCTGCTCCTGCAATATTATCAAGAATTTCCAGGCGCGTCTAACTCTGCAGATGGACTTATTGGGTCAATGACCCAAGGGTACCTAGGCAACAACAGTCAGAATCCCGGTTACACACATGGGTTTACCTAGAACATGTCTCAATCCAGATTTCAAAGTCATCACATGCAGCAACAAAATTTGACTAATAGGGTGCCAACATATCACCAAGGAGGACCTTATCCTCCGGCTGAGGGGACCCAATGCACAGAAAGAAAGAATAACAGAAGAACTCCCCCCCAACGACCAGGTGCAAACATGGGACAACAATATGCTTAGTCCCAAGCACACAACCCACCTATGCAAAACAATGCACAGGTGAACTTTGTGCAGCCATCCCAAAATCAACCACACCAGTATGATAAGGAGAACTACCCTCCTAACGTGGTTAAGAAAAAGGAAAAAAGCAAGCCCAAAGGGAACCCTGGACAAGGGGGCAGCAACCAACAGTGCCCATCGCGATCCTAGGCTGGAGGTAACTCCAACCGGAATAAGAACCAGGAGCCAAGCAATGCCCAAAGGCAAGGCAAAATGCCACCTCTACGAACAAACCATTCTTGTTCAGTATGTGGGGAGTACGGGAACTATACTCACCACTGTCCCAAACTCTCTGAGCTTAAAAAGCTTCAGAGTAACCAAGGACAAGGAGGATCTTCCCAGACAATTGTGGTGATGCAAGAACCTTTCCCCCATCAAGGAACGGTCAACACTCAGCAGTAAAACCCTGACGATTCCGGAAAAAACAACCATGAAATTTACATGGCTTTGGAAGAAATGTTTTTCCAAACTCGGAATCACAACTATGGCACCCCACCAGACACCAGTACGTCAGGGGCTAGTCCAAGCACGCCGACTACACCTTTAACCATTCCAAAGATTCCTCTGGAACCATTGCCAAAAATGGTAAAAGGGCCTAATAGGCGAGCAGGTAACTACTCCAAAGCGCCCCACAATTATAGCATTGTAGACGATTTAGCTCAATCACCTGCTTCTATGTCCGCATTGGAAGTGCTGCAGTTGCGCCCAAAACAATGGAAAGCCTTACTTTTTGCATTAGGCGTTGTCAACCCTGCCGACACGCGCATGATGGATTTTGACTTAGACAAAGCCACCCCTAGGCTTCCCTCCATGGTCGCTTTCCAGATACCAGTATCGGTACAGAATATCACTATTCACCGATATGTCATTAACGAGGGTGCATCCACATGCATCATGTCAAATAATGTATGGAAGAAGTTAGGAGCCCTCGACTCAAAGCTTCCGTCATCACACTTAGAACATAGGACGGTCATCCCTCGACCCCCGTTGGTCTCTTCCAAAATGTACCGGTCAGCTTAGCCGGCAAGACAGTCCACATAGACATCGAAGTTGTGGATTCTCACTTGGATTACAATATACTCCTTGGGCAGAGTTACATGTACGCCATGTCTGCCATAGCATATTCTGTCTTTCGCATCATGATGTTCCCCCACGAGGATTGAATCATCACAGTAGACCAGTTGACGCACAGTGAAAAGCGTCCCTTGACCAACACGGAACGATTCTACCCTATGTAGATATAGCCACAGATGGTCTTTCACGGTATCAAGCATATGGCCTTGGCCAATTCAAACCGTCATCCATCCTAGGGTCATTCCTAAGAGATCCTCCCATTATCCCTGAGCTATCGCCCGATGCCATAGGGGCCCCGGTATGCATGATGTCCACATCAAGCACTGAGGTTAGTCAGGACACAAACTCAAGTAGTAATGACACTGAGGCATCGGCCACGACAGCCTCATTAGTCTATGTCGCCTCCCAAACCCCTTTCCTCTACCACCTCCTGTCTTCACCTCCCAGCAGGTTTTGGCAACACTGGTGTTACCCAACATATCGTTGGAATTCCCAGTTTGGTACCTCGTTCCCCATTCAGGAACATTAGCTACCAATGTTACTGCATTTGGGTTAAAGCCCCCCAGTCCCGAGGAGCCCCAACATACCCAAGCAACGGTTGAAACCGCCCCCGCAAGGGAAATTCCTGTTGCAAAACCAGTGACCACGACCAATAAAATCGCTAAGAAAGGAAAGAAAGCGGTGACCCCCACCATGCAAAGGGAGTCATCAGCCTGCGCTATATGTGATGTCACAAGACACCCTACCCACATATGTCCGGAGTTGGATGAATTAAAACCACTCCTCGGCTGCGAGGCAGGTACCTCGACACGACATTCCCACAAAAAGGAACTTGCCACCAAAATTACAAGCAAACCGATGCATACCAATCACGATGCGCTATCTGTGACACCTATGGGCACTATACCTACCATTGTCCAGAAATACCACGGTATAGGGACGCCTTACACGCGATAGAGCGATCCTATCAAGAGGATCCCTCCATCCAGTCTATTAATGATGAGCCATGTACCATCCTATACTTACAAGAGGAGCACAGATTCGTAGAGCGCCCCCCAGTAATGCGCATTATCCATTGCACGCTATGCGATGAACGTGGCCACTACCTTGAAGAGTGTGCCGCATTGGAACTCATTCATATATGGTATCCAATCGAAAGGGTTTACTACATGGGGCTACGGGAAACACAATTCACATGCCCGTTATGCGCCGACAACCACCTATTGGAGGATTGTCACTACATACCTCACTTCCGGCTAGCCCTTGCTAGCCTCCACTCAGCCATAGTTCATCTTTCCCAAGAAGACGATATGGATGTCGAGTCCACTGGTAGCTCCATGACCCAAGCAGAAGAGATGAGCGGGTCCATAATGTTCTTATCAGTCGAAGAACGACCTAGCAGGAAACCCTTAGTTACCCCAAAAGGAAATTCACAAAACCCACCCGCATGCATGTTATGTAAACAGACAGACCATATAGTCATCCACTGCCTTGAATTAGCAGCGTTACGATGTTGGTTCCCTACTTTCCCTCAGATGACGCACGATGGGAACCCCATATCACGGATATTTTTCCTGATATGTTATGGTAACCATTATGACCGACATTGTACTTATGCCTCACGGATCTGTCCCACTATCGACATGATTAATGCCATAGAAAATTGAACAGGCGATCTCCAAGAATGGCATAAAAGATACATCGCCGGCTCAACGTCCCCACCACCACAGTGGTGTGTCAAGCCTGATAAGACCACACACCAACCATGTAGACCCCAGGCCAAGCCTAGGATAACATGCGGCCTATGTAATCTGAACGATCACCGAGTCAACCAATGCAGAGAACTCAAACCCCTTGCAAACAGTCTCCGCATAGTCTCGCGTCTCCCTTAAAAACTTCTCTCTAATCAAGAGAGGATCACACGCACTTATTGCCGAATTTGATCACACTTTCATCATACGTTTAAGTGTACACATCTCCCCAAGCTGAGAGCAGCTAGAGCGGCATTAATTCAACCACCCACCAAAGAGGGAGGCAAGTCTTAACCTACGACGCAAAAATGGAAGCAGAAGACAACCTTGTCCACAAACGACCCTTTCCAAGCGTCCACATTAGGAACATCGAGTAGCATAGAATCTCACACTCTCTACTCTGTCAGCGCTGTGATACCATGCACCATTTGCACCGATCATGATCACGCGCCAGAGGTATGCCCGCTGCTAAAAAAATTCAGGCACCTGTGTGATAAAAACAACTTCCACCTACCAGAAATTGACTATCCTAGTGGGAAAGCCGACCTTAGGCTCACACAGGACTCCGTTACCGAGATCCTTCACCTGCCGCATGCCAGTGACACAATTCACCACATACCACTTGTATCATCGCACACCCAAGACAAGATTTCAACCACCCCCTTGTCACAGGAATTACGCTTTATTCTTGTCACAAAAGACCAAGGCACCTTACGCTTTTCCATAGATTTCCGCAAGATCCCAAACTTGCATGCCACCATCAAACTCCTTGATGACACCCAGCCTCTAGAAGAATGCCTAGTACAACTAGAGATAGTTGACGAAAGTCGGCGACAATCGCTGCAACACAATGAGGCCCACAGGAAAAGGGTAAAAGTATCATTCGAACGCCACATCACGCCTCGCTCATTTACCAAGGGAGAGTTAGTCCTTCGCTACGATGTTGCAAGAGAAGCCTTAGGGCTAGGAAATTTCGAAACCTTGTGGAAAGGACCCTATATCATCAAACATTGTCTCTGAGTGGGGGGAATACATCTTGACAGAACCAGACTGGACCTACCTCACTAACCTAGTCAACGACCTTTACCTCAAGAAGTTATACCCATAAGGGCCCCAGTAGCCCTTATACCCTAGAGTTAGGGTACAAAAAAATCCAAACACCAAAATATTTTTGACCCAAAGACCTAAACATGCTCAAAGTGCCACCATGGATCACCAACTTGAACCCTATTTCATATTTGCTGATGGAGCATCGCGATGGTCTCAAAACTTAGCTACAGCCACCTGGGTCATCTACCACCCTAACTGATCACCACTATATTCAAATGACATGTGCATTGGATCAACAACCAACAATCAGGCAGAATATGATGTCGTTATCAAGCTTATGTGTGAGGCCCTCCATAAGGGCATTAGCCATATGCATGTCTACCTCAATTCCCAGTTAATGGTATCACAGTTAAACCAAACATTTGAAACCAGAGACACAAACCTGTTTAGAAAATATTTTTGCACCAAAATATTAAGCAGACAATTTGATTACATTACATTTTTGCAGGTATCAAGGAATCAAAACCAAGCAGTTGATCACATGGCAAACAATATCCTAGACTAGAATGCATCGTGAATAAACTACCTTACATAAAAAACAAAAAACATAGATATCCATCAGCATAACACAAAATACATAAACCGAAATAGATAGCACACCATGTAGAGCCGCAAAAAGATCTCTCATATATATAAAAAAAGATGTGTATCTGAGTACAAAAATAGTATCACTGGCCCATTGGCCAACCCAAAAATACAAGGGTCGTCAAAAACAAGTAAAGCATCCTCATAACAGGTGCTTTCCCTGTGTACAAAACTACTCTAGGGGGGTTCCCCCTCAAGAGGAGCACCTTGTCCCACCACGGCTCCTAGGGCCACCACCAGAGTTGCTGTCGCCACTGCAATAGCTACCCGTCGTAGAGTGGGCTGGTAATCCCTCTCGCAGGCCATCATCGTCTCTAGCCAAACCTCCTCGAGGTCATCTGTAAAACCTCGAGTAGGCATCCCTTGGGTCAAACGGTCCACTCGACCCTGGAAGTCCTCTAGAGAAGCTACCTGAGCCGTAAGTACGACGATGCGTGCCTTAGCCGCATCTGCATGAGCTTGCTCGGCCACTACCTCAGCTGCAGCCGAGCTGCTACCCTCACTAGAAGGGCCAGCGCCATCCCCGCCAGGTCCACCAGCACCATCACCCGGTCCACCTGCGGCACCTCCTCCCTGACCACCCTGCGGTCGTGGCAAAGGATCATGACCCACCAATCCGGCCACTGTGCGTCCCACCTTGCCAACATCTGCACGAGTAACCAAAGAGATATGGAGTGTCCCGATAAAATCGCGCCCATCCCGCGAGGTCCCACCCAGCACCACCACCGGTCCCTGCGCGGCACCTCCTCCCACAAACCACCCTGCGGTCGTGGCAGAGGGTCATGACCCACCAGTCAGGCCACTAGGCGTCCCATCTTACCAACATCTACACGAGTAACCAAAAGAATGTCAGTGTCAATAAAAAAACACACAAGTACGTAAAAACTCGAACAAATGCATATATATATATATATATATATATATATATATATATATATATATATATATATATATATATATATATATATATATAGCACACATACACCATGGGACCCAAACATAACCGAAAGGGAGACTGATATCTAGATCACCCTAAAAGTCCATCCCCATGCACGGGTATGGAAAGAACATCTGCGGATTGGCCTTGAACCAGGCCTCTGTTGTGTCGTTCCAATAACAACCCACCATGCCACCACTGTTGCGTGGCATCACCGAGTCCACATCCTCGTGTGTGGCTCCCTCAGTGCCCTAATAGGCACTGCGATAATGAGCCTCATCAACACCACCCTCTCATACATAATGCTGCACAAGATGCTAGCGTATGCAAATGATTTGGATCCACGTTGGACCCTATTCAGTTGCGACACCATACCATCAAAACATAAGCGGGAAAAATCAGAAAAAATGCCCATTCCTCAAGCGGCGTAAAACTCCCACCTGTGGGCCCGATTCTCGATGTGGAGCAAACGACCTCGGTAGTCGCACAATAATGGCCAGAGCACATCACTCGACCACATCTGTCACTAATGCAATATTTATGCACCCCTCAGTAAGAGGCGCACCACCACAATGCCTCCTCGGGAACCTGTCTAGGTTCAATCTCCTAGCAGGGTGTGGATACCTCAATGCCTCACCCTGAGGCAGTAACTCGGTCACAAAGTATATATCCATCTCTGGATGGATAATAAAGTCCGTCCCCCTCAGTACGAACATATTGCACCTCCTACACCAATGTTGTATAATATAACGTAACAATTGGTCCTGTGACCGAAGGAACTCGTTCTTAGCAAATTTCAGAAGGCTCCATTCGACCAACTGACGGCGCGCCCCAACATCAGCAGCCAGAGCGGTTCGGATCTTGGGCGAGTCTCGCTCTCTCCACACCAACCTGCCAAGAAACAGGCACCCATCAGTACAGAGAGAAACATCAAAAGGGACAAAAAATCCATGTTTTTACAAAAACCTTGCCCTTTTCACATCTGTTTCGTTCATAGGCGCGCCCTTGCACGCAAAAAGGAGGGAACAACGTGCTTTCGCGCGCCTGTCCCTCGGAAAGAAGCGCAAGAGGGGAGCCTCTTTGCCTAGATCGCCCGTGCAATCTAGGACAAAAAGTCCCTTTGAGGCCGTAAAAATACAATTTGTACTGCCCACGACAACATCAAACTGAAAAAATTGAAATGCAGGACGTCATGGAAGTTACCTCGGCATAATATCTCTAATCCTCGGTACATAGGCTGACTGCAACAACAAGAAAGGATCTGCAATCACCTCTGATCTCCCAACACTCAACAAGTACAAATGAATAGGATTAGGGCCATAATCCCATATTTATAGCCCTTCCTCAGAACTTCGGAGGTCAATAACAGGAGATCAGAAGGTCCATTCCGAAAACTGTAAGTTGCACCATCATCAATATGCCATGACGAGCGAAAGAAATGCCCCACATTCGCTTTCCAATTTTATTTTATTTATTTATTTATTTTTTACCAACACCGATAGGTATGCACTCTCCCATCTTCCTTTCCAAAATTCATGTTTTTCAATAATATCGAATGAAAATAAGATGCTTTCACTTGAGGTAGTTTTTTGTTGCAGGAAGAACCTGCAAACTGTTCACAACATCATTCACTAAAAGTCTCGGAGCAGGTATCATTCTACCCTCAGCATGATAGAGTCCCAGAGAGCTTTGCATATCCTGACATCATTTCTCCATTATAAATAGACCATAGGGTCCTCATACCTGACCACGTTTATCATCACCTCACCCTGCATATGATAAACGCCCGCATTGGTCGGTAGAGCCTCCCCTCCATAGCGATCATCATCTAAAGTAGACCATACATCACCCCACAAGTGACGCCATGGCCATACCATTTTAGTTCGGGAAGCACCTCATGCCCATCCATATATAATGCATAAGGTCAAGTTCACCATTCAAACTCAACCCCCTTCCCAGACGATCAGGTTGTACAAGCATATTGAAAGCGCACCTCTGTGCACCGCATTTGGCCTGCCATACCTCCAACAGCATAATCCCATTTGCGACATCTTCCGCTTCATCAACCCCGCAGATGACGCCAACCAATGGGACCCCTACCCCCCAGCAAAACATCGTCCTTGCACCTGCAGTGAGCGACCCTCTTTCGTGTTTTGGGGTACCCGTCTATATGTTTTGTGTAAACCAAACCCCATTATTTTAGTCTTTTTGTAAGTATACAAAAACTGCAAACGATGCCCTTTGCCACTTCGCCCTCATATTTCACCTTTTCTCCCATGGCAACAGTCCCTCATTCCCCTTGGTCGAAGTATTTCACTCACGTCATGCACGCACCATCCCGACATTCATAATCGGTTCTACCCGCCCTGGAAGTCCTACTGACTCCAGGAACTTTTCCCTTCGGAAATAACTATGACTGCCGCCAAGCTGCTCAAATATAATTTGACCTCGGGCCACTGAATCCCCATCATCCATTTTCAGTCACCTCTCACCAAAATGCCTATGTTAAATCCATCATATCTCGGTCCCCGACCCCTTAGGTCGGCGACTCATGGTTCAGTGAAGGCTTCCTTTTTGTCGACCTCAACAACTCATTTCCAAAAAGGAAGCGGTACCTTGGATAACCCCTCCCCATGCAAAGGGGTATCCTCGAGTGGCACTCTAGGGGACATCATTGTCCACAGATGACATCGATCCTCCTGACATTCGACCACAGCAAAATATTTCATGTCACGATGGTATCATACCTTACAACCATTGCACTTTGATCAGATCTGTCGAAGACCCGTGCCTCCATAAGCGTCTCTGACAACAATGCTTACACTGGAAGGTCCCAGTCAGTACATATGCGTACATTACACAATGATATGCCATACCAAGATTACGCATATGGGTACCACATTCCACCTATCGTCAAAGAAAAAATGCCCCTGAGGGCGTCAACAGTCGTTGTCAACAAACACCAGCGTCACTACCACAGTAGTGGCACGGACAATACATGTATCTGTGAATTTTGTTTAACTAGCCATAGCATCATGAGCATGGGACATGCCCGCCTCGTTGAAATTTTGTGAATATGTTGTATATTTTGTCTGCTTGCAGGGGGTCCCTTAGGTCATGGTTATCTCAGAAATGGTGCAAGGTATTGTCAATTCCAAAATACACACAGACCTCTCTCTCTCTCTCTCTCTCTCTCTGCATATGATACAGAAAAGAAACTATAATGTATTTCGGCTATACAGTTCTTCCTAGACCTCACACATTAGGGGGAAATAGTTAACACTAGAAAATCGTATAGCAGAAGACAACATCAATTAATGTCGAGCCCAAGGATTTACAGGATAGGAATACATTATGGAATCAAGAAGTATTTAAAATCTATAAGGTTTTGAGAAATCAGATTTGAACTAGTCATAAATGCTCAAATACACTCTTTTTCCTTCGAGAAGAGCACCTTCTGTGAGCCTCTTTACTTGATAAGCGCGCATTCCTGGAAATGGAAAAAATTTAATTTCTGGGACCACACTAAGCAAAGGACAATTACTTCTTATGTGAAAGCCACCTAAGGACAACCACCAATGCCTCCTTAGACATTATGTGAGCACACAAAAGAAAATTTGAGCACACAATGGAATCACACCTCTCCCTTGGTCACCATCCATCATGTACCAAGGGAGGGAAGGAGGATTTGAAGCTCACCTATATAAACCCACCAAGAGATGAAGAAATGGTGATCACAATGTTATGCTGGCCAAAGTTGCCCAAGAAACACCAGCATTGTGTGTGAGCCGGAGCTGGAGCTAAAGAGGACTCGATAGTTGGCCACCCAACATCTTAGTCCACCACAACATAGAAAGAGAGTGGGACTGCATCAGAGGCAGAGCTTGGAAGGCAACATCCTTGCATTGGGACCTAGAGCCATTGCCTAGGGGCCCTTTGGGAAGTGGTTAAAATTTATTCTCCATTTCGAACGTTTAATAAGAAGAGGCCATAGAGCCATCGTTTGCATTATTACCGTTTGGAACTATCTATATAGCTTCTGTATATTTGTGTTTTTAGTTTTAGTTTAACCAGAGCATACTTCAACATGCTATTTCCATTAAGTTTTATGCTTTTGAGCTCCCCCACTTTCTACATGTTACCAATAGTTTAGAGAGTAGACCACACTCTCTAAGCTTGTACGATTTCGTACACCCGTTCGACTAATCCACAACAACAGTCGATATTGCGACGTTGGAGAAAAGTGTCGGTATTGCGACGGTTTGGAGAAAAGTGTTGGTCTTGTGACGTTACAAAGAGAACTTTCGGATTTGCGATGTTTGGAAAGAAGTGTCAGTATTGTGACAGTTTTGAGACTAGTGTCGATATTGTGACGTTTGAGAGAGTAGTGTCGGTATTGCGACGATTGGAGATAAGTGTCAGTATTGCGACAGTTGGGACAAGTGTCAGTATTGCGACGGTTTGGAAACAAGTGTCGGTATTGCGACGTTTAGGAGGCAAGTATTAGTGTTTAGGAAAAATATTAGGGTTTAGGGTTTAGGAACAATGTTTGGGAGTTATATTTTAGGATTTAGGAACAATGTGTCGGGTCATGTGATCGGGTTTATGGTTTAGGAACAATGTTTCGGGTCGTGTGAGGGCGCCCAAGGAAACGCGTTCGGGCGGGTCGAGTTGGGTCTGGTCAGGTCGTGTCATGTGAGGTCGCCCAAGGAAACATGTTCGTATGAGTTGGGTCGAGTCGCGTGATGGCACTCAAGGAAACACGTTCGGGCGGGTCGGGTTGGGTCTGGTCGGGTCGTGTCATGTGAGGCCACCCAAGGAAACACATTCGTATGGGTCGGGTCGAGTTGTGTGATGGCGCCCAAGCTGGAAACGAGTTCAGGTTAGGTCAGGTCGGTTCATGCCATATTTTAAGGGCGCCCAAGGAAACACGTTTGGGCAGGTCGGGTCGGGTCGGGTCGGGTCAGGTCGTTCCATGTGAGGTCGCCCAAGGAAACACGTTCGGGCGGGTCGGGTCGTATGAGGGTGGTCATATCAAAAATTCTAAGTTGTGACCACCCATGTTGCTTGTGCACGTTTGTGCAATCCCTTTTCTATTTCCTCCCTCATGCACCCTTTGTTCGGGCGGGTCGGGTCATGCCGTGTGAGGGCGCCACAGGAAACTCGTTTGGGTAAAATCGTTTGAGGGAGGTCGTATAAAAAAGGCTAAGTTGTGAACGTCCATGTACCTTGTGCACGTTCATGTGACCCATTGTCGTTTTCTCCCTCGTGTCTTTGACGTTCAGGCGGGTCAAGTAGGGTTGGGTCGTGTGATGTCGCCCAAGGAAATGCGTTCGGGTCAGGTCGGGTCGTGTTGTACCGTGAGGGAACCCAAGGAAACATGTTCGAGAGGGTTGGGTCAGGTCGTGTCATGTGAGGGCATCCAAGGAACATGTCCGATCAGGTTGAGTCGTGTCGGGCCGTGTCATGAGGGCGCTTAGGGAAACGCGTTCGGGTGGGTCGGGTCGAGTCGTGTGATGCCGCCCAAGGAAACACGTTCAGGTCGGGTCAGGTCGGGTCATGCCATATTGTGAGGGCACCCAAGGAAACACGTTCGGGCGGTTCAGGTCAGGTCGGGTTTGGTCAGGTCGTGTCGTGTCATGAGGCCACCCAAGGAAACACGTTCAGGCGGGTCGGGTCGGGTTGGGTTGGGTCGTGTGAGGGTGGTCGTATAAAAATTACTAAGTTGTGACCACCTATGTTTCTTGTGCATGTTTGTGCGATCATTTTTTCATTTTATCCCTTGTGTGCCCTTTGTTTGGGCGGATCGGGTCGTGCCGTGTGAGGGCACCATAGGAAATGTGTTTGAGTTGGATCGTCTAAGGGAGGTTGTATAAAAAATGCTAAGTTGTCACTGCCTGTGTGCCTTGTGCACGTTCGTGGGACCCATTTGTCATTTTCTCCCTTGTGCCTTCGACGTTCAGGCAGGTCAGGTCAAGTCTGGTACTCGTGTGATGGAGCCCAAGGAAACGCGTTCGGGTCGAGTCGAGTCATGTCATACTATGAGGGCACCCAAGGAAATGCGTTCGGATGGGTCGGGTCAAGTCGGGTCATGGAAGGCTACCCAAGGAATGTGTCGGGTCGGGTCGTGTCGGGTCGTGTGAGGGCACCCAAGGAAATGTGTTTGGGTGGGTCGGGTCGGGTCGGGTTGGGTCGGGCGGGTCTGGTCGAGTCATGCCGTGTGATCAAGGCGCCCAAGGAAACACGTTCGGGCAGGTTGGGGTGGGTCAGGTCGGGTCGTGTGAGGGCGCCTAGGGAAACGCATTCGGGCAGGTCAGGTTGGGTCAGTTCTAGTCATGTTAGGGTGCCCAGGGAAACGCGTTCGGGCGGGTTGGGTTGGGTCGTGTGAGGGTGGTCGTATAAAAAATGTTGAGTTGTGACTGTCTATGTGCCTTGTACTGCACGTTCATGCAACCCATTTTCCGTTTGCTACCTCATGCCTTCGACGTTCGGGCGAGTCAGGTCAGGTCTGGTCATGTGATGGTGCCCAAGGAAACGTGTTTGGGTCGGGTCAACTTGGGTTGTGCCGTACTGCGAGGGCGCCCAAGGAAAAGCGTTCGGGCGAATCGGGTCAGGCCGGGTCATGTGAGGAGCCATGTTTAGGGTTACAATGACTATGCTCAATAGTTGTAAACCTATTATTTGCTTGACCCGACACTGATTCAGGGGACTTCATCTGATTTACTAACAAACAATGGTGATATACATGTTTGTACTCATGACATATTCAACATCTAAAGGGTATACGTACACTCATAGTTGAGTGTCTTCTTCCATAACTCATCTTGAAATTAGATATCTATTGATTTCGGAAGGGGTTAAATATGTTCATCTATGCACATATGCAAACATGTTGTAATGTGCCACAACATAATGAACGAATTCATGTGCTTTACCTTTCCCTTTACCGGGTGTTTTACCATATTCAATGAAGGAATGCGCAATGCCACTACCATAGGAAGCACACCACTGAAATAAAATTATGATACCAAACAACACATAGTGATGAAACTATGCTTGGTGATGAACCAATGAAAGTTCCAATAAATGCATATTATATGGGTATCATTCCAATGAACCAAGGGAAAAAGTAGAGAGAACATAGTGGGAATGGAGGGGATATCAGGAAAGAATATAGGGAGGAACATTGAAAAGCGAGAATAAATCGAGGGAAAAAATCAAGCGTGCTGATGGCAGAGCTTAGGCCCAAACAAAAGTGGGATAGAGCTGCAAGACTTGGAGCCCTTCGCCTTTCATCAAGTATGGCTATTGCTTGGTTATCTAAGGTTACTAATTAAATATAAGGGTGGAGGTGTGGAACAAAAACCTCTGGAATCCCTCATGGCTATTGGGTGGAGGAATATCTCCTATGGAATCCCATAATATGTCTACAAGCTGAATCCAGAAGGGTGGAGGCATGTGAACAAAACCTTTGTAATCCCTAATGCCTGGAGATTAAGACAATGTTGCGATCCTCATTATCTGAAAATATTACATGTCTGGCATGGTTATGGTATGTTGATGTTCAGATGAAAACTACAACTTGTAGCCCTTGATCTGCTAGGGGTTACCTTAATATTAATGGTGGTGTATTCATACTCCTCCTGAATAACCAATAAAGGGTCAAGAAAATTGACTAATATGTTGTCAAGTTTTATCTTATCCACCTTAGCCACATACATGCAATCCTCACACTTTAGAAACATAAGACATGTAAGAGAGGGCTTCTTTCCACTTCGATTTCCTCCAGTGTCATGTCACCCAAAATTGAACTTGGTGACATATTAATTAAATAATTATTTGCAACAACTGCTTCAGCTCAAAATCCTTTTCTTAAGGTAGGTTGTTAGGTTTTGTCTTATCCACTTTAGCCACATACATGCATGTTTCACACTTCAAAAACCTAATATGTGCAAGAGAGGGCTTCTTTCCACTCTAACTTCCTCTAGTTTCATGTCACCCAAAATTGAACTTGGTGACATATTAATCAAATAATTAGCTGTAGCAACGACTTCAGCTCAAAATCCTTTACTTAAACTAACATTCTCTCTCATGCTTCACACATTTTTTTAATCAAGGTCTGATTTGGTCTCTTAGCATGGCCATATTGCTCGGGACCATGTGGAGTTGTCTTTAAGCATGCAATTTCCCAAGATTTTCAAAATTCCTCAATTTCTTAGAAGCAATACTTACCACCGTTGTTAAGTTTTAATATTATTCCACACTTGTAGTAGAGATTTTAATTGTAATTGTTGACTTTTAAAGGGATACTACATCCTATAAGAATATCTAGTCGGGTCGGGTTGTTTCGTTTGAGGGCACCCACCCAAATGCGTTCGGGTCGGGTCGTTTCGTTTGAACTGCATGGGTGCTTTGTGCATGTTTGTGCGGTTTGTTTTCCGTTTTCTCCCTTGTGCGTTCGTTCGTTCAGGCGCGCCGTGTGAGGGCGCCTGCCCAAACGCGTTCGAGTCGGGTCGGGTCGTTTTGTTTGAGGGTGGCCATATCAAATTTGCTAAGTTGTGACCGCATAGGTGCCTTTTGCATGTTCATGAAAGGCCCGTTTTCCATTTCTCCCTTGTGCCTTCGTTTGTTCGTGTCACGCCATGAGAGGGCGCCCACCCAAACCCGTTCGGGTCAGGTTGTTTCGTTTGAGGGCGGCCGTATCAAATTTGCTAAGTTGTGACCACACGGGTGCCTTGTGCACGTTCGTGTAGCCTGTTTGTCGTTCTCTCCCTTGTGCCTTCGTTCGGTTGGGCACACCGTGTTGTTTCGTTTGAGGGCGCCCGCCCAAACCTGTTCGGGTCGGGTCCTTTCAGTTGAGGGCGCCCACCCAAGCGAGTTCAGGTCGGGTCATTTCGGTTGAGGGCGCCCGTCCAAACGCGTTTAGGTCAGTTTTGGTTGAGGGCGGCCATATCAAATTTTCTAATTTGTGACCGCACGGGTGCCTTGTGCACATTCGTGCGGCCCGTTTTCCGGTTTCTCCCTTGTGCCTTCATTCGGCCGTGTCGCACTGTGTCGTGCCGTGTGAGGGCGCCCTCCCAAATGAGTTCAGGTCGGGATGTTTCGTTTGAGGGCGGCAGTATCAAATTTGCTAAGTTGTGACCGCACGAGTGCCTTGTGCACGTTCGTGCGGCCCGTTTGCCGTTTGCTCCCTTGTGCCTTCGTTTGGTTGGGAGCGTTGTGTTGTTTCGTTTGAGGGCGCTCGCCCGAACCCATTCGGGCTGGGTTGTTTTAGTTGAGGGCACCCATATCAAATCACCTAATTTCGTGTTATAGTTATAGCTTACATACCCTTTACCGGGACAACATTATATAACTCTACTTCACTAGGATGAACATTAACTAAGGCTTCACGTATGCATCCACCAAATATGTCACATTAATGTGGTCCCTAATACATGTACCTGCAAGAGTATTGTAATATGTTCCTTTAACCCACATTGATATGTTCCTTTCACCCACTTTGGTAAAAGGAAGAAAGCAACACTACAAAGTTTATAATAATCTATATGTTCACAATCGAGTTGATCTATTAAAGTTAATAATTTTAATCATCCTCCAATATTAATTCTAACGAGTTTAATGTCTAATTTAATCCAAACTAAGGAAAAATTAACTTTGGGGGTATATATGTTTATTATTTAATAAATTTTTGACTACACAAGGGTGCCTGCCGGTCTTCCCTGCACTGATTATTACGCTTCTCATACATTTCAAAATTTAGTTTCTTTCCCGTGCGCTCTATTCTCCTTCCCTGATAGCCATACCTGCATCTATCTCCTTCCCTGCAGCCAAACCCCGCTCTATGCCGTTCTATTGATTTGCAAGGGTTGCATCAGTGCAAGGATTAATCTGATAGGGCCACGTTAAAGGAAATATTAATCTGCTAAGGCGACATTGAAGAAACTCTTAACTTAATTGCTACACGACAAAATGGTAATGTGGTTTCTTCATTCTTCAATAGTAGTGTTTTTGTTGCATGCAAAATGTTTGAAGAAACTATATGTGTCTATTATAATTTATAAATGAGCGGAATATGCCACTGTTATGATTACAATTCAATGTTATGATTACAATGCCCTCTAACCTTCCTCCACAAGATACTATTCACTTCGGCCTGAAACAGAGGAATAATTACCATAAAACAAACACAGACGTACCCTTAACCTCTCCTCACACCTACAGCTTAGTCTTGCAAGAAGTATGCACCCTAAAACAGAGAGAAACTTGTCCTTCTTGCTCCATGCTAGCCTCAGGTCTTTGCTGTAAATTTCAAAGGTATTTTTTTTGATGAGATTGCTCTTGGATGATTCAAAATGGGATGATAAGAGAATTAGAGCTTAACTGCTGAATAAATCAATGATCATTATACCCAAAATTTGATGAAGGAAATGGCACCTTCTGAAATATGATCCGGCCTAGGATTTGGTACACTTAAGTGATGCCCAGGACTGTGACTTCTTAGATATGAAACTCAGCTTCTAATGTAGAGATAGATATGAATGCAAAACCATACCTGATTTGAAGATGAGATCAGAAAATTTTGAGCTTGAGAAACCTTACCACGTCATAAATGATAAGAAAGTTTCTCAATAACTTCAACCTTCCTGTGATAGATAAGAGGCTGAAGAAAGAGTCTCTTGATAGGTGATCTAGATCTTCCTTCAAGAAAAAAAAAGCCTTTGGTCTTCTCTGAATTATGGATCCATCTTTCATATATTATTTTGCTTAAAGTTTTCATGCAAATTCTCAGGCAACCAGAGATATATGGAATCATTTTAAGAGTCATTAGATCAATAGTCATGACTTTTCTTTTATCAAGTCTTTTGACATGCTTATAATAATTATTGGACATAATAGCTCCTTCTACAGACTTACTTTTAAGATCATAAAGTAAAATTTCCCAATGATCAATCAAAATTAGAGACTGTTCAGTCCACTCCATCAATGCTTCCTTTGTGGGGTACTTATGTTCTTTGTGATTGTAAGAATTGATGCAAAATTTTGATCCAAAGGGTCATAAACCAGTGCTTTAAAAAGGAGGAAACTTTCAAAAATTGCAACCCATATATTCTTTCTGGACTTTTGTCTGCTTCAAAAAAAAACTTCCTCCAGATTGCCTTAAATAATTATGGATCTAATCATCTATGCTAGATCCCTTTCAAAGGATGATAACTCTGCTAGCATGATTCAATAATACTGTTACAGGTCTCAGGGATGAATTATGATATAAAAGGTTTCAAGGAGACTACCCCTTCAAAACTGAAAAAGGATTAATGCCTTTCTATACATTTGATATATAATATTAATTACTCCCTCTGCTTGATGGTGTGATCAAGATTTCTATACCTTAGGAGTATAACAACGATGCCACCGAACATCAACAATTTCCACTGAATTTTAGGCTGTGTATATGAATGTGCTAATGATGTCACTTAGAGGCTAGAGCATAAAAAGGAAAACGAGACAGGAGTCTCAATTTATTTCCTTCATTGAATCAGAGACTGGAATTAAGTTCTCTTGAAGTATAACGAACATCAAGCCCTGCCACTCAAAGATTTCAGATTGATATTCAAACACTACCAATGCCTGCATCATTAAAACAACTCAATCATTATGTCAATTATCACACATTATAATATGACCACTTTGTTCAACATAATGTCACACAGACTTGCTAAAAACACCACAGTCTGATTCAGTCACAAGTATTATCTAGAATGTGCCTTTCAACGCACAAATCTACATGACTCAAATTACATTTCCAAACTCAATATTGTAATTCATATTAAGTTTCCTACTATGGATCAAAGGGTCATGGGTGAAAATTTTCTAGATACTACTTCAAATTCTTACTTGTCGACAGCTGGATTTGAATAGTGCATTCTTTGAGTACTTCTAAAACATTGTGGGGTGAGACGATTTCGTATAGATCTTGTAATAAATTTGAGGCATCTATTTATGTCTTTGGAAAATCAAGGAATTTTGAAGATGACATTTCTCATGATCCATTTCCCTTAATGGTTAGTAGTGATATAGGCTTGTATCAATGTGATGTTGTACAATATTTTGACATGAGCTAGATTTATCATGATATTATGCCCCAATCTTATCTAGTTTCTGGAATCCTATCATGATGAGTTTTCATGTTCTAATTTTGTGGCCTTCCTTTTTAGTATTGAACACGATGGAATTTATCATAAAGTATCTTTTTCAAACCATGGTATTAGTAAAGGGTTATTCCAAGAGACAACAAATCCCAAAATAGGAACAAGTCACCAGGATTATTTCTAAAAATTAATGATATTGCTGACTGAATTGTCAATGGAAACCTCAATAGCTCTACTCAATAGACCTACTAGCAGAGATCTTTAGCAGCACTTAGCAATCCCTTGATCCTAGCATATCTATTGCAAAAAATACTTAATTGTTCTTACTCCATCTTACTCAAGGAGACCACAAGCCTAAGCTTGTATTTCCAGAGTGAAAAGCATCCATCTGGCAACATGCTCATCATTAAATCCATCCAATTTGAAGGTGATTTATCAATCAATCATGCAATTCCATAAGTAGGAAATTCTTTTGCTATATATGCCAAGAGGGTTCAATAGACAACCCCCTCTGAGACTCAATATGTAATCATTAGGCTCTTATTCATTTTATTCAAAGTTTGAAGGTAGCTTCAAAGGAGCTTCATCGTCCAAAGGTCTTCAAATCTTTCTCCTAAGGCTGGGCTATTACCTTTTCTTCAACAATCATTCCAATCTTGATTATCTGTATTTATTACACAGTGATTTAATTAGTTATCCAGGTTATATTGTAATATCTGAGTACCAAAATGGTTTTAGTGTAGGATTTGCAAGCTATAAATTATATATAATAAAGCATCCACAAGCTTATCACTGATCATATCGATTCAAACCAGCTTTGATATGCAGTCCCTCAATAAGACATATTTTCATTGAGGCACGACATGCTAATTAGTAATTACAACTGTAGCATATACATATACTCCATCTAGTAAAGGGTCTTGGTGAATTCTAGTTAACATTATCTGACCAGACTCTAACCATCACCTGATCATATCTTAACCTGTAACCATAACTCCTGCATGTTGTATTCTATTTGATTCCATCATATTTTAGACAATCTCAACAGTGGAGATCCCGGTCTCCAATAGCATGATAATATATCTTTGATACATCCAACTGTAATTCTAAAAATAGCCTCAGATGTCATACAGTAATTTTATCACTTGTAAATTTTGATTACTTCAAGACTTCCTACAAATTTCCCTCTATATAGGGATATCATGGACCTTTCAGCTTCTTGATGGGCCAAACTTAAGTATTCAACTCCAAATCTGAATATGTCCTTGATTCTTATGCAACTCGGATTCAGAGACCTGGACCTTGCTGTTCAAAACATCTGAATTGTCCTCCATCTTCATTTGACCTGAAATTTCATAGTCTCTCGTCAGTAAGGAATAAGTGGACTTGGCATACTCCACCTTGTGAAAGTGATCATTTGACAATCAACGATTGTACTTCTAATCATCATATGGACCTAGTGAAGTAGCTTTAGTCTCAGCAATATAAGTCATTAGTTCTATACATTAACATTATGTCTTACATGCTTGCTCAATAATGGAGGCTTTGCCTAATAACTTAGTGTTGAAAGCTTCAACATATGTATCAAGCTCTCAAAGCAATTTCACAAGATTTAATAATAGTACACAACACTATCGTTTACTTAACAATGTGACTCCAAGTAGAAATTTTTTGTTCATGACTACAAGTCTTATTCAAGCCTTGATAGAAGTGCTTCAAATGTTCAATTACATCAGATCGAACAACTTCCAATCACGTTGACCAATTTATCTGTCAAATAATTCTAGTTTCCAACAATGTCTTACAGACTAAGGTTTGAATGCAATTGGATAGAAACATGTATTATTGCAAAGTTTCTCTTATGGGCAATAACCTTACTCAAATGTCATCAACAATAAGGAATTGTAGCAATAGCATACATAAAAATGAGAGAAAAGTGAGTTCAAGCCAACAATCAAAACGATATGTTATAGGTGTAGCGCATCAACAACTTCGCCAAAAACTCATATAGGTTACAAACATACTCAGGTATATTTACATCGATCGAACTCCTAATTTTTGCTTCATGGAAAATTCATATACTTTATTTATTCAAAATGGTTCCAGATTAATCAATTGATGACTGACTAACTATGATATATCATTTTAGTTCATTTGATTTAAATCTCTTCCAGCTAGTTGCAATTTTTTTTCCATTCCTTGTCTTTCCATCTAAAATAGATCCTGCTCCAATGATTTTCTTGACAAAGAAATGGTGAGCATGCTCATTCATATTTAATGAGGCTGTGTTAGACAGAGATTGCATTTATAGACCAGGTCAAATTGCAATACGTAGATCAATGCATCAGTGAATATTGAAACAAGACTGAAACCTTGATTACATCTCTATATATCATCCATACCGTAGTGATTTTCAACCTCGAAAGCAACTTCAAGAATCATTGGATCAAATTTAGTGCAAGTCTGAAATGATCACCACAGATATCTACGATAATAGTCTCAGAATTTGGCCTCAGAATGGTCGAAACCCTATTCAATTTGTCAGAAAACAAAAGCCATAGAAATAAAACTTATATAGATTCAATTGGACCTACAACCCATTCCAGTCACAAAGCTAGAAAGAGAACAAAAAGAAACACATTGAATGTTATCACTGTTTTGTATTTTGACCTTAGAATGACATGAGACATTCCAACTATGATTCCTAATTCAACAGAAGGCTGGATTGGAAATCCAAACAATTCAATCATCAATGCATCCACATTATCGAAAGTACTGACTATAGAATTCCCTTTAAAAGAAAATTTGTTGGCATGGAAGATTAGCAAAGAGGTTAAGGTGAACGTCAGTATAGAGTATAGACCAATGGATAAGAAGTGGAGCTGAGTACAAGCTTCCAGAAGCAGTGATAAACCCATATTATGTTATCTCCCAAACTTCGACCTGTGCTTCAGGTTCATTTAATAAGACAACAAAGAATCATCACACAATCAACACGCGATTTTCTGAAATGATATCTTCAACCAAACCTGTGATATAGTTCTAAGATGGAGGGCTAAAGATGCATTCAAAACTTGTTCTGAGGAAGGCTGATAGAACTTCTAATCATCATCAGTAGATATATTACAAGTGGACATAACCTGATGTTCTAGATATATCCAAGTTGCTCAAACAAAATTGTAGCTCCAACTCTCATGCACCTGTGTGATGTGTTCATATATCCGCATAGGTTGTGGCACAAAGAGTTTCATTTTTTTGCAAATATTGTGCCTTATAGCTTGGGTTTGTCCTCGCCAAGCTCTGATACCATGTTAAATTTTGTCTTAACATGTTCTTTTCTTAGGATAGTTACTTCATTATCCCATTGACAAATCTATTAGACCATAAGATATTACTTTAATCATCACCATATGACAATAACTAATGAAAGAACATTAAATGTAAGAGCAGAAGACAAGCCAAGACAAATGAACACGAATATATGGCACAAGGCAAGGAAAAACCCCAAGATGGGGAAAACCCTTGATCAATTCTCCTTCTTATTATTATCAAATGTTTATCAAAGGATGAGAGAGTACATTCTATGTCAACATTGTCTTGTCAATGTAATTACCAGGATCATAGTTCAAAAGCTAAATAAGCACCCCAAACAGATATATGCCATTTGATTATGCAACTTCAAAGCCTCTAAGATCTTGTTCTCTTTTATTAGCCCATAAATTATGGTTTTGTATGTAATTATGTCAGGCATGCAGTCATTCTCATTCATTTCTTCGAGGAGAAGGAAATATTCATCCAATTTCCCTCCCTTGCAATATCCATTGACCAATGCATTATAGGTCACTACAGTTAGCTTTATTATGCTCATTAAAGCTTCACTGAAAATCTCTTTAGCCTCATCTAATCTACCTACTTTGCAAAAATTGCCTACTAGAAAGGTGTAAGTATAAAAATTTGGCTTACAGCCCTTACTTTTAATTATACTCAACCACTCCAGGGCCTCTTTAATGCACAAAGTTTATATATTAGAAAGGTAAATTTAGAAGTTATTTCAGTTTTGATTTTGTGTTTTCAAGTTAGATATTGTTTTCAAGTTTTCACATTTCTAATTTTATTGCAATATGGCAGACTGATCGTGGCAGTACAGGAACAACCCCGAGACAAGATGATCACGGAAAGGGGCCAACAAAAGAACATGTAAAGTGTTAGCATTGCACTATCTCCAGGTATTTTAGTTATTCACATAATTGAAATAATTTTAATTCTGTTCAAATATGCAGACACCTGGCCATGGTGCGCCTGATGATTCCCTCAACGAGGAAGATTTTTCTTCATCCCCATGTCCATTGCTATTGCTGCAAAAAACGACGCGAAAAGCAAAGTTGGAATTTGAGCATTTGGGTAGACCTTACGCCTCAAACACCTGAAATAGCAATAAGGATAACACAACTTATGACCCAGCTAGAAACATATATGGTAATAATAAAAAATAAAAAGGATATATATATTTTTTTTTTCTACATGAGATCATGAATTGTGATAGTTTGATTTTTAATTTTTACATTAAATAAACTAACAAAAAAATTCTCTGTTGCCCTTGGTTTGGTGGTAGTGGGACACAAGGGCAAGAGATTGTTGAGCGACCCTCTCGTACACCTTCTACGACTTTAGGTGGCAGCCAAGAAGCGCACCCTGCCCAAGAAGATACCCAGCCAACCATTGAACGTGTTGGTAGTGATGAGGCTGGTATGGCCAACTATATTATTGCGTTTCCTGGAGCTACACATGTCACCTCCACGGGGACCATTGATGGCACGTTTTTGGTGAATGATGAAGGTGTTCCTATAAAGCATGTACAACTCCTAGGTAAGTTTTAATATTTTAACTATTTCATGTACTATATCTAAAACATATTTTATCATGATTTTTATTTTTAAATTAATGATAATATCTTTTTTTTGTGTAGGAAACAATGAGTTCTACACGTTTTTGGAGAGCAAGGCGTTGAAATTTTTTGGCCCAACCATAGCGCAAGGCGGAATTCCCAAAATTCCAACCTAAAAAGATAATTTCTAGATTATCTAGAAGCCCTTTTTGGGGAGGACACCTTTGATAGAACAACGGTGGCTCAGGTAGTTGGAAAATATTTGAAATATACCAGGGACACCTATAAGACACAATTGCAAATTAACTCTAGATACGAGTGTCCTCTCAGTTCTAGAGAGGGAGTGGAGAGCACTCGTTGATGACGGAAAAGAGAAAAGGGCCAAGAAAGAAGGAAAAATGCTAACTGGACTCGCAACGCAAATTACAACTTTAATTAAATAACTTTAATTTTCTCTATGTCTAAAATAAAAGTGTGCTACATCATATCTGACTTCAAGCTTTTGATGATAGGTTGCCTGACACCTCGAAGGAAACGAAAACTAGGATTGAAAATAAGGGCCATCACAAGCTAGGCCAGGGCGGCTACTTGAAATTAGCCGCAAGAATTGTAAGTAGCTAAACATATTATACTTAATTGTATCGCCTTCCAACATTTTTGTATTCCCATCAAATAACATTAAAACTACACAATCATATGTAATGTAGGGTGATGACTTTGGAACGGAAACCACAGAGGACGACAGAGAGATCGCTTTCCATTCCGGCTATCAAGCCGTAGTTGAACATCGTAGAAGCTTAGGACAGGTCCCAAGATACAGAATGCTTGATAAGGTAAAATGTTAACCTTTCAATATGTTTGTTTTCGTCCATAAATTTAATGTCTAACAATTTTGTTTAAATTAGGGGAGAAACACTTTCAACGAGCCAAATACCTCAGTTGTAGAGTAGTGCGTTGAGAGCGAAATATTTCCAGAAGTACATGGTCCTCACGTGCAACCTGATTATTGTAGTGGGGACCAGTCTGACAATGCTACTATCAGTGAGGGCCATGACGGTAATTAATTTCCACTTATATTTTTTCTAATTATACCTTGATGGTTGTCCTTATAACGTTTTTTGTTTAAATGACAGAGAATTTGTACTTGAGGATCCTACCACCAGAGAGGAAGACAGGGCAACGGTTCCAACGGTGACAACTGGTGCAAGGGGTAAATAATCTCATTGCAATTTTTTTTATTAATATTACCGAACTAGTTCAATGATATTTAAAAACTGACAATTAAAATTTAATATTATTTGTTTTTGTAGGCGATGCCCCGTCACTGCATGAGACCAGACATCGTGAGTACGCAACTAGGTTAGCTCTGTGGAAAATGCACGAAACATAAGTAGAGCACAATGATGTTGATGATGTAGTTAGGAGCTTTAGAAGTAGGAATAAGAAAAATAAAAATTGATAATGTAAAATATTGTATTATTATAAGACAAATGTTACCATACTCGGAACCTTTTTTGCGTTATATTAAAAAATCATTTATCATACTATTTTTATGTCAAGCACTTTCAATGTTTTCTTGCGTAATTTTTGTTGCATTGCTTTTTAATTAGTTATTGAATTTATTATTTATTATTTATTTATTTATTATTTGTTTTATTTTATTTTATTTTTTCCGGCTCATGAAAGTAAAAAATGAAATATAGATTGGGTATTGGGGAATTGAGAGTGATGTGAGGGGGCGAGGGGGGAAGGGGCCATAAGAGCTTCCACCTTCATGTGGTTGGCCCTGTTTAATAGAGAATAATTTATTTGAGCAATTTAATCTTGAAGCAAACCTCCCTCGATCCAACATAGTAACAAAAAAGTCACTATTGACTTAGTTGCTACTCTTTCAAATCGTGGGAGGCTTGTTCCAAGTTCAGGCGACTCCAATAAATTGTTCTTGAAATGAAGAGGAGCTTATTCAGGTATGTTTTGACATTTTCAACATATGTTCTAACATTATCATTAGAATGCATCTTAGAGTAAAAAAATACAACATCAATTGCTTGTATTTATTGTATAGATAATTATGGATTTTGAATGACTTGGGAGCGCATGTACAAATCCTCTTGCATCATGAGCAATACAACTTGTCAACCAGGGTTATGTCCAAGATATTTTTGCTTTTGCGCTTGACCAGGTTCATAGTGTCACATTTTGTAAGTTCCTTTACAGTTCATAATTCAATATTAAGCTTGTTCATGATTATTATCTGGTTTTTTGTATGTGTTTTTTCATCTATTTGATTGTAAGCAACTCTGCATGTTTCCTGTTGTTCACTATGATTTCTCCATTTACAACTACTAGGATGAATATGACTTTATTGTCCAATTTCAGCAAATCAAGCTGAAGGTTGTCCAATTGGAATTTCTTTCTCTTTTCGTAGAATTCAATATGGATATGATAGAAGTGCTCCAAAACTTGCTCAGGGTTCTCATATTTATGATTGATTCCCTTTGAGCCAAAAATATGCATGTTACTTATACTGATTGTAGTAGTCAGTTTGAATTTCCTTAAAAGGCCCTCTTGAAGTGAAATCTTCATATTCTCTTCGAACAATGACACCTCTAAATGGACCATGGTATCAGTATTTTATTCCTTGTAGTCCCTTATGAATGGTTCTTTAATCTTATCATTCCCAGTCATCAATGCTTCCAGAAATTCCTTGTAATCCTGAGTCCACTTGCAAACAGGAAACTCTATAATTCTTAATGTTGTCTCATTAATTTCCTCTATGATGCCACTAATAGTGTAAGACACACAATTATCCTTTATAGTTGTTCGTTCAATCGTACCCTTAAAACCCTTGTACCAAGGTGCCAAGCCAATGGTGTAATGTCCAATGCTCCGGGATGTTGAAATGTCCCTGTTACACTGAAAATTGTCATCCTGACATTCTGCTATGTGTATGAGCTCATTAATACTCATACTTCTCCCTTTGCAAGTGTAACATATCAGTTCCTCATGTCGAGCCTTGAAAATCAGAGAAAAGTTCCTAAAAATATCCTAAACTTTGGTGTCACACTTTCTCTCTATCTTGTCTGCGGTCCCGCACCTGATGTTCAGCTTTCCTGCGTATCAGAACACACTTTATCTGTGTTAAAAGTGCGGACCCCTGTAAGATAAAAAAGGCGCAAGTAATTTCCAAAAAGCTCAATAAAAGTGAATTCTAGAAGCTTCCAGAAAATATCTTGCGGTGATAGAACCGCTCTTATGAGGTGCATGTATCCCTTACCTTATGGAGCTAACCCCTTGATGTGAGGAGCTTATCCCTTTGAAGGAGGATTCTATCCCTTCATAGTTGGAATAGAAAACCTCCTCTATTCTACTATAAAAAGAGGCATTGGGTAGCCTTCAAAGGGAGTTGAAGCTTTAGAATATTTGAAGTCAAGTGCTGTTGAGATTCAGACTCAGTTAATTAAGACTTTTGTGAGGAAATATTACATACCTCTATTCATCTTGATTGAGGAGTGCAGAGCTTATCAAAGTAAAGGTGATTCCTGCTTCAGACCTTGGAAAGTCCTGTGCAACATCAAGGCTCAGGTTGTAATGATTTTCTTCTTTTGAAATTAATACAAATATACTCATTTTTCTCAATAAGATTTCAATCAATGGTTTATTTCACAGATTCATTGATCACTATGATAAGTATGGTTTATGATGATTTCTATACAGGTGCTATATAATATTTTGCTTGTTTTTGACTGCAGGTTTACGAGGAAAACTCCTTCAAGCACATGAGGGACAACAACGACTTCAAACAAGCACTGGACAAACGGTAATTCCTTAACACCTCTATAGAGCTTTTCATAGATCGTATATGTTTAGAGAAAGATTAGTTTATTTGGCTGTTTGTTGCTAGATACTTTTAGTACTAGGGAGATCGGTCTTGTTCGCAAGACAGATTAATCCTCCAACAAATTGGCGACTCCACTGGGGAAATAACTTGTTGTTTTTGGTTCTCTTTTATTTTGATTTGAGGAAACGTTTTCCTAGTTTTTGATTGATAGACATCTGCCTGGGTAGCTTAGGTTTTCTCTGTTTTTGAAAATTATGAGATCTTTTATGTTTTTCTCTAATTTTTTCTGGGACCGCACTTTGCCTTCTTTTCACAGTGCGGGCAGTTTCGCATTTTTGCTGTAGTAAATAGTGCGGTACCGCACCTGTTACTTCTGCAAGCCTGCGGACCGTGTTCAAATTTTGAAAAACTTTGGATTTCTTTCTTTATTTTATCTTTATTGTGATTTAGAGTTTTTTGGTTTCTGCCCAGATTGATGATTGTTTCTATCAAGATATTTCTGTGAATGAATCTTAGCAGTATTGGTGTTTTGATGATTTTCTAGAAGTTTTGCGTTTTGGATTATCTTTCACTTGGTCTTTGTAGCGATTCGAAGCATTGACTGTTTAAAGTGCCTTAGATTACATTGGTCTTTTGTCTTTTGTTGAATCTGGCTTGATTGTGAAGTCATCGTCTATTAAGAAATAGAGTTACCTGTTTCTTTGCAAACCTTCGAAAAGAAACTTTGTTATTGGTTTTTGAATTTCATTTTTTATAAAAACATAATTGAGTTTTTTTGATCTGCTTTTTATTCTGAACAAATAGATCCTTATTTTGCTGAATAGCTAAGTAAAACCTTCTTCGAAAAAATTTCTTAAAGCTTTAGTTCAATTAGATTATTAAAATTTGTAGGTCTTAGAATTAGTTTGATAGTTTTGAGTGTTTTTCATAGAATTTTGTAGATCTCTTTTGAAGAAAACTTGTTTTGTAGCTTCAAGTTTTTGAAAGTGAAAGGATTTTCTTATGAGCTTTGATAGTTTTGTTTCATTTTGAGTTATTGCCGAAAAGACAAAAATATTTTCTTTCAATTGCTGTTAATGTTTAAAGAAGGAATTGTTCATTAAAAGAATTTCATTCTCCAACTTTTCCTTAATTAGAACTTCATTGAAATGAAACGATCTGATTATCATTTTTAGTTGCATTTTTAGTGTTTTTGGAAGTCGAGTTTTCACACCATCATAGTTTCACTTCCGCACCCATTGACTTAAGAAACAGCTCTTAAAAGTAACGCTTAATTAAAATCCATCTAGCAATCTTTTTATTTTCTAGGGCTCTTATCACCAACATAGCTTAGGCTAGTATCTTGGAGTAGGGAGTAATTAACTCTCCAAGGTAGTAAAACAAACAAGTAGATAAATCTTGCGGTAGGAAATAAATCCAATTGTAATTTGTATAATCTGGGAAGCTTCTCTTAAAGAATTCAATCACGAGATCATGTCCGAACCTTTGAGACAATCAATTCTGTTTCATTGGGGAAGATAGAAGATTTTGCGCGCATTACAAATGGTAAACCTCGGATTAACCATTGTCGAGGAGCCTGGGGTCACTTGTCGGTAAACCTCGGATTAACCATGTCGAGGAACCTTCAAGGGGATTGAGCTTTGTTACTCTGCCCTTGCGCGTGGGATCAGATCGTAGACTGTTCCCCCAGTTATATTTGTTACTGTTGGTAACCTTAGTGTCCACAAACTTAAGATTATTTCCTAAGGTGACGGTGAAGGAAAGATCTCACTGTACCTAGAGCAGACGTCGACTAGACTCACTTGGAATATCTGGGGGGTTCTCTTCACACGAGATGGTTTTGTGAAGAAACTTGTGCCAGTCTGTTTCATTAAGCAAGTTGTCGGGGTAACTGTTCCAACCGCCCTTTCTGTATTAAATTTCTACTAAGTTGGATTTCATCACCAACTAGTGTTTTTAGTACGGGAAGTTACTGTTTGTGTGTGGTTTGAACTCCTATATTTTTAAGCGTGTGATTCAGCGGTTTGTTTTTTAGAGGCCTTAGCTGTTTTCATTGAAATTTTCTTTGTTTACGTGTGATTAGTTAAATATTTAATCGTGGCAGAATTGCCAAGAAAATCCCGGAGACTCCAAGGGAAACCCCCTGAATATTCACCAAGTCAGCTTGAAGGGCTTCGTGCTCTGGTATCGTCTAGTAGCGGTAGGATTAAATCAACAGAAGTTGGAACTTCATCCATAGTAGTTCATCTTGATTATCAAACACCCATAACAGAACACATTCAAGAGCCGATTTCAGTTTCTGAAGTTACTGGTAGTATTTCTCCTGCCAGTGAATGGGCTGACGAACCTGAAATCTCTGAACCTGAAACTAAACCTTCTGTTTTGGAAACATCTTCGGGATTTATTTCACCAACTTCTAGCGATCTTGGTTCACCTAGGGTAAGAAATATTGTCACTGATGATCTTCCATCTGGACTAATTTCTATTGAAGAACTTACTAATCCAGACGAAGAGTTATCTCTTCCCAATTCCCCTCAGTCATTAAATCTTAGGGAGCGTGAATCAATTTTCTACAGCCCTATTCGAACTACTGCTTGGTATTTATCCTTAACAAATTTTTTAGAGAATCCGGGTCTTGCTTTTTCTCCACCTCGAGTTCCATTTCATCCAACACCCAGAGGTTATTATCCATCATCCATTATGGCAGGAGAATCATCCATGTTTTCCCAGACACCGGAATCATTTTTACATGGTGGTCCTTCTGTTCCTTCGGGATATTAGGCTCTGTCTGGTACTTTCTCGGGGGCAGCTCCTCAACCGATTGAAAGCGTGTTATCATCTGGTTTAAGTGGAATTAAAACTGAAACGTCGAACAAAGGGAAAATTTTTATGATGTCTGGTAATATTTCGAATCCGCAACCTCAAGGCAGTCAGGTACCGCCTGGAGGGAAATCTCAGGGAAATCAGTTACCGCCTGGGGGGCAACCTCAAGGTAGTCAGTTACCGCCTGGGGGGCAACCTTCAGGAAGTCAGTTACCACCTGGGGGTCAACCTCAAGGTAGCTTTTTCCCAGGACAAACTGTGGAATCATATTATTTTGGGGGACAACCCCAAGGGCAGTACATACCTCAAGGATATCAACCTTCAGGACAGTACACACCCCAGGGTCAACCCCAAGCTCAATATGCTCCTCAGGGTCCTTATCAACCCCAGCTTCAGTACGCGCCTCAGGGTTATCAACCTCAAGGTCAGTACCCAATTCAAGGTTACCAACAACCTTCTGGTCAGTCATCTTTTCAAGGAGCCGAAAATTTACCACTTACTTATCAACCCTACGTTCAACCAGGTTATGGTCCTTATGTTCAACCTTCTACGGGACAATATCCCGGAATGAATATGGTGTGGGATCCATCCCAATATCAACAGCCTATGCAGCCTAATGTGCATTTACCTTTTCAACTTGGACAGCCTTTGGTTTCTGGGCCAACCCAGCAACCTGTCCAGACTACTATTCAAACTCCTGCACCTAGTTCTGTTCAGCAATCTGGGCCTAGTTCGCCTCAGACTCCGCCTCAAACTGCTGCTGCGTCTGTCCAACCTGTAACACCTATTTCTGGAGTATCTGTAACTCTGAGTTCGGCTATCCTTGTATCCGGGCAAATCCCTCAAGTCTCTGTACCCCAGTAAGGGCCTTCCGTCCAGACTTCGGTTCAGATGCCTGGAGGACAAGCCGGTATGAGTACAGTTGTCACAAGTCAACCGCAATTCACGTATCAACCGTACCAGGGATATCCTCAATTCGGTCCCGGTTCACAAAATCCAGATTATCAGTATCAACCGTACCCTGGCTACACTTATCAACAGCCTCAACAACCCCAGTTTGGTCTGATTAATTCTGGTTTTCCAGGAGGTTACACGATTCCTAATGCAAATCCAATTCCCAGTTATCCTGGGTATCCACCTCCTGGAACTGGTTTGGCTACTCAAGGTTTTCATGACCCTAACCATCAGTTACCATTTATTGCAACTTTGGATTTACCTGATTTGACGCGCCTTACGAATGATCCGATTTTCTATTATCCGTACTGGCCGCCAATGCCGCATAAGTTGCCCAGTGATATACCCAAATTCGAAGGTAAGTCAGGAGAGGATCCATCAAATCATGTCATGACTTATCACCTCTGGTGTGCGTCTAATTCAATTATTGATGATTCGATTCGCTTACGTCTTTTCCAAAGAACTCTTATTGGTCTTGCAACCAAATGGTACATTGAGTTACCATGAGGCTCGTTTCATAATTTTAGTCAGTTAGCGACTGCCTTCTTGACTCATTTTCAGTTGCCTGTCAGATACGACAATGGAAAAAAATTATTAACTTCACTTAAGCAATCTACGTCTACGTATATTTCTGATCATATTCATGAATGGCGACGTAGAAGGCGTTTGGTGAAAGTTTATATTCCAGATCAAATTTTGGCAGAATGGTTTGTTAAATCATTGTTACCCAAGATCACTGAAGATGTAGCTAAGGCCGGTGTTGTTACTGAAGAGAAAGTGATTGCTCAAGCTCAGTACCTTGATCTCGTTTACACGCAGTCAGGTACTTTACACGAAAAAATCCCCGACCTTCCAAAACAAGGTCAGATAGCTGCTGCTCCTTCAGGGTCTCATGCTGCTGATGGCATGATTGGTACAGTCAATACAAAAAGTAAGAAGAAATATTCAAAGAATTCTTCTCCTATTATAACCTTACCAGATTCCCCGAAAGGAGAATCTTCCCCCGAAATTTCTGCCGACATTCATGTCGTAGAGACATCTACGGCTAAATCTAAATCCGGTGGTAAAAAGAAAGGGAAGAGTAAAAACAAGAAAAATTCAAAAGAGAAAACTGATAAAAATGAATCCAATGACGAAAAGCGCAAACCTCGTTACCCTTGTTACATTTGTGACGAGGATCACTTCACTAAGGAATGCCCACATCGAGCAGAGGTTGCAAAATTCGTTAAAGGTTCACAACAACCTGTTGTCTTGAAGGATCCTTTTCCGACTCAAGATAGCAAGATGGTTGGTTCCACTTCGACTGCTTCAGAAGAACCTATTTTGATGATGTCTCATGTAAGGATTGCGATGCGATCGCAAGATTATGGTACTAAGAATCCTGTTGATGGGAAAGAAGCATAATCTTCTAATGCAAATGCATCAACTACACCTCCTCCTGTTTCTGGTCCGCTACAGATCGAGAAACAAAATCCAGACTTAATAATCAAACCGCCTGCTAAAGGTGTTCTTCGTAAATCAACTTTCAATCCACATGCGAGAGCTGCTCAGAATTACAACATTGTTGAAGACTTAGCTGTTTCTCCTTCAGCAATGTCGGCTTTGGAAGTGCTGCAATCGTGTCCAGCACAGCGTAAATTATTATTGTCTGCCATAGGAGTTGTTGATGTTCAGGATTCTAACCTTATAATCTTCGATTTAGAAAATAGTACACCACGTCTTCCTCACCAAATGGCTTTCCAGATTCCAGTGTTAGTAAAAAACGGACCTATTTTTCGGACTGTGATTGATGAGGGAGCTTCAACGTGTATTATGTCGATTCAGTGTTGGAAATCGCTTGGTTCTCCTACACTTAACCAATCTCCGACGATTATTAAGGCTTTTGATGGTCGAGGTTTCCACCCTTTTGGTATTTTGCAGGATTTACCCATAGGGGTCGAAGGTAAAACCGTAAATCTAGATGTGGAAGTGGTTGATGCCCCTCTAGATTACAACCTTCTCCTGGGTCGCAGTTGGTCTTATGCTATGACTGTTGTTGTTTCTTCGGTCTTTCGACTCATAAAATTTCCATATCAAGGAAAGATCGTCACAATAGATCAGTTAACTTATTTCTCTTTCGACCTAGCCTCTACAGAAACAATCCAACATGTTGGTAAAGCGGCTATCCCTTATAAGGATGTTGGAGTAGGATTGGTTAAAGATTATGGTTTGCTAGGAACTTTTTCCTTTCCTCCTCCTAATGTATCACCTGCTGTTGCAACTATTCACATGATTTCGTCAAATACTATTATGTTTGATGATCCTTGGATCATACCTTCTGATTCCGAGTTAGATTCAATTGATGGCATGATGCCTTTGAGTCCATTTGAACTTGCATACCAGGTCGTACAGTCACTTTCCAACACCTCTTCAACCGGAATTGATCCAATGAATGGGATCACTAAGGAATCACTTTGTATATCCGGTTCAGCCACAACGACCTTTCCGGATGTTGTTCATACTGATGAGCAGATTCGTGAATTTTTGTCTGTTGATGATTTACCATGGGAAGATCTGCATCATCGATATTCGTTTTTACCTGAACCAGATCATTTTGAAGATGATTTCGCTTCAATTTTTACTGCTGAATATGTCAAAGAACCCCAGAATCCATTGCAAAATCCTGATTCTGAGTTAAATTTGGAAAATATTTCTCGAACGGTTCCAATTGACATTTTAGTAAAACCAGGAATAATTGAAAACATTCATATAGGTGCTTGCTGTACTGAAGATGAAATTAAAGCTTATAAAGCCCTATTTCAAGAATTCCGTGATGTGTTTTCCTGGTCTTATGAAGAAATTCCAGGAATTGATCCGTCAATCGTCATACATGAAATCAAGACTTACCCAGATGCCAAACCTGTTCGTCAGCGTTTACGTCAAATACATCCTAGAAAAGCTGCTGCTATCAAAGTAGAAGTTGAAATATTACTTCGTGCAGGTTTTATTAATCCAATTCCCTTAATGGATTGGATATCAAATATTGTTCCTGTGACTAAAAAACAAGGAACGATACGAGTATGTATCGATTATAGGGATATTAATCGAGCTTGTCCCAAAGACAATTATCCAACTCCCTATATCAATCAGATAATCGATGATTGTGATGGTAGTGAAATTTTTTCCTTTATGGATGGCTTTTCCGGGTATAATCAAATAAACATACTCCCTGCTGATCAGCCAAAAATAGCTTTTATTTGTCCATGGGGGATGTTTGCTTATCGCAAACTACCCTTTGGTTTAAAGAACACTGTAGCAACTTTTCAAAGGGCAATGTCTTATGTGTTTCATGACATTAAGCACATTGTGCAGCCGTATCTCGATGATTTACCTGCTCATTCATCACGCAGGGCCGGCCATCTCACACACTTAAAAGCTATCTTTATGAGGTCTCGGCATTATTAAATTAGGCTGAATCCACATAAATGTGTTTTTTGTGTAGAATCGGGTCGTTTACTGAGATTTTTTGAAATCAGGCATTCGCGTCGATCCGTCGAAGGTCGAAGCTATTATTAAATTACCTCCTCCTTCGACTTTGCGCCAAATCCAAAGTTTGCAGGGGAAAGAAAGCTTTTTACGTCGATTCATTCCTAACTATGCCGAGCTTACAAAGGGTTTTACCCGGTTTTTGAAACAGAACATTTCGGTCTTTTGGGACGAGATCGATGATCGATCTTTCGATGCACTTAAACACGCGTTGACCCATGCACCATTATCGCATCCTCCCAACTACAACTAGGATTACATTTTGTACCTTGCTGCTTCTCATTCCACCATTGGGATGGTGTTAGTTCAGGAAGATGAACCTCACACTGAACATGTGATTTACTATCTTAGTCAGAATCTGCATCCGACTGAGATCAAATACACACATGTGGAGAAATTGGCATTGGCAGCTGTCCAAGCTGTCCAGAGATTTAGACACTACATCTTGTTACATAAAACCACGGTAATTTCTGATTGCAACCCTATGATGTATATTTTGACCAAACAATTGCTAGGGGGCAAGTATTCCAAATGGATAGTCATCCTGCAGGAATTTGACTTGGAGTTTGAGAAATCCAAGGCAAAGAAATCTTTGGTATTTGCGGAACTGATGTGTGATTTTCCCTCTACTGATATTGAAATTGTGGCAGAAGAGCCCATTGCAGATGAATCTCTGTTTCTTATCAGTACGCTAGATCCATGGTATGGAGATATTATTTTTTATCTCCAAACCCAATATTTTCAGCCTGAAATCTCACAATCTCAGCAACGAAAAATACGCTTCCAATCCCAATAGTATAATATTATTGGTGAAACACTCTATCGTCGTGGAGCGAATTCTGTTTTCACACACTGTCTTGTTCATGAAGAAGCTGAAAAGGTGTTAAATGATTTCCATTCTAGAGCATGTGGCAGTCATATGTCTGGGTATGCCACAGCCCAAAAGATATTGCGCGCTGGTTATTTCTGGCCGTCATTATTCAAATATTGTATTTATGCAGTCCGGAAATGCCACAATTGTCAACTTTTTGATCGTAAGATGCGCGCACCACCTGCTCCTCTTCATCCCATAATTGCTGTTGGTCCTTTCGCGAAATGGGGTATCGATTTTATAACATGTAACCCTCACTCGGCCGGGGGGCATGCATATATTATCTTAGCAGTAGATTATTTTACTAAGTGGGCCGAGGTGATGCCTACATTTTCGGCTGATGGCAAGACTGCTGCAACTTTCGTATTTAATCACATAATTGCTAGGTTCGGTGTTCCTCAAGCCATTATTACTGATCATGGAAGCCATTTTCGGAATGTCATGATGACTGAACTGACATATCAACTTGGCCTGCGTCACGATAGTTCCACTCCATATTATCTGCAAGCCAATGGTCTGGTTGAAGCCATAAATAAAGTTTTAGTCACCATGATTAGACGAATTATTGGTATTCACAAAACGAATTGGCATTCCATGTTATTTTCAGCACTTTGGGCATATCGAACCTCAGTAAAAACATCAACTGGTTTCACTCCCTTTCAACTCGTTTACGGTTTGGAAGTTGTGTTGCCGATTGAATGCGAAATTCCGTCACTGAAATTAGCCATAGAATTACTCCCAGCTACGTCTGAGGAGGAGAAACGTTTCCTGTACTTAGCTCAGCTGGATGAGAATCGACGAAATGTCGTAATAGAAAACGAGGCTCATGTTAAACGAATAAAAGCTCAGTATGATAGAAGTGTTACCCCTCGAAATTTTTCAGAAGGAGACCTAGTCTTAGTTTATGATCAAGCCAACGATAAGCTAGGAGCTGGGAAATTCGTGCCCATGTGGCATGGCCCTTTCATTGTCAAGCGAAAGCTAGCTAAAGGGGCCTATGAGCTGATAGATTTTGACGGTGTCCCTTTAGATAAACCCAGAAATGGAATTTATCTGAAGCGATACTATGCTTAACTTGGTATGGAGATTTTTATTAGATTATATTTCTTTACTGCTGGTGTGTTTTAGATTAGAAAAGCGTGCTTAGTTTAGAAGTGTGTTTTATCACTATTCCTGCTTATCTGAGTTTTACTCTTGACATTGCAGATGTCGACATCTCTTCAAACCTACATTGGTTTTGCTGATGGTGCTTGTCGTAGTACACGGAACATTTCTTCCGCAGCTTGGGTTATCTATTCACCCTCTGACGAGTTAGTATCCATGCATGGGGTAAGCCTTGGTCAAACAACGAATAACATTGCCGAGTATAGTGCAGTGATTGAGTTATTATCCGAATCCATATCATTTGGAATTCGGAGTTTGATCGTTAGGTTGGATTCTGAACTTGTTGTATTACAATTGAACCGAGTTTATGCCATTAGAAATCCAGTGTTATTACGGTTATTTTTAAGAGTTCGTCTCTTGGAACATGAATTCGATTACATTGAATATCAACATATTCCAAGACATTTAAATACATTAGCAGATGCAGTTGCTTCTAGGATGATAAATCGACATTTGCAATGATCAAAGCAGTAAAACAAATAACATCCATAATATGTATATAGAGAGTCGGTAAATAGTGATATATCATAGTATAGAAAGTTTTCAAAAAATATACATCGTCTTCGATCATAGGTTGGAAACACCTTATGATCGGAAAAATGGTAACACAAAAAGTCAAAAATATGAGTCTACAACACGATCATCCCATCACTGATGGTGATCACGATAAGAAACCACTGCCCGAGACACCCTACACAGGAACCTTCTAAAAGGTTTGGAACACCAATCACGTATCTCTGCAACCTGAGTGGGATCTCATCTATGTATGTCTCTGGAATATCTAGAGTCAGACGCTTTAGATGATGCTCTAAATCAGACAAAATTTCCGCTGATTGGCCTACTGGGGCTGGTGCGGCTGCAACTGGTTGTCTTCTGTCATAAGGCTGGAGATGGGCTGGTCGTCGTGGACCCACATCTGCATTCATAAAAAAAAAATTGGTTATTAATTGATAAGGCGATCAAAAAAATAAAAAATTAGAATTTAGAATTCGTTGAAAATGTTTTTACCTGATTCATTCCACTGTTCCCCTGCTGGGAGAGTCATCTCCTGGTCGCTGCGGAAGTCTATCCCGGCATACGAAAATTCCTCGATGACAAAAATTTGGCGGTCCAGCCAACGAAAATACGAAGGAGGAAATTGAACAATCTTAGCGCCCTCAATACCGTGACGGGCCATCAATGCAACCCAACGAACCATCCTAGGTTCTCGGGGTCGACCAGCATCAACAGGAATACTTTGCAGAGCTAGCATGGGTACCCTCTCTAGAGAAAAAGTGACCACGATGGATCCATATCCAAAGTTATTTAGTTTTCCATTTTTCGCTCTAGTTAGTTGGCCTTTTACATTGGCCAACACAGCTTCGCACCAGTTGAAAATGGTGCCTCGGAAATAGTCTACAGCAATACGCATCTGGGAACCGGTAGCCACATGTAGTGCGGCACTCCCACACAGTCTGGTAACAGTAAATGCAATCACTTTCAGCTCGGGACGGATGATAGTTTTTATATCAATCCGTTTGTCCCTAGGGTCTGCTTCATCATTACAGAACTCTTGTCGAAGACTAGCGACAGTTTGGCCACCTGGCCTAGTCCCAAACAAGGAAAGTTGTTCGCCCCTCTTGGACAAACCAGTCAGAAAATAAATATCCTCCAGCTCAATTTCGAGCCGGTGGCCGCCAATAATGAAACACTGGTCCTGCACGTTCCACCTGTTTACCAGCCATGTCAGGAGGTCTACCTGTGCCCTCATGCCTTGAATGGCCCAAAATTTATACAAACCGCATGCTCTTAAAGCCTGCATTGTGGGAAAATGGAGCATCGCGGCGTCATCCACATCCTCATGCTCACGTTCTCTCCAAATCAACATCTTGCTAATCCTACAATGCATAAAAAGATAAGTTAGAACAATCTAATTTGAAAATTTTTGGGCGGGAAATGGAAAATTTGATTTTGAAATTCAATTGCGCGGGGACTGCACTTTTCCTTCATACACAGTGCATAGGAACGCATGCATTCTATATTAAAAGTGCGGACCCATGAATTTTTTCTATATAGAAAAAGGTCGGGGTCCGCAGGTCATGTGTGTTGTGCCTGTGGACCCCCGCGAGTAATTTCTTAAACATATTTCTCCCTTAAAAAATGAAAACTAAAGCCTAAAAAGAATTATAAACAGATGAAAAGCAAGATTAAGAGGTCATGGATTACCTGGGACTGACGGTTCTCGATTTCGTCAGACGGATCTTTCGAAATATTCACAGGAACTTTTTACCCAAAAGCTTCTACTTTTCACTCTGAACTTGAACGGTAAAAATGAAGTTGAAAAAGTCCTTTTTATAAGTTTTTTCGAATAGATGAATTTTTAATTTATTTATTTTTCACTTTAAAAAGGGTATTTTGAAAGCATTTTTACTTATTTTAAACAGGTATGTGTAATGTTTCAAGTTTTTGTGCAGAAATTGGATTTATCAAGAGAATTGACCATTTTTCAACAAAGAGCATACTTTTATCACTTTTTCGGACTCTTTCAAAATTTTACGAAAAAGCGAAACATTGGAGTTCTCTTTTAAGCCCTTTTCAGACTCTCTAAATATGAAAAGATTTCCGAGTACTTGATTGTTCGAACTCGTTAAAGTAAATGAATAATCGTCCCTTCAGTATAAGTTTACCCCTTTTACGAACTGAAATGGACTATTTACGAAAAAGGTATACGTTGACTAATTACAGTCAATAGAGTTCTCTCCCGCATTATTTTATCCTTTTTCGGGCTCGAGAGACTAAATTTACGAAAAAGTACACCCATGGAGTTTTCTTAAGTTTTTTCTTTTGACTCCCTAAAATTGAAAAACACCGAGTTTCTCCTATACTGGACTCGTTAAAATTTAACAGTAAAGGACCTGTTCAATTTTAAACAGGAACGAACCACTCCTTCTTAGGGTTCGAATCTTAAACTAAGTTGGACTCATCAGAAGGATGAGCTTATAAACAAGAAAATGTTATCCTCCTCAAGCTTGTCAAAAATAAAGAGGTACTTGCCAGAAATGGTGGGGGAAAAGAGAGAAAAATGACTTGTTTGTGGTATTTTGATTTTTCGAAAATCTAGTTAACCACTCTTGAACACGACACTTTCAATCACCTGGGTTGGGAAATTATTTACCTAACAGTTAATCGAACCTCATTTGAAAGTCTTCATCCGGTTTCTGGGTATTAGCTTTGGGTCAACTACTACCAAGCCATCTGCAGTGTCGTTATGTGTTCAAGAGGACAGTTCAAATAAACCATTCATCTGCAAAATATCTGTCATCCATTTTTGACCATCCCTGAGTCAGTCCTTGCCAATATATTTTCAAAACTTGATCTATGATTTCGTGTTGTGGGCTTGCCTACAACGGATCACTTTCTATCGACGACAGCTCATTATCTAGGAAGTTGATCCAGAAATCGTCAGTACCTTGAAATCTGCATGCCTCAATGGCAGGTTTCTCGCCTTCGACGACAAGTTGCATCATTGACCTTCGATCGAATGATTCCGTGACATGTTCGACTTCAGCTCATTCATTCACATTTCATGGATTGTACTGAGTACTTTGAGAGCCATTGACATTACTAGTGGTTACTCTCACACTTGTTAACAGTTTACATCATTGACTGGTAATCAAGTGGTTTCTACCATGTTCGACTTCGACACATTCATTCACATGGATAGAATCGTACTAGTTCGAGATGCGGAAATCAAGACCCTGGATCTAGTTTCTACCATCCAGGCTGCAAGGAATTTTGTTATCATTTATACAGTGGAATATTTATAAACGGATGGCTACATCCATACTGTGTCTGCACATGTCTATATTGTGATGTATTCAAAATCATTCTTGTATCAGAACAGTTTTAATTAGTTTCTAGATAGTTTTGATCTGAGTATGGGAATGCCTACCTTAGCGATGATATATATATATTTTACATTGAATGTTTTTATAGGTTCTGATTGGGGTGTCCACAAGATGATCCTTGAAATGATAAAGTACTGCACTCTGCATATATGATAGACTTCAACATCATCTATTCCAAACTTTGCACTTTAGGGGGCAATATGTTACACTGAAAATTGTCATCCTGACATTCTGCTATGTGTATGAGCTCATTATTACTCATACCTCTCTCTTTGCAAGTCTAACATATTATTTCCTCATCTCAAGCCTTGAAAATCAGAGAAATGTTCCTAAAAATCTCCTAAACTTTAGTGTCGCACTTTCTCTCTATCTTGCCTGCGGTCCCACACCTAATGTTCAGCTCTCTTGCGTACCCAAATGCACTTTATCTATGTTAAAGGTGCGGACCCATGTAAGATAAAAAACGCACAAGTAAATACCAAAAAGCTCAATAAAGTTGAATTCTAGAAGCTTCCAGAAAATATCTTGCGGTGATAGAACCGCTCTTATGAGGTGCATGTATCCCTTACCTTATGGAGCTAACCCCTTGATGTGAGGAGCTTATCCCTTTGAAGGAGGATTCTATCCCTTCATATTTGGAACAGAAACCTCCTCTATTATACTATAAAAAGAGGCATTGGGTAGCCTCAAAGGGAGTTGAAGCTTTAGAATATTTGAAGTTAAGTGCTGTTGAGATTCAGACTCAGTTGATTAAGACTTTTGTGAGGAAAGATTACATACCTCTATTTGTCTTGATTGGAGGAGTGCAGAGCTTATCAAAGTAAAGGAGATTCCTGCTTCGGACCCCGAAAAGTCCTGTGCAACATCAAGGCTCAGGTTGTAAGGATTTTCTTCTTTTGAAATTAATACAAATATACTCATTTTTCTCAATAATCTTTCAATCAATGGTTTATTTCATAGATTCCTTGATCACTATGATAAGCATGGTTTCTGATGATTTCCATACAGGTGCTATGTAATATTTTGCTTGTTTGCGACTGCAGGTTTACGAGGAAAACTCCTTCAAGCGCGTGAGGGATAACAACGACTTCAAACAAGCACTGGAAAAACGGTAAGTCCTTAACACCCCTATAGAGCTTTTCATAGATCGTATATGCTTAGAGAAAGATTAGTCTATTTGGCTGTTTGTTGCTAGATACTTTTAGTACTAGGGAGATCAGTCTTGTCCGCAAGACAGATTAATCCTCCAACAGTCCCTTAATAGTAGGCCAATCAATATATCATAATAAAGTGATAAAAAATATACAATTCGTAGTATAGGCTCAGATTATATCTGAATCCATAAGCTTGTATAGTATATATGAGGATAGTGTTTCCCTAATCTACATTATCTCATATTGGTCTTTTATAAAAATTACGTTTCAGTATTACTCTAGTGTATACTACAATGTCCATATTCATCATACAGGTTAAGGATAGAGTAATAGCATACAATATTCTACCTAATAAATGTATTTCAATAGCTAATGTGGACATAAGTGTAATGTAAGCTCAATAGTGAGATATGCTTGTTCCTGTTCTAGCTCGATATCATTGAATACGCTCTTTCCAGCTTTGATTAGTGAAAAGAGTTGGATTAGCTTCAGCTGAGTAATGTATTCACCCTTATCTCTCTTCTATGATTCCCATGTATTAGTTACAATGATAACAATTATATGGAACTAAAAGCAGATTGGTATAAGAGATCGTATCGTACCTATGATGCCCATCTTAAGCTTAGTAACTATCACTATATCACCTTACTTAAGCTAGTGGTAAGCTCTATTGAATCTATAAGCTTATTTATTTCACTATGCTATTAATACTAATAATCAAGTCCATTGAATCAGTGACCAAGCTTTTCTTGATGTAACTACACGTAATGGAATAACACATATTCGTATAAACATGATATCCTTAATACAAGTCTTAGATTACAGTGACCAGGAACTCCATATTCAAGCTAATCTCCTTGTTATGATCCTTGTTATGACGTAATGATCTTTGTTTCCCTATTCATTTCATACCTTATTAACATTGACCGAAATCATAGTAATAAGTACATAACCTTACTAGCTCTATGCCAACATGTGTATCTTATAAACCTCAAGTAGAAACACAGTTTGATTGCTAATGTTTATATAATAGCTGATCTTGTATGATTGGTTAAGCTTAGCATTGATATGAGTGAAACATTACACAAGCCATAGTGAAAGATCTCTACTTGTATCATGAAAATATGAAGTTGATCTCTGTAGCAGTCTATGTTTCCCTATTCAACACTCTCTAAGCTATATCTTAACCATATTCAAGCTATTACATAGATCAGTATAAGATTAGTAATTGATGTTGACTGATCCACCCAGATATTCTCTCCATGATTCATACTCAAGCATGGTATAAAAATACAATACTCGTCCATTTTTATGGTTGCCTTGAAAATAGGAGTAATGAATTCAACAAGAAATGAAGGAATCTCAAGTAGAGATGGCCAGAAAGAGTGTATGAAGTTGATCAGCAATCCTTTTACGTGTGAACCATCATGATCCTGATCTGTTGTAATCATAAGATGACCATAACTCAGAGATTTTACATTGTCATATTCCTTTCCATGCTGCAGACCAAGGATTTTCTTGATATGTTGAATCTCAACATTTTCCATTATCTGTTTATGGATGGCTTCCCTTACATTCAACAACTTACCTCTGAGGGGAAACACACCATAATGATTTCAACCAACAACATCAAACCCTGCCATCGCAAGAGCCTTAGCTGAATCTCCCTCAACTAAAATCAGAGTGCATTTCTCATAATTCTTGCTTCCTGCATTATTTGCATCATCAAGCTTGGTGATACCAGTTAACCTTTTTCTCTTGGTTCCATCAGTTTTATTAAGATCCATGCTCTATTTGAAGTCTGCCCATGATAATATGTTCTCAACAACTCCACATTTAGCAACTTTCTTCAAAAACTCTTGAGAGAGTTCACACTTTGAACCAAAGATGTTCTGACGAGTTGTCATTATCTCCTTGGTTTGGGATTCAAATGTCATATTATCAATGAAAGAATTGAAAAAGATCCATAAGGCCTCCATTCACATATTTTGTTCAATAATGCTACATAAGGCCTCCAAGATACCAAAATTACCTTCTTTCTATGAGAAAGACAAGTTGATATGCACAACAAATCCAACAAAATGGTTTGCAGATTGTTTAAGAAAATAAGATTGAAAGAAAGATAGGATATTAGTGCCTTTTCACTCAGCATATGGGTGATGACTAAGGTTTCCCATTTCTAAATCTAGAAGATCCACCTAGTACTTTTTACATGCTCCAAGATAAATTCAAGGGATATTTCACACCAATAGTATCAAGAGTCTCATTAGGTCAATATTTCCATACTGTAGCTTGATGTATATTTCTGGGAAAGCTGAAATATTGACCAAAAGGGAGCCATAAATGCTGTTGGGTTTGTACAATGAGTAAGAGTTGGTCGTACTCTAGAAATTAAGCTCATGAGTAAGAGTTGGTCGTACTCTAGGGAATCTTTCAAAGTTAATGGCATCAAGACAACATCCTACATTCTAAAATGCAATGAAACATTTCCAAGGGAAACATAGGTCCCCAAAACTTCAATTCAATATATATCACCAAATATTCTTGGCATAGGTATAAGAATTTCATCCCTTATATTAGTGAAATACTTGAATGCCTTCTTTTTCATTTACCCAAGATATATTTTTAGAGATGCTTCCTTTAGCTATGGATTAGCCATAATTCTAGAGACTTCAAATAATCATTTTTCATCATATCTCATTCAATACAATCATACTCACAACAGTGCAATGCAAGACATATCACTGCAATATAGGGTATATGGCATTACAAACTTTGCAACTTCAAGGTAGTATTTCATATCAGAGGAAATTTCCTACACAGGTTACCCATTCTTTAGTAAATTGAATGAACTTGATCCATTTCATTTCTTCTTCCAATACCAATATGGCTTGCATGCTTCAAATCGGTAGATGCATATAACACTGCCCAAGCATTGTTGAAGATAATATATCACTTGAGTATTTCATCATTGAAATTGTTGTGTATAAGTAGGTGAAGGGACTCTTTATAAATGATGTCCTTAATGTTTTCTTTAAGGAACCCTTCATAACTTCATATAATGCATGTATTTCCAGAACATTGGCATAGTCCTTTGATGATACATTTTTGCACAGATGAATTTTTTCCATCAAGGCATACCAATATCGGCCTTAACAACATGAAAGAAAATTTAATACAAATCTTAATACATACTTTTTCAATCAGTTCTACATTTGATTCTCATATACTCTATGATATTATTTCTAAAATAAATTTAACTTCAAACAAAAATTTCAGAGAAAAACAATATATAGCCTTCAATCTAATGTAATCAATCTTCAGTAGACTTTTCAAAATGAAGATACCTTTGCTAATGTTGTCACTAATTGAGGCATTTCAGACTACTTTGGATTATGTTCTCAAATTCTTTGGCCTTTGCATTATTTTTGGTGTTCCTCATTCACTCTCCCAAAGATGTAACATCTTAAAGATAGTAATGAAGGAACAAGGATCATTGTATCACCCTTAGATGAGTCTCTTGGCAATGAAGACAGAGTTTTGGGTATTGGTATAGCAGCATAAGAGGAAGATAGGAAAATATGGGAGTTTGATTCCTCACTAGGATTGAAGAGGTGGCACCGCAAGGGACCTTGGTTGCCTCTTTTGTTGAGGTTTTCATAAATAATTTTTTTCTTGTGAGTGAGAAGCCAAAAAACGGTGTTGAATTTAGGGATTTCACTATTTAGATACAACTAAATCTCCATAGTTAGGAATTAGGGGGGATTTTCATAGAGAAAAGAAGATCTTCATAACTTTCCTTGACAGTATATACATGGGAATTCTAGCCCAGTTTGTCATCTGCATCACAGTACCAATGAGCACATCCTCTCAAACTTTCCTTTTTTTTATCCATAAGCCCTGTGATGTTGATCAGAATATTTTCCAATGACCAGTCAGACCACAATCTAGAGTCCTTTGACTTGGATATATGACCCAAAAAATAGACATTAAGAATAGATATATGAAGCTTAAGAGGCCTCAATTTTGTATATTCTTGAAGTGGGGGCTGGTTCATTATAGATTCAGTTTCAATGTTGATTCGAGTACCATTCCCTAATGTCCAATTGATATTTTTATTAATGAAACTTGAGGAGGCAAAGATCAATTTCCATATGGGAGAAAAGAGTCTTGAAGATGGTGAAGGTTCTGTCATGTTTGCATCTTCATTCTTCAAATATTTAACGAAGAGCAGGAAAGCCCACTAAAAGCAATCGATCTGGCCTCATTCATTGAGGAACCAAGGGATGATTATACGCTGTGTTTCGATTGACATCCCAAAATATGTTCGACTTGCTAGGAAGGTCATTTTGCAGCCATCATAAAGAAGATAAACACAAGAAAATATGAAGGAGATCTCAGATATATGGAATTATTTCAGGACCTGTGCATTTCAGTTTTGATTCTTATGTATTCTTGTAGAAAGAACATATATGTGGGAGAATACTACATTCAGACATGGTCTTCATATTTGTGACCTCTGTAGAGAAAAAACTTATTGTCACTATCCTCCCCGGTTTGTGTATCATTCATATTTGCTTAAAATCAAGTCTCATTAGGTGGATAATGGAAGCAGCCTTGCAAACCTATTACAAACTGTCAGTCCTCAGTTCATTGTCCTTGTGCAAGTACAACCGACCTTATCTCCTGAAGAAACCTTGGAAGCTCATTAGTAGCATCAGTTTACTGACCTTGGAAGCTCATTAGTAGCATCAGTTTACTGACCTTGGAAGCTCATTAGTAGCATCAGTTTACTGACCTTGGAAGCTCATATTGATCTTTACTTTGCTTGCCTTATAGAAGTTTGAATTACGTCAAACATTAAGCAAATTCTTAGCTTTAGTTTAAAGTCATCATTATTAAGACTTGAAATATCCTATAGTAGCATTGAGGCTTGTTGAAGCATTGCTGAAGTAGGTGTTTTAGAACTACTCCTACATGGACTTCTACATGATGGAGGATTATGGAATGATCTAACCATAATGAAAATGTTATCACTCTTTTGAATAACCTCGTCATACTGGATTTTGGTATCTGTATAGTCTCGATAACGTGATTCCAGTATTGCTACAATCATTGATCTCAGCCTCATCTCCAGTTGTATACTCTCGACATTCAAGTCTATATGAAATGATCTCGGCACAACAAGATTGATTCTATTCTCAACTTTATGAGACTTTATTCTTGTCAATTTATTCACTCTTTGATATGACAAAATCATAGTATATCATATCTTTGTTGCAACTGCTTAAGGGATGGATCAGTTATACTTCTATCATCTATACTCCAGGTATAAGCTTCTTGCTGAGGACAGATGGCAGTACTGAGCATTGAATGATGACAAATTCAACCTTGGCACAGTGTTATCCTCTCACGATGGATCTATGATGGTTTGTCTATCCCTTAGAGACATGCTCTTGTACATCTTGTTGGAATCTATAGTTATCGTCCTGCTTCTCGTCACGAAAGTCTTGGCATAGGTGTTTGACACTATGACTTATATATGTGATTTACGGGTACTATGGTCTTATTTCTTGATGCGGTATTCTTAGAAAAATGGTTTATGATTCTTGATACTATAAGTGCAGCAGTGGCATCTACTCTAGAACAGTATGACTCAGATGTGATCTTATGTAATTTCATATGAGGTATTCCAACCTTACTATAGCAAACTAAATACCATTGGCTTTTATCCATATTTCAGAGTTTCAGACTAGAGCTTCTAAAGGCACATACTCAGATAGGAAATATATAATTTTCTTAATAAATAGTGAGTCTTAACTTGAGAAGTAATATTTCTTTTGCAATGACCATTAGCAATTTCTATTTGAATTTATGAGGTCTCTTAGACTTGATTGAAACATAATAACAAGAAGAATAATTTGGGATTTCTAGCTCTTAAATCCTCTTCAAAATAGTTGGCATTATGTTCTTTGATCTCCAAATCATAACATATCGAAAACTCTACATCCTAGAAATATTTCCACTGGGAAAAACATAGTGATAACAACAATTATCTCAAAACCATAAAATGTAACCAATGTCCATTTTTGTTTCAACAGGGGATTTCAATGATCTCCTTCAGATTCAAATTGATATTACAGACAACTTCAACCTTCTCTAAAGCTAACTTCAAAATTTTTCTCAAGGTTGTTAAGGCCTCAAGTCATACTACTGTATTTAATAAATTAGGGTATGATTTTCCAGGCTTCTAGGCTTCTCAGTTTCCTCTTAATCACTCTTGGACTTTCACTTTATTAAGCTCCTTTTTCGGGTCTCCTGTGGTTTTGGCTAAGGCTTTTCAACCCTCTTAGGTTTGGATTGAGAATTTACCTCAGATATATTCAACCTTGTTTGATAATGTCTTGAGATCTCTTGGTTTTCTATCTAGGACTTTTGATCCTTCTTCAAGAAGCAATGGAGGCTTGGATTTACTTTGTCTAGCAGATCCCATCAAACATTTCTACTTCTGGTATACAAGGATAGCATAATGGGTATTAAAATGTTAAAATATGAGTTGACTAGATATTTAGACAATGAATAATGAGGGAAGATCCACTTATATCTGTATTTTTCTTGTTTATGGGACCTACCCAATATATGTATCTTGATATGGAAAAAGTAAATATAGGAACAATAATGAAGAAAAACATGTTTGTCCCTGCATTTCATCAGTATATTTTTCAATTTAATAGATCAAATTTATTCTAATCTAATATAACAAAGTACTAAAACATTGCATTGTTCCATTCAATGCCATTATGAAAAACTGGACAAAGAAGGTAAAATACTTGGCATTGGCAGGATTGTGATAGAACTGAAAATAATTTTACTAAAATTATCCTCACTGATGATTTTCCTTTGCTTTCTTGTGTAGCAATTTCTCTTTTAAAGAACACCCAGAAAACTTGTTCCAATTTAGAGGTACTTAGACAAATGTATGGTAACTTGTCAATCCACAAAGTATGTTGACATAATTCTTTCCATTCCTTATGCTTCTTCTATGATGTTTTGAGATGTCTCCAGCATATTCTCGATCATGTGATTGACTTGATGGCTAGGAATCTTTTTTTATTTCCATATTGTTCTTTCCTAGGAAAGTTTGTACATTTTTTTCAATATAGTCTTGATCATGTGATTGACTTGATGGATATGAATCTTTTTTGTTTTTCCTTATTGTTCATTTCTGGAAAATTTGAGCATTAAAGGCAAGAATATTGATCTCTCTTATTTTTCTTATTCAAGGATACCTCCCTAAGCTAAATCTTCCCTTCTGAATTATACTCTTCAACTATGTGACTACATGATTTTATTTGTGGTGTGGATGTGGCCTTTAAGGGGTGCTTTAGAATAATAGTTTCCTAAATTAGTGGACACTCTCCACTGGACATTAATCTAAATGATCAAGAGTCATGTTCCCCTCTAGGATCCAATCTATTTTTCACATTTTCAATTTTTTTTTTTTTCAAAATCAAAGTGTCTGACAATTTTGGGATCACTGTGTGTGTAATATAGACAGAATTTTCTTAAAAATAAACGTGGCATAAATTTGTCTTGACCTTGGCATGCAGGACAATCAAGATGCAGACAATCCAGTCCTAGAAGTTGAATGCAATGTTGTGACCTTCAAAATACCCAAGGATAGTAGAGACTCAAAAAATTTGAAAGCTGTTGAGGTGTGATATTTTCCATTATTGTAGTTAGTATGAGGTCTAAAAATTAACTGAATTTGTAGATAAGTGAATGTAGCATTGTTCTCAATTTTCGACCTTGAAAGCTGCAGGATTCTTGCATTTTGTGAGTCCAGAGTTCTCTTTCGGCGGTAATAATAAATATTTCCAAAAACAGAAGCAGATTAAAGTTACAAATAATCCAAAGATGAAGGTTAGTTACATGTTCCAGTGGTGGAGACATATTTAATGTATCTTTGTTTTTTGAGAAAGTATTGAAGCATATATTAACATGTAAGTACGATGGAAAAATTTGATCGAATCCTTCTTAATATGGTGACAATATTAAGAAAACAAAGAATGTAGGATCCTCTTCCATAAATTAAGATTCATATCATATATGTGTCTATGATGTCGGCAGTTTATGAGCTGCAAATTGTGGTGCTCATCTATCTTAATTGCTGAAGGTGTGGTTGCAGTTGCTGGGGATGTGCTTAGGGTGTTTACGATTGAAAGGTTGGAAGAAACATTCAATCAGACCGTTATGCCTCTTATATATACGCCGAGAAAGTTCATTTTTCATCCAAAGCAGAAATCATTGATTATTATTGAAAGCGATTAGGGTGCATTCACTGCAGAAGAACGTGAAGCTGCAAAGAAAGAATGCTTAAAAGATGCTGGTTTAGGGGAGAGTGGGAACATGGAAGTAGAACAATAGAATGGCAAAGATGAATAGGAGGAGGATCATCTTTCCGATGAGAAGTATGGTTATCCAAAAGCAGAGTCAAAGAAGTGGGCATCTTGTGTTAGAGTTCTAGATCCCAAAACTGGTGAAACTACATGCCTCTTGGCACTGCAGGATAATGAAGCCGCATTTAGCATTTGCTCTGTTACTTTTCATGATAAAGAATTGGGAACACTTGTGGCCATTGGAACTGCAAAGGATTTAGAATTTTTTCCAAAGAGGCATTGTTCAAGAGGTTTTATTCATATTTATAGATCTGTGGATGATGGCAAATCCCTGGAGCTTTTGCATAAAACAACATTTGATGGAGTACCTCTTGGATTATGTCAATTTCAAGGTTGCTTATTAGTTGGGATTGGACAGGTGCTGAGAATATATGACTTGGGAAAAAAGAAATTGTTGCCGAAATGTGAGAATAAGTTCTTTCCCAATACGATTGTGTCTGTTCACACTTATGGTGATCGGATTTATGTTGGAGATATTCAAGAGGTATGTGTCAGCTTTTTCTCTATTTCTTTCGACACTTTTAATGAGATCTAAGATGCAAGAAGAGAAATGCATAGGCCTGATAGGATAAAAATAACTTACCATTTTAGTATTATTTGGTTTTGTACAGGTTGGAAAACCGTGGACAAGACCCCAATGTGGAGATTGTTCCCAAGTGAGAATAAAAACTCAGCTAGCTGATTATTATTGTATATTTGCTATTTCATGGGTTACTGTTTATTTCAATCATTGTTTTGAATTGTGTCAAAATTTGTTTATTTATTTATTTATTTGGTTTTGGGTTCATTCCCTCCCCCTTGGACATGAGCAACTATAGGTTTGACAGAGACACACACACATTCTCTCTCTGTCTCTCTGTCTCTCTCTCTCACACACGTGATGAGAACCAAAATATCTAGTTGCTAGCATTATTATTGTATCACTGTAGTTACAATATCTTATGTCAATTTCCTAGACTGATAGTTTATAGCTCTTTGCTACACTTAGTTTTTAATAATTTTGCTTTCAGTGACCTAGGAATTGCTTATTCACTCCCACATTGTAATTCAACTTGTTGTACGTTTTAGACCCACTGATCTACTTCTGTGGCCATTTTTTGGACATCAATGAAATTTTCTTTATCGAATCTTATAATGTCTTTGAAGCTTTCTTATGGTTTATACTTCCCTTCTCTTGTTCATTACATCGTAGAACTTCAGGCTATAAATCAAATATGGAGATGTTCCTGAGTAAGAAAAAGAATCAAAATAAGATTCTGATTATTGTTTTATATTTGGTGTTTTATGAACTATTGTTTTTTAGTTAATATTCCTACTCTTGATTTCTGTTTTATGATCTTTCTCATGACATACTTCTTTATCCTTTTCAATTCATTGTTTTTTTTAAACCATAACTAGACAATTTGTATCAATAAAGGCTACAATAGAGCTCACAGCAAAAAGGTATTTCAAGATTAGGGTTGTTCTTTAGTTTACAAGCCAAAAAGACAGTGCAGTCTAGCATATAGCTGAGGATGTGGATATGTTATAGATACTTCATGAGCCTTCCAAACTGGTAGGTGTAAATTCTTGAAAATTTTCTTCAAGAGCTGAAATGTTCTTTTGCTGTAGCAGGGTATCCATAATGACTTCCACATAGGATCCAGAAATAGATCCCTGATCAATCAGTTTATCCTAAAGCGAATGAACTGAGCTGTCGTGTTTGTCCAGTGTATCCTCATGATGCTTTAGGGCCCATTTTAGAGATGAAGGTGCAGTGGAATGACCCAAAATATAAATGGGGCACCCCCATTACCAAAATACATGTATAAAAAACATACTTTGAATCATGTTGACATACTACAAAATGCAGATAGAGAGTAGGCAGCTAGACGTGAGACTCATGAGGATGATGCCCAAGTGGATAGGGAACATGCCAGAATTCCAAAGGCGGAAACTGAAACCACTCTACTTGTCAGCTGAAGATTGTTTTCCATGAAAACCAAAGGAGGTTCTCCTTGAACTCTTGAAATGGTGAAGGAGGATGCCTAGAGGCCAAAGGAGAGAACCATGGTTTCCCACTGAAAATGTCAAACACTGAGCTAAACCAAGAGCTACTGAACCCATTGTTAAAAGAATGTAGATGTTGAGCCATAAAAATTCCACATCAATTACCTTAAATGGTCTTCTACCATTCTAGTTTATGTGCTATAGATAAATATATATATATATATATATATATATATATATATATATATATATATATATATATATATATATATATATATATATATATATATATATATATATATATATATATATATATATATATATATATATATATATATATATATATTTCCAATCGGAAGAGCGACGCTTCGTTTTCGTCGGAAGAGCGACATGTAGTTTTTTAAAAATTTGCTGCCATCGAAAGAGCGGCACTTCGTTTCCTTCGGAAGAGCGAAATTTAGTTTTTTAAAATTTCCTTCCGTCGGAAGAGCGACGTTTCGACTCGTCGCTATAGTGAAATGTGGCTATTTTTTAAAAATTTATTTTCGACGGAAGAATGTCGGTAATGTGACGTTTCCAACTGTCGCTAGAGCGACGCTTTATCTAACGTCGGTACAACGATGCTTTTCCTAACGTCAGTAGAGCGAAGTTTTGTCTAACGTTGGTAGAGCGACGCTTTGTCTAACGTTGCTCTTCTGACACATTGCTAACGTCGCTCTTCCGACGCTTTGAAAACGTCGGTCTTCCGACACTTTGCGGAAAATGTGTCACTCTTCCAACACTTTATTGAATTGTCGGAATTGCGACATAATGGCTAACCACGTTTTGCCTTGCCTCAAAGTGTCGCTCTTGGGACGCCTATGTGTCGGAAGAGAGACATTTTGGCCGTCGGAAATTGGGCCACATGTGCTAGTGTTGTGTACTTAAGCGTGATTATAGGAGCTAGATTAATTAATTTTGATGACTTGTATACTTAAGCTTTCTTATGTACATGTAGTTGTTTAATTTGTTGTGAACCATATTACAAAGAGAGTGCCAAAAAAAATTGGACACAAGTCATTCACACGCATTCACTACACACGGTGTACCTAAGATCCCCTTATTCAATTTCGGGTGGATATAGGACACAAGTACCATAAAAAAAAAATGTTTTATTAAGTACGGGGTACATCATCCTTCTATATTTACACATCTACATTGAAGCGTCTCAAGCACAAATTGTGAAAACTCCTTGTATTCAAAAACTGGATGGATTGACTCAATCTCTCTCAAAGTAAAATATTACTTTGGATTACAACAATAAGATTCTACTTATCACTCTAGATTTACAACAAAACTCAATCGTGATCACTTCAAAAAGATTGATACTAATACCTCCACCAAAAAAATCTCCACTTGTCTTTGCAATGCTTTACTTTTTTTTTTTTTACAAAATAAGAGCATAGTAAAATGACATATTATTAAACAAGTGATTCCTTTCAAAAAAAAAAAAATATTAGAAGCACACCTATCTCTCGAAATTTTTATTTCTCTATTTTCACTCACCCTTACTCTATTAAAAATTTTAAATATTTAAACTCACCTTAAAAGGAATTATATACACATTCCTTGGTTTTCATGAAATTCTTTGATCAGCGATTTGAGTTATATTGATGATAAGAATAACTTTGACTTGCGCTTCGGAAAGAGAAAAAAAATGTGTCAAGATTTCCTAACTTTGGCTAACACTTCCTTTATTTATTCACACATTTCCTCCAAGGAAATTCTAATAATAGTTTATTCAACCACCTCATACTTCATATGGGGACATATTATGTTGATTTCATTTAGTCAATGTGTGACCCATTTCTTCCCACATATTTTCCAAATGAGGAGATCCTTTCTTTTGATCATGCTCTTGAGGTAGAGCATTTATTCCTACAATCATATGACATGACTTGAATTTTATCCAGATATATGCATACATACCTCATCTATTCTTTTAGGTCATCCAGAATTCCTTCAAAGACTTCCTTGATTGAAGGAACTTCTATCCCTTGTCCTGCTTCACTTCTTTTGACATCATACCATCATCCATGAACTTGAATTCTTGGAGAGATACTTGCTTATTTTAGTATGTGAACCTTCCAATGAAGATTCTAATGGAGGATGTTGATCATCCTCACCCCTCTTTTGAATGATGTATGATGATCTCTATACTAGATGACTTTCCTTTTTCCCATAAGTACTACGTATGCTTCTAATGAGGTTACCAAGAGCTATATTCTTCTATAGGTGACAACCATATACTTTCTATTTCAACTATATTTCACGCTTATTTATGACGAACTCTTGCTTTCAATTGTAAGCTTTTATGATGCCATCTCCTAACATGATGCTTATAACGTTTCTTATCATGATAGCTATATTTTAGAAAAATTGAAAAAGACTAGGTGGAGAAGACTTATCTCAATAGTAGCATAGATTTTTTTGCTTCCTCCTTCTTAGATTTCTTTTGTTCAACTTCTTCTAGTTCTTCAGTGATACAAGATTCTTCCCTTCCTCTTTTGTTGTTGTCCTTCTTGAACTTAGGACAATCTCTCTTATAGTGCCCATATTATTGACATCCATAACATTTAATCTTCAACATTTTTTATTTGTTTTATTATTTATTATTTATTTTCAAAATGGTCATAGATGAATGACTTAATTAACGCAATTGAATCCCAAAAATCATATCTAATATAATGCATTGTGGAAACCCGTCATACTTAAATACAAAGAGTAAAGGGAGCTCTACTTGAATGGTTCATGAGGCACAATACTTGCTAAGATTTTGCAAATGGGGTAGCAAGCTAAGTGGGCTTGATTGTGGGGAAAAACTCCACAGTTAAGCGCGTGCTTGAGACAAAGGATTTCTGGGATGGGTGACCTCCTTGGAAGTCCTGGTTACCGGGTGCAAGCCCTGGAAGAGATGATTGACGTTATGTCATTCATTTTACTAGTTTCAATCCCACTTCTTCACCCCTATGAGCATCACCCGATGCAATGAGTGCTAAGTGGACTATTCAAAAATCATGAGAAATTAGTTAGTTACGAATACCTCCCATGGAAATGGTCATAGATGAATGACTTACTTAACGTAGTTGAATCCCAAAAATGATATCTAATATAATTCATTTCAGAAACCCCTCATACTTAAATACAAAGAGTAAAGGGAGCTCTACTTGAATGGTTCATGAGGCACAATACTTGCTAAGTTTTTGCAAATGGGGTAGCAAGCTAAGTGGGCTTGATTGTGGGGAAAAACTCCACAATTAAACACGCTTAAGCCAGAGGAATTATGGGATGGGTGACCTTTAAGGAATTCCTGGTTACCGAGTGCAAGCCTCGGAAGTGATCATTGACACTATGTGATTCATTTCACTAGTTTCAATACCACTTCTGCACCCCTGTGAGCATCACCCGATGCATGAGTGCTAAGTGGACTATTCAAAAATCATGAGAAATTAGTCAGTTACGACTACCTCTCATGGAAATGGTCATAGATGAATGACTTACTTAACACAGTTGAATCCCAAAAATGATATATAATATAATGCACTGCGGAAACCCCTCATACTTAAATAAAAAGAGTAAATGGAGCTCTACGTGAATGGTTCATGAGGCACAATACTTTCTAATGTTTTTCAAATGGGGTAACAAGCTAAGTGAGCTTGATTGTGGGGAAAAACTCCACAGTTAAGCGCGCTTGAGCTAGAGGAGTTGTGGGATGGGTGACCTCCCGAGAAGTCCTGGTTATCGGGTGCAAGCCCCGAAAGTGATGATTGACGCTATGTGCTTCATTTCACTAGTTTCAATCCCACTTCTTCACCCCTGTGAGCATCACCCGATGCAATGAATGCTAAGCAGACTATTAAAAAATCATGAGAAATTAGTCAGTTACTCTAATGGAAATGGTCATAGATGAATGACTTACTTAACGTAGTTGAATCCCAAAAATGATATCTAATAAAATTAATAATTATAATTATAATTAGTTATAATTAACAATAAAACCAATGGTGTAACAAACTGATTCCATAGCCATATTTAATTTTAATTAATAATTACATAAAAACTTAATTCTCACAGTAAACTTACAATATAACAAGATTTTTAACCATGTATATTTACCCCATTTTACCATCGATATTATTTACTTGCAAAAAAAAAAATTTACAATACGATGGGCCAATACCATGGCTTATTAATACCACATGCCCAAAAACTGTAGGTCATTTCAAAATAAAAATATTTTATTTTATTTTTATCTTATATCTTCTGAATTAAATCTGAAAGCAAACATGTATAAAGGAGATGTTGGAATGCCCGTAAAATTTGTATAGGTTGAAATAAAATAAAATAAAAATCAAATTAAATTTTAAAAAATAAAATAAGGTAAAAATATTTATAATTATAATTATCAATACAACATAGTGACTCAATCAACTTGCATAATTTTTATTTTTGTAAACTTGGCAGTATTTTATTAGTCATATGTAAAGCAGGTCACAAAAACTGTTTCTGGTGACCTCAACTTACTCGTACGAAACCAGGTCTGTTGGCCACCAATCAACATCATAGACCATCCAAAACTGTAATAGTTTGAGCATGTCCAACCAAGCTTTCAGAGCTACCATATCTACTATCAAGCTAGTCTGACTACTGTAAATGTAAATGCTATCTGAAATCATTAAAAAAAATGACAAGAATTTTCAAGAACACCATGACTTGTAGAAGTTTAATCATTTGATGATTCTACCGAGTTCGGGTCCTTCGCGCTCGTTCCAGGTATCTCTTGCTGCTGCATGCTCTGTAATTTATTTTCCATACATCCGAGCTAAATATTCTGATGGTATAACTGCACTTGGACTAAATGTGTTTCCTTCTGGATTATCGACAGACTTGGTTCCTCTTGTTGGGTTTGCTGCTATCCTTGCAAGAATGGTGCTTCCCTCTACAATTGAGTATCTGTCATGGCTTTCGCCAGTAGAATTTTCATGATCCAATAAGTTTGGATGATCTATTTCAACAAGGTCAACCTTCCTCTGGTATTTCCCGGGTCCACTACTAGTGGTTCCCATTCTTCCACTTGAATCTGTTCATCTACATCTTTTGGCTTTAGTTAAATTTCCCATTTTGAAATTTATGCCTTCACCTCAGCTGGTGAAACTTCACTATATGCATGCAACAGGTTCTACATGTTTTCCTCTCGTCTTCTTCTACCTCTCTTCTTTGGCGGCCTCTAGGTAGAGGCTGACACCTTCCTTTTCCCCTTGCTTGATTCACCTAGGCCACGATGTCCCTTCCGGCCCTCCGCTGCCTCCAACTTCATCCTTATGACCTCTAAATATATTGGTTGTTGTAATTCCTCATGTACCATCTCTGAGGTTAGTTTCAACAGAGCGAGATACAGAGGGAGAAAATTACTCGTACCCGAAAGGAATTCATATTCAGAAACCATGTTAGGATTAGTTTCCTTTGTACAATCAATACTCGCTTTTGATTTTCACTATATGCCACTCCATTCCAAATTGCCAAGGCTTGACCGTGGATGAGGTTGATACCCCATGGTTTCTCGGTCGGTGCCTTGAGGTCGACAACCGGTGCCTCCATTGGTTGAACTCTCCATGGAAAAATAACCTGACCCTGTACCTGACTCTCGACGCGGTGAGTTTCTATACATTGGCTTGGATGCAATTTCACCGCCTCAGGGTGACCCCCTTGTCTCAAATCCTCTCGATTTCCCCTCTCATTGAGTTGTTTTAGACTAAAAATATTGACCTTCCCTCTACCTATTGACAACCTTCTGTGGCTCCCCTTAACCCGAACTTCTAGCAGAACCATTTATTAAACCACTTTACCAGCCCTCGACTCCCTAGAATTCCCCCCCCAAACCCCCCCAATTGCGGAGTTTGTCCGAATACAAAAGCTTTGAGGTTGACGTTCTGGACTTCCCCAACAACCTAATTCCCCCCTTCAAAGACTCCCGTGAATCTCCCACCCAAAACCTCCAATTGCGAAAATTCTGAGTAGGCAGGAACTTAGAGGTTGGTGTTACCAATTTTCCGGGATACCCAATACCCCCTTGCGGGAGATGTGAGACACAAAATGGTGGCAACAATCATAGGAGGATTGAAAATTCCCCACTCCTATTCCTATAAACCCATGCATCAGTACACAAAGATATAGGAAATTTACCATATTTTCATTCTCCATGACCTTCATTCCAAGAAAAAAGAGGGTCTACACTACATACTAGGACCTACGCCTTGCCGTCAACCTAGTTCTCTCAACTTTTTTTTGCTGTTAGTTCCGCTGGTGCAGTAGCTCGATTGCCCTCCTTATTTTCTGCCTTAGTCTTCCATTGCTACGTGAATGTTTTTGGATGCATTGCATGTCCCATCCCACATAACACCTGCCAATACATTCCATTGTGGCATCCCAATTGGCTCGCTCATTTTTTAACCCAACCATAAATGTTCGCAACGTGTGGTGGCTTTAGGTAGCCCACCCACTCCACTTTCCATGTTGTCTTACTGACATTCTCTTGGTTCACGTGCGAGCCATCCGCCACCCTCGCATCTCGATAGGGGGATAAACTTGCAAAAAATTAAAATTAAAAAGATTAACCAATATAGGAGAGATGTTGTAATGTAATGTTTAACATTTTGAATAAGTCAAATTACACAAAATAAAAATTAAATAAAAATATTAATATAATGTAATGTAAAAATTTTAACTTGGTCAAAATAAAATAACAAAAAAAATATAAAATAATGATGATGATGATTAACGTCCACTAAGAGAAATATGGTCTATCAGACCTCAAGTGATCTGAATGGTAATATTAGTAATGCTATGCTAAGATCTTGTTCAGAATATACAGATTTGTGACTAAGGTTTGTCCTCCAAATGGCAAGTAGAAGTAGGTGGTTTTATGTGTTTTTGTTAATTTATGTTCATGATTTCTTTTATATGAAATCAAACATAAAATGGAAGCATGTAATCAATAGTCTTACACCAGCCATTATTTAAGGATTTCACCCCTCCTCGGCTACATCTCCTTGGATCAGATATAATGGAACGATCCCTTCTCATTATGCTCAATGATTTGTAAAGAGGAGTACAACAAATGTTGAACAAATGAATGATTAATTTCTCCTACAAAGAAAAATATTGCTGCAAGAACATCATCCCATGACCATGCTAACCTTCATTAAAGAATGTAAATAATCAACAACAATAGGTATCTACATCAAGATCCTAAACTCTAGCTTCAAAGAGCTACAATTGAACCAAGAAATACCTTGTAGTACATGAAAAAATATCTCCTTCAAAGACATAAAGAGGAAAGAAGAATGAGAAGTTACAGCTCTGTTGCAATTGCTGTTTCAGAAAGAATATGGAGAATAGACACCCCCTGCAAGTCCATCTTCATCATCAAACTTCTCAATAAGCTATTTAAACACCATGGTTGATCATGGCACCCTTAGGCTTTAGCGTACAAAAAATCCTATCTAGATTTCTCTATGGATCCTGAGACCTATTCCATTGAGTCCCAAATAGTAAAAAATGGAAACTTAGTCTCTTTTTGCATCAAATTTGGTCGAAAAATGAAGGAGTTATGACCTCTCCTAGTTTTCCCACTATTCGCTCTACAAATTGCACAAAATCTAGGCCATTCCTACAAATCCACTCGGAATTTGGAAAACTGTCCTACAATTTCACTGGCTGGCAGTACAAATTGTGGGATGGTCAATTTCTTTAAGAACACCCCTAATCTGAATTAATGCTAATTAATCTTGATTAAGTGTTAATTAATCCAAAATTAAGAAATTAATGGCAATGTAGTGTTTATCACCTCCTGCGCTCTGCCTTCGGTCCTGGGTTAAGGACACATGCGATGTTTGTTTTGGTGGCTGGCCCCCACTGCCCCCAACGACGCCGATGTTAAACTTCAAATAGAAGCGGTAACCCATATGGTTAAGTGACATCGTGAGAGGAGATGGTAGGCACACGTGTTTGTTCGACGGAGGTCTTGTGTTCAACCGGTGTCTGGTCCATCCAGTCCATAAACCGAAAATTTTACCACACCATGAGGGGGATATGTAGCGGCCCCAAGTTGATCCACGTGCCTCCTCCTCATTGGTCTTCCCAATGACCAATAATAAAATTACATTAAAACACCAATCACACAATGCCACTTGGAAACCTACTATTCTCTAGAGGTACAATTGACTTGCCCGTTGAACTACCTAGTCAACATGCCACGTTAGTAGTACAAACTGCTGACTGGGCTCCCTATTTGCACAATTTGTTTCCCAATTAAACTGTTTAGGAAAACAAACAAAACATGTTTTTGAGGCCATACGGAGTCCATTTCGCGCAAAATGAGTTACGCCAGATTCATAAAGACAAACACTACGCGGTCATTCAGGTTTCGTGTCATTTTGAGAACTTTGATTTTTGAGAAAAAATTTAGCTCTTGATCACTCTTCCCCACTGAAAAGATTTTGGACCCCAAAAGCTCACTTTCAGTAATTCAGCTTCTGAAGGTTCAATTCTTTCATTCTTCCAAACTTGATCAAATCGAAGCTTGTCATGCCTTGACCAAGTGTTTTCGCCATGAAAGCATCACATGCCTCTTGTTGTTTGCTTACCTTCTCACATAAGTGAATGCATGCCAAGGCGCTACAATAGAATAAATATTATAAAAAGAAATTCTCCAACATTGGGCTGATCCCAAAAAACCTCTTATCGAGATGAACATATTGGGAATTGACCAATCCACAATGGTGTCAAACTTGGAGAGGTTTACCTTCAACTTACCTCCTCCAACATTATAACCCAAATACATCAAAGAATTTCTACCCAACTCATACTTTGACATCTTCAAAAACAGATGTTCTTTCCTTATGACATCAGGTATTTTTCTCTCATACATGTCATGTTCATAATGGAATTTTATAAAAATGACAATGTCATACAAGTGGATTATCACCTCTAGAGATGGCTCCAAATCATCCTCCTTCTTATGCATGAAAGTAATAGGAGTATGGTAAATATCATAAAACATAATAAGCCATTCAAACAAACCTTGTTTGATGTGAAATGTCATCTTCCACATACCTCCTTCAAAAACTCTTCTTTGATGAAAGACACTCCTTTTGTGCCTCACAGTACAATGCTTTCCATTATTTTTGGGCACCAAAATCATAGGTGCACTACATGGCGGAAGAGATGCCCGAGTGATTCCATTGTTCAACAAATTTTGCCTTTGCTTTGGTATTTTTCTGCACTTTGCATCTTTGACATTCGATGTATGCCAATGTCACAAGAAAACATTCTTGCTACAAAATCTTTACCAAGGTTAATATCCAAAAATACTTTGGCAATTAAACCAAACAAGTTTCACATAGTGAATATTTGTGTAAATGAGTGCTTAACACATTAGTATCCTACTACATGTGCTACTACTACTCATACAAAAATTTGAAAATGCTTTCTAAAAACATAAATAGAAATGCATTTTTACAACATGGAAATAACTTGACCTCCAATTTTTCCATTCAAAATGACTATTCACAATCCAAATTTAACATGACAGTGCTCAAAGAAAAATACTATTGCATTTAAAGTGAGTCATTTATGAATACCACTTTTTACGATAGTCCAACAACTATGGGACATGCAACTAGTGCAAAACAAGATTTACAAACTTCAGTTGGAGAAATAGTCTACCCATTTCTTACCCAACTAGGTATATGAACACTCTATTTGAGCTTCTCCTTCTGGAGCTGCATCAAGTATGGCTACATCCTGCGCCACTCTTGCCATAGTTGCTTCCTCTTCAGGTACATGCACAATTTGCTTTCCATTTCCAAGATGAAGATGTGGAAAGAGTCTCCAACATTTTTCAACCCATTGTCCACTAATTTTGTAGTGAGTACAAAATCACTTTTGAGCTCCTATTGGCTCACATGCCTCAAACTTTGGATTAATTTTTCCCTTCTTGGGTTTCTTTCGAATAGACATGTACATACTTTTGAGAAATTCTTCCCTCTTTTCACACTTATCTAGACTGTGATTAGATGAAAGGAAAAAATTACATGGAAATACACTCTTCAACAAGTTGTTCAAATTTGAATTTTGTTTTCCATCTTGAAAAAAAATTGGTACAACAAGATGTTTATACCTCTTTTGCTTGTTTTTTGACTTGATCTTCTTGCATGAATAACTTGCATGATGAGTAGAACTTTCATAGTGAGAAGAACTTAATTTCTTTTCTTCTTCATATTTTCCATCTCTCTTTGGAGATACCTTCAAGTCTTCTTTTTTCTTGAAGAACCAAGTAGGTACTATTTCTGGGTGCAAAGTCCAACACCTTGCCTCCTCATGTCCTCTTTTGTGACAAAAGGTATGTGATATACAATAACTGTCATTAGAAGACCATTCTTCTGTTGCAACATAACCCAAGCCTTCATACTTAGGTCTCTCCTTGGATTCTTGATTCCTTGTTGGTTCACACCGAAACCTCCTCCCTTGTAACCCATTTTATACAAGAGTTTGGATCCAATTCCATTACCATAGTTTTCAAAAGCTACAAATGAGCTTTCTTCAACACTTTTATGAAAATAAGAAGCATGCAAATGCTTACCAATGGTTCCATATTTTTCTTGAGGTACAAATATGTTTGAAAACTCCCTTTTGATCTTGGATGTGTCCACTTGGACTCTTTGGTTCTCTTCCTTCAACTCCCCAAACTTAGGTATTGATTGAACCTCATCCTCCACATCACGTGGACAAAAGGCACAAACTTTTCCATCATTTTTTTTTCTTTTTTTCTGAAGGACTTTCTACACTGCATGCATCTTGCATTAAAGTTGTAGAAAAACATAAATTTTGTGGAGAGGATGGTGAGTTGACACCATTATTGTCTCTTTCTTCCCTTGAAGAACATTCTTCACTTGGAGATGGTGTATATCTTTCACTGTGGAACTTGGTGTTCCTCTCTTAATAGAGGACCCTCACCATATCTGCCATGTCTATAAAAGCCTTTCTTAGAGCTTTTAAATCTTATGACATCTTGGTAGACTCTCCTCCTTGGAACATATTTTGTTTTAAGCCTCATTCTGTAACTTTGAGTTAGAATTGGTGGTAGAGACTTTCTCTCCTTTCCAAAAATTTTCTCCTCACTTTAACTTCAAAACACCTTCACTTGCAAAAACAAACAAAACCTTCTTGCAAAAATAAAACCATGTGCTCTTATACCAACCTGATCTGAGTGGGAATATTAGTTATGCTATGGTAAGATCCTGTTCAGAATATAGATATTTGTGACTAAGGTTTTTCCTCCACATGGCAAGTAGAAGTAGGTGGTTTTATGTGTTTTTGCTAATTTATGTTCATGAATTCTTTTATATGAAATAAAACATAAAATGGAAGCATGTAATCAACAATCTTATACTAGCCATTGTTTAAGAAGTTCACCCCTCCTGGGCTACATCTCCTTGGATCAACTCTAATGGCATGATCCATTTTCATTATGCTCAATGATTTGTAAAGAGGAGTACAACAAATGCTAAACAAAGGAATGATTAGTTTCTCCTACAAAGAAACATACTGCTACAAGAACATCATCCCATGAGCATTCTAACCTTGAGTCAAGCATGTCAACAATAAAAAACAATACGAATCTACATCAATATCCTAAACTCCAGCTTCAAAGAGTTACAATTGCACCACAAAACACCTTGTAGTACATGAACAAATCTATCCTTCAAAGACATAAAGAGGAAAGAATAATGAGAAGTTACAGCTCTAATGCAATTGATGTTTCAGAAAGAATATGGAGAATAGAAAACCCCTGCAAGGCCATCTTCATCATCAAAGTTCTCCATAAGTTGTTTCAACACCATGGTTTATCATGGCACCCTTAGGTTTCAACCCGCAAAAAGCCTATCTATATTGCTCTATGGATCCTGAGACCTATTCCATTGAGTCCATAATAGTAAAAAATGGTACCTTAGCCTCTTTTTGCATCCAATTTGGTCAAAAACGGAAGGAGTTATGACCTCTCCTAGTTTTCTCACTATTTGCTCCACAAATTGCACAAAATCTAGGCCGGTCCTACAAATCCGTCAAGAATTTGGAAAAATGTCCTACATTTTCGCCGACTGGTGGCGCAAATTGTAGGACGGTTAATTTCGTTAAGAACGCCCATAATCCAAATTAGTGCTAATTAATCTTGTTTAAGCGTTAATTAATCCTAGATTAAGAAATTAATGGTGCATTAGTGTTTAGCGCCTCCTGTGCTCCACCCTCGGTCTTGGGTTAAGGTCACATGCGACATTTGTTTTTGGGACTGGCTCCAATTCCCCCCAACGGCACTGACATTAAACTTCAAATAGAAGTGGCGACCCATATGGTTAAGTGATACCGTGTAGAGGAGATGGTAGGCACGCGGTTTTGTTCGGCGGAGGTCTTGTGTTCGACCCCAACCTAGTCCATCCGGTCCATAAACCCAAAATTTTACCATACCATGAGGGGGACACGTGGTGGTCCTAGGCTGAGCCACATGCCTCCTCCTCATTGGTATTCCCAACGACCAATGATAACATTCAAAAAACACCAATCACACAATGCCACTTGGAAGCCCACTATTCGTCGAAGGTACAATTGACCTGCCCGTTGACCTGCCTAGTCAAAATGCCATGTCAACAGTATGAACTGTTGACTGGGCTCCTTGTCTGCACAATTTTTTGCCAAATTTGACTATTTAGGAAAATAGACAGAACATGTTTTTGAGGCCATACGAAGTCCATTTAGTGCGAAACAAGTTGCACTAGATTTAGAACAACAAACACTACGCGATCATTTAGGTTTTTGCTTCATTACAAGAACTTCGATTTTTGAGCAAAAAGTTAGCTCCTGATCATCAAGAAAATAAGATTCTAATTTTCATTCTTTAAAATCTAGTTTCAGTGACCAGGGAGAAGGGAAAGAAGTGCTCCAAGATCATTATAGCTGGGCTGGCTTAATAAGTCAATAAGATTGGAGGTATGGTTGATGATAGGGAATTGAGAGCGGATGTGGGCAAGATCCGGGTAGTTTAAAAGGAAGTTCTTTTCATCTTCCACCTTTTTAGTATCCCAAATATGACAGATTATATCGTCCTAGGGAGTCTTGGGAGTAGACCTCTGCCCAATCTCACTCTGAAGCTCATGAGAATTAGTTCTTATCCTAGAGATGTTCATTTTATTCTTAGTGTTTGTCAACATAAAGAGATGATTCTGTTTATAAAGGGTGGGGTTGATTACCTCCTTATATTATCTTAGCTTCCTTTTACCCTCCAAATCCTTGTGATGCCACATCTTGTCCTTAAAATTGGAGGTAATAATATCTTTGACACTATCCTTGCTTCCCATGATGATCTACTCCTAAATCCCCCAAAGGTTGAGCCAAGACTGTGCATCCTTATGCCACCCACGCTTGAGGTGCAGGTGGGGGTTTTGACTAAAGTTAGAAGCAATTTTTGGGAGCCTCTTGGATTCCATGCTGTAAATACTATTCTTATACATCAGATATCTAAACATAGTCATAATTTCAATGGGGGATAAGCCAACTTCGATCAAGAGGATAGGATAGGGAGTATCTCCATTGATCTTGAGGTTATAGGTTATGAATTTATTTTGGATCATCACAATCTTTCTCCACAACTCTCTATATATTCTGCAACCCCAAAATTCACATCTGTATAAGACAATAGGGGTGATGAGAGTCTTAAAGAGGAACCTTTTTTTACTCCAAATGTAAATATCGATCGACTTACAATTGTTTTCAAGATCATAATAAGGTTTCCAACCTCTAATAATACTTTTCTTGATGCATAATTCCAATTCAGTTGATGAGGAAATTCAATACTCAAATTTTTATAAGAATAAACCTTCTCTAGACAATTATTATCATAGATAAAACTACCATGGGTGATATTTTTGGATTTAATGATCATGAATTTAATCTTGTTGGTATTAACCATCATACCCATCTTGGAGCAGTAGACTTGAAGAGTCTTAAGCTTCTTGTCTAGGTCATCATGGATTTTTTCAAGAAGAATGATATCATTAGCATAAAGGAGAAGAGTAATGATTATAACAATGAGCTTGGTGCCCTTGAAATCCACAATTTCCAAACACCCCTCAAGATTATCGATGTAAATACAAAAAAGGGTAGGGGATAGGGGACACCCTTGCTTAACCCTGATATTGCATTTTATATCTTTAGACCACCTCTCGTTGGTCTTAATCTTGGCAATGATAGTCTTGTAGAGGCGAATCACAACAATCGTTAGTTCAGGAGGAACCATGATCTCTTCAATTCTCTCCCAGATCTTATCTCTAGGGACAATGTTGAAATATTTTCTAAAGTCCACAAAAAGACAGAAGAGATCAGTTTTACTATTGTGACACTCCTCTGCAATGATCCTAAGAGTGACAAGGTGTTCGATAGTCGAGTGATGTCTCCTCAAAAAAACTTTCTCCTTAGCCCTTCTACCCTGGTTCTTAAGCCAAAGGCTAATCTTCTTTTCTAAAATGAGCCCATAAAGCTTGGCTAGGATGTGGCTAATCATAATGGTCCTATAGATGGAGGGAACACTTTTGTCCCCATTTTTAAAGATAGGCACAATAAGGCTTTGCATCCAAAGCTTAGGGAAGCCATGCTTTATAGCCAAATTGAGAAGCTTGTGGAGATGAGGAATGAGGATATATATTCCAAATTTAAAGATCTTAGCTTGGTATCCTTCAATATATTAGCTTTCCCATTACTGAGCTTATTAATACCAGACTCAACGTCTTCCAAAGAAAATGTATATTCCTTAATAAGAGTGTTTAAGATGGCTCCCATGGTGTCCGAAGAGTCATACAACTTCTTAAGACATTTATCCTAATTTTCTAAGGGGATAATATGATTTTCTTTAGTTTTACATACAAGCACATTCTGCCAAAACTTTCGGGGGGCAATTTTAGAGAGGTGGAGAAGATGCTCTTATCTCTTATTAATATATGACCTCTTCTTCCTCTTGATGAGAGCTTTGTATATAATTATATTATTGAGCTTAATGCTTTCATTAGGGGCGTCTCTGATCACTTTCCTGGCAATTTTACAGTCTTTTTCATACCAAGGATTGGAAGTTCTATTATTTTTCTTATACGATGTCTCATTAGAGAACTTTCTATGGTAGTGGAAAGGGTAGTAGTAAAATGGTGATAAATTTGATCAATGTTGTTATTATAAGTCAGGGAACCTAAATCTATTTCTAAATCCTTTAAGAAAAGGTTGACATAACTTCTATTGAAGTGAGTGTGTCTTTTCCTTTCACTTCTCTCCTGTATGTGTGTGTTATGCATAACAAGATTGAGAGATAAAGACAAAGGTCTGTGGTCAGATTCAGGCTCATACCCATTAAGTAGCTCAAATTTTGTAGTACATTTGAGGACATGGGTGTCAGAAATGACATAATCCATGACACTGCTACCCAACCCATGGAAATAACCCTATAAAATAAAATAAAGAATAATAAAAAATGGCCTATGGTATTGACCCATGGTATTGAAACCTATGGTATTGACCCATGGTATTCATGTGGAATATAACTTATTTAAAGGGGGAAATTAAGTCAGCCTAGATCCATATTAGCTCGAGATGGATCAAATCTCTTGACATATATAAACCTATTTTAGAGTGGAAATAGATTTGATCCCTCTTGGTGCTTGGTAGATCTAGAGTTAAGATGGATATAAGTTGGTAATTATTAATAATTGAAGCACAAAAGAGAGATGTATGAAAATGTTTTAAGTTTTTGAGACAATATAAGCTTAAACTTACAAAATAAAATAAAATAATAATTATTTATAATTAAATTAAAGTTTGGAAAGCTCTATTTATTTTCCCTTGTTGACTTGTTCAATGGGATTTGAACATTAAAGCTCAAGGTTTATGTTGGAACAGGGTGCCCTAAACAACTGCAAATTTTGTATAATTTTGGTATTATTTAGTCTACCGCAGGGGTTTTGGGTGGATCAAAGCCCTGAATGCAATGTAATGGGTCAAGGGTAGACCAAGAGTCCGCAAACCACGGTTTGCAGACCATTGGAAGCGTAGGCTAAGTTAATATAAATAGATGAAACTTTTTGAGTCTTAAGGTAGGAAAGAATTAAGTCTGATGCGAAGTGTGAATTTTTAGATTTGTTGTTGGTTGTTAGGGTAAGGACTCTTGCTGGCTGTGTGAGGACCCTGCTGGCTGTGTGCGCAGGCTGTGTCGGATTGTATAAGTTTTGGATACTAATATATGAAGATATGGTTGAAGTACTTCTCTGTTATCTGATCTAATGTATTTCTGTTGATACGAACTATTGGATCTGTTATGAATGCTATTAGTTATCTGTTTATGCTGCGAATCTATTCCTGTTATGGTATAAATATACTCTGTTGATGATGTGTTATGATGATATATGCTGATTACTGTTGATACACACTTGGATGCGGAGTTATTAACTAGATTTGTGCACGATATTAGATCTGTATATTACGATTCTACCTTTAACATCCTTGCGAATAGCTCTGTTTGGTGTGAATTCGATAGGTTGCGAACACAGATCTGCTTGAATTACCTACTCTCTCTATCTCAGGGTGTAGAAACCTATTTCCAACACCCTCCCATACTACTTCGGGTGAGACTTTGGCCTGCGCAAGCAGGTCACTACCGAAAGGGCCAGTAGTATAGGGGTTCGTTGGAAAACCTTAACCTTCGAACCTAGGTTAGGACCCCTTGAGCCAACAAATGGTTCCATTGCCGGGACCGGGAGCATTTTGAGAGAGGGATCAGGTAATGCCAAGGGAACATTGGAGACCTGAGAAGAAAGAAACTGAAGAGTGGTTCAAAAAGCAGGTTCAGGAATTTGCGGTAAAAGAAAATCGCAGCACAAAGTTGACGGCAGAGAAGTGGAAAATAATTATATCTTCACAGAGGTTTACGAAATTTTCTTTGTGAAATTTGCGACCGAGCTTCAGGAGTGGCTCGTAGATTTCCAGAAGTGTTGGAAGGATGATCAGGTCGTGCAGTGGACTCCAGAGTTGATTCAACAGTTAGAGAAGATTGATAAGACCATCACTCGTACTGTAGATCACTGGGTGGACAGTGTACTAGGTGGATTTGTGACGGAATTTGTAATCGATCAATTCATGTCCTATTCGGAGGCAGAGCGAAGGTTCCTCAAGGGTTTCCGGGGTAATTTTCTGAAAACCTTACCATTACTGATTAAGATATTTTTGTGCGAAAAGAGCATTCTGTGTAGTCATACAAAGTGAATGAACTCTGATCAGAGCGAGGGTACAACGCGGAGTGGAAAATACTACATAACTAATCAAGAAGGAGATAGATATGTCTACAACCCAGTAAGGGATTCAACTGCACATAGCCCTCCAACTACACCACCTTCAACTCAACATAGGGGTAAGAACTCACCCATAACTCCACCACCAGAATATGAGATGGCCTCACACATGAAGCTACCTACCTTCAAGGGCATAGGGGATGAAGATATGGAATGGTTCTAGTTTGTCGCAGGATCGGTATGGACTGCGTAGAGCGTGGCCAATGATGTTTTGAAGAGGGCGCAACTATCCGTTGCCTTTGAAGGAAGAGCCTTGGACTGGTTTATGGGATACATAGCTTAGCACACGAATGCGACCATTGAAGATATTAAGAATTCCTTGAAACAACAGTTCAAGAAGCCTAAGTCCTACTCTCAGATAGTGAACGATCTAAAAGATTTCAAGCAAGGACCCTATGATTCTATATGGGAAGCTGACCAACGGCTAAAAAAAGTAATCAGAGAAGGAGAATTTCAGTATGATGACAGGCGGCAAAAGGAATGGTTCATTGCTATGTTACCGCCTCACCTGGGCGTAGCTATGGGTCATAAAGCTATTGAATCATAGGAAAAATCCTTGGATATTTCTGTGAAATTGGAAGCGAACACCAAGAGATGATACCCATCTAGGAGTACAACAAATCCAAGGACAGTTGGAAGCGATGCATATGGAGATCCAGAACCTGCGAAAGGATCGAGGGAAAGAAGCTAGCACAGACTTATGGTGTATACGATGTAGGGTATCAGGGCATACCAAGGATCAGTGCCCACTATTGGAAAACTACCTACAGGCGGGGGGGCCCAGTCTGTTATGTCCAGGACCGAGTGGACCAGCGTTATGGTGCGATGAATATCATGTGGCTGGCCTACATGATACTAACCACTGCCCTTGCCTAGGTGCGTATGTCCCAGAAGTAAAGAAACAATGGTGCAGATTTTGCAGATCTGTAGGACATGACGAACAAAACTGTTGGACCTATGATTTGATTATAGACAGAGGAAACCTATATAGAGTACAATCAGACCCTTCTTCACCAAGATCCCCCTCAAGTATGGGTGGCTCCCCAGCCGGGGGCAGGGGAGGGGGGCCAAGGTGGAAGCACAGGTAGGGGGAGAGGACAACTGATCTACTATAACTGTGGAGAAATAGGGCACTTCGCAAGGCATTGCACGAACCTTGCGAGACAATCCTGCATATACTGTAGACAACTAGACCATGTGATCGAAGATTGCACAATCATGATAGCTAAGATGCAGGAAAAGCAGCAGACACCTACGCAGAATGTACAAAGGGTTAAGGCAGAACCTCGAGATGAAGTACGAAGCGTTAATGTCGTAACACGCAGTGGCATGGTCACAGAGGGAGCTGTGGAGAAAGCTAAGGTGGATCCTCTTATCCGAAAATCAGCCATCAAAAAAGAAGGTTTGGACTTACAAAAGGAAAAGGAAACCTTTGTCGCAGCTCGCCAAGAATTTTCTTAGGTATCTAATCCTCAAGCCCCCATGAACCTCAAAGAATATGATGAGGTCAAACCATTTCTGCAGGCATGTATGAAGTTGATGCGCAACCAAAGGGCCGTAGAAAACCTCCAAGATTTGATAGTATAGAAAGAACGAACCCACCCATGGAAGTTAAGGATGTGCTCAAACTGTACAAGCATAAGAAGCGCACTGGTAGGGAAATGTGGTTAACTGCACAAATTGGTGATTACGAGATGGATCAGGTTATTCTGGACCTAGGCTCAGATGCGAACGTACTACCTACGCAAACTTGGCAGCGAATGGGAGAACACAAGTTGGAATGGTCCACTATCCAGCTGCACATGGACAATCAATAGAAGATCATACCATTGGGGAGATTATCAAAGATCATGGTAGATATCGCAGGAGTTAAGGTCTGGGCTTAATTAGAGGTCATTCAGGTTGTAGAAGATTCAGACCCCTATCCTGCGCTCCTAGGATTGGACTAGGCCATAGATATGGGAGGTATCATCAATTTGAAGAAAAGAAGCATGGTATTTGAAAATGAAGGTACATAGGTGATAGTACCATTAGACCCTACAAAAGGAGAACGATATACGGATCCAATGCATGAAGAAGACGATGCGGATGATATTTATAAGATAAATATGCAGGGACGAAGATTGGATCAATACCACAGCTGATGGTATCCTCTTCTAGGAAAATTATAGCGAGTGTTTCTCTGACTCTGACAGGGAAATAGAAAACTGGTAGAATTGGTTACATGATGTATCCGCGCTGTGATGTCTTAGGATCACAAAGGAATTCCGATGCATCTCCTCTGAGGTAAGAGCACTGCCCCACTTTGATGGCTCTAGTAGTATTAAGGAGTTTTTGTGAACATTTGAGGCCGAGGTTTCGGGAGAGCGAAGGCTATGGGCCCTTAATCTAGCCATGCATGCAACACCTGCGAGGTGGTGGGATACACATAAGGGGGCATTCCAGGATTGGGAAGAGTGTCGGGATATGATGATCTTGCAATTCGAACCTCCGACCCTCTTGCGCATAAGAACATTCCTTGGCCCTGGAGACCCGCGCGAGCATCTGTGCGCTTGGATGGAAAAATGGTGTGACCGAACTACAGAAGAACGGGTTCACCTGTTTATTCATGCCTTGGGACCTATTCCCACCGCATGGTACTTAGATTCGGAGCTACATCAACGCACCCGCCACTGGGAAACATTAAAATATGAATTTGTAGGGAAATTTGGGTTGACAGGGGGAACAAAGGCGCTTGACGAAGCTCTGCAGGATATAGATACCTTCGTTCTTGATGAATCATGCCCCTACGCAGCACTTGGGGTACCGACATGGGAAACACAGATGTAAGATATTGCCAACTGCTGCAATATAACCTTATAAGAATGCAATCAGGATCTGTGCAATATCTCTATCCAAAAGTCGGAGGTAGAGTGCACAGTTGCGGGACCTCCACTTCAAACTGTGGATGTTACGCAGCCTCTGAAGCTGAGAGAAGTCAACATTGGCACAAAAGAGTAGCCCAAGCTGGCTAAAATTGGGGATTATTTTGATGATGTTAGAATAGGGAAAGTTGTTGAATTGTTCACAGAATATCAGGACTTATTCCTGACGAAGTTTTCAGAGCTTAAGGGGATCACAGTGGACCTAGGGGTCATGCGCATCATGCTAAAACCAGATGCGCGCCCTGTCAAGCATCGGCCTTATCAGCTGAATCCTAAGTATCAGCAAAAGGTTAAGGAAGAAATCGATAAAATGCTTGTCGCAGGTATCATCGAACCAGTCAAACAGTTAGACTGGTAAGCCCAACGGTGGTTTAGGAGAAAAATATGAAGGGAGAGATCCGAATCTGCATGGACTTGCAAAAATTGAATGATTCCTGTGTGCATGATGCCTTTCCTACGCCGTTCTCAGATGAAATCCTTGATAGCGTAGGAGGGTAGGAAGCGTACTCATTCACGGATGGGTTCTCAGGGTACCATCAGATCATAATCGCACCTGAAGATCGCAGCAAGACTACGTTTGCCACTAAATGGGGATCCTTCTAGTATACAATGATGCCGTTTGGACTCAAGAATGCCCCTGCTACATTTTCACGAGTGGTAGTCGCAGTATTCAAAGAGTTCATCCATAAATTTCTGGAAGTTTACTTTGATGATTTGACTGTCTTCGGCTTAGTAAATAAGCACGTTTTGAACCTACACATGATGTTGGATGCCTGTAGGAAGCACCAAATTTACCTTAATATCAAGAAATGTATCTTCTGCATACCCTTCAGAATCTTGCTCGGACATATAGTGTGCCGACAGGGGTTGATGGTTGACCCTGCGAAAGTTGTAGTGATCATAAATCTAGCAGTACCTACAATTGAAAAGTAGTTGCGCTCGATCCCTGGACACACAGGATACTACAGGAAGTTCATTCAGGGGTATGCACTGATCACAGTGCCTATGGAAAAGCTACTTAAGAAGGATGTTTCATTTTTTTGGGATGACGAGTGTCAGAAGAGATTCGAGCTACTCAAAGAAAATATGGTCTTTGCACCTATCCTCATTTTCCCTGATTGGGCGAAGGTTTTCCATGTTCACGTTGATGCCTCAGAAATCACCCTAGGAGCTATCCTTACGCAACCTAGAGATAAAGAAATTGATCATCCGGTTGCATGTTCCAATAGGAAACTCTCTGGTGTAGAGCTCAACTACTCTACCATGGAACGAGAGGGCTTGGTGATGGTCTATGCATTACAGAAGTATCGACACTATCTATTAGGAGGACACTTCAAAATGTTTACATATCATTAAACTTTGAAGTACCTGGTGTATAAGCCTATGTTGGGGGGGGGGGGGGGAATTTTCCAATGGCTACTGCTATTCCAGAAATACGACTTTGAGATCATTTTCAAGCCAGGGAAGTTGAATGCTGAGCTGGATCACTTGTCTCGAATTGAGACTGGCGAGGAACCAACCAACCTGGAAGAAGGATTGCCTGATGCACAACTGTTTTCTATTAAGATAGTTGATGCACACTTCGCTGACATTATTCAGTTCCTGACTACAGGCATGGAACCCGCGGAGTATTAGGTGCAACAAAAGAAAGAGTTGGTAACCCACGCTGTGGATTTTACCATCATCGCAGGTCATCTATATAAGATGGGAGCTGATGAATAACTGTGAAGTTACGTTTTGGAACATGAACATCATGCTATCTTGGCAAAAGCCCACGATGGGGTAGAAGGAGGTCACTACGTAGGGAAGGCAACGACGCAGAAGATCTTAAGAGCTGGATTATGGTGGCCTACCCTGCATAGTGACTCTCACGACTATTGTAAAGCTTGCAATACATGCCAACGAACCGAAAGGCTATCCCGCAAGGATGAAATTCCCTTCAACAACAAATGGCCCTACAAGCATTCGACAAATGGGCCATCAATTTTGTAGGACCTATCAACCCACTCAGAAAGAAGATAGGTGTGCGTTACATTATAACTTCTACTGATTATGTAACTAGGTGGGACGAAGCACAAGTGCTAAATGATTACACTGCAGATACTGCTGCACACTTCATATTTGAGCAGGTTCTGACTAGATTTGGATGTCTAAAAATCCTGATGAGCGATAGAGGTACGCACTTTTTCAATGAAACAATAGAATTCTTGACGGAAGAATTTCAGATCCATCATGCGAAAATCAATCTGTATCATCCTCAGGAAAACGGAGCGGTCAAAGATTTTAATAAAGTCTTGGAGCACACACTGACTAAGGTCTGTACTTCCAATCCTAGCGACTGGGACATGCACATCCCATCTGTTCTTTGGGCCTACCGAACCACTTGTAAGAAGTTGATAGGGAAAACACCATTTCAACTGGTTTATGGCAAGGAGGCCAGTATGCCCATGGAATACATTGTTCCTAGCTTGTGCATCGCAACCTTTACGAATATGGCAGAGCTTGATATCATGGAGGAGCGGTTAGCGCAACTTGTGGCTTTGGAGGAAGATCACTTCATTGCTAATTTCCATCAACAGGTTCAGAAGGCTCAGGATAAGGCATGACATGATCGACATATTCAATAAAAGACCTTCGCGGAGGGAGAACTAGTGCTACTATATGATAGCCAGTTTGTGAAACACCCGAGGAAGTTTCGACAGCATTGGCTAGGGCCCTATGTTTTTAAAGAAATCATGGATGGCGGAGTTGTTCGATTAGCCACCCTGCACGACGATGTGCTACCTGACTATGTCAATGGCAGTAGGCTCAAACCATATTGGATCAAATGACTATATGGCCGGAGTAGCTGTATAAAATGGGCTACACCCACCAAGGGAGGTAAGAATGGAAGGTACCATGATATGCGCACGGCTTGGCCACTGAATTTGATGACCGGAGGGATGCGTGGGAGGCACATGAGAATTTTCAAAGCGCATAAGGCGCTGGACGTGCATAGGTGTGTTGAGAGCGCAGGAGTTCTGCTGGGAGCGCAGGGCTGTGGTGGGTGCACAGGACGTATGAAAACTAGCCGTTGGCACAGTAAAATCGGGTAAAAATCAAAAGTTACCGTTAAAAGGAGTGGGCGACAGACATTTAATGAGGCGATTTCTATAGATTTTTTTACCGTTTACTTGATGGTAAGTTCCAAGTGAAGTTTACCCAACCGTTGGTTGATCACAAAGGCTATAAAATGAGGAGGATAGATTAGACAAGGGTTCTGTATCGCTTGAATAACTTTTACTTGACAAGTTTGTGCTCTGTACGATTTTGTATCTTTTATGTTTTGTTGATGTCTAAGCATGCTTCCCCCTCGGACAATAGCCATCCCGAGTTTGTTTTCGTGCTAGAATGATGGCCACTAATCCTGTTGAACCTTCAGAACCAGTGACTTCGGCAGAACAAGAAACCGAGGAAGTAGTAGAGATTGAGTCTGAGGTCAAAGAGGTTATCTCCATGCCAAGCCCAACCAAGAAGAAGGGAAAGGAAAAATATCAAGGTTCAGGAAAACCTGTGAAATGGGTTGGGGTGAAGCCACGTACTTCCCCGAGAAATGTAAAATCTCCGCGAGTGACGCCCTAGGCATGCTCTGCTCAGGAAGAATCCTAGGCCGCCGCACCAATCAATTGGTTATAGCTCTTTGTTCGGCCACGCAGGCCCTCAACACTCACACCGAAGAACCTCGACGACTTGATCATGTACCTGCAGATGCCGTTGACCGCAGGAGAAGTACCCGTCATTGGTGAACCTTTTGGAAGGCTCCATGAGATAAAATTTAATGATCATGACTTGGCAAATTTGGAGGCCTTCCCTGAGTTGGCACTCGAGTTATACCTTGATAGATTTTAGGAAGACAATGGGTTAAAGATTATCCCCATGCGCTGGGTGCGTGGATTGGCTGGGTCCGGGCTCCCTAACCTGCTAAGGATGTTGCACTTTGGCCACTACAACATCAAGGATCATTTGGCACATCAGGTGCTCGCCCTCGTTCATGATGGCTGCCTATGGATCCAGGATCAAATCCTCATCGATGCTACGCTCATTCATTGAATTAGTGGTCTTCCCATGAAAGGAACAAACCCCCTGGAGCACGTTGGCAAGAAGTATGAAGGGGAGACTGTTGAATACGTGCATAAAACCTACCATGCGGAGCAGAATACTTGAGGTTTCATAATCAATTCCATCAGTGACCTTGGTACGCAGTTGGGTACCATGTACAATGCACAATGTCCAAATTCGAGGCCGCAAGGATTCTGCGTGGGTTTCGCTCCCTTATATGGTTGTGGATGAAGAAATTGACAATGTAATTGCGTTATGGTCTCCTCACTGGAAGCTTGGCTTCAAAACAAGCACGAAGGGCACCGAAGGAACTAGCATAACGAAATTAATCCCGCTTGTCATCACCAAGGATACCAAAGGATTGAGCAAGAGCACAGGGAAGGGCATTGGAGCTGCATCATAGAAGGGTTTGCAGCCTGGTTAGAGTACAGAAAAGGGCGCCGAAGCTGCATCACAGAAGGATTCACGACCCGGTAAGAGTACGGGGAAGGGCGCGGATGCCGCAACAAAGAAGGATACGCAGTAGGACCTCGGGACCGAAGGTCAAAAGGTGGGAGGTACTAATTCCCCCTGAGGCACGAAGCAGATGGGTGAGCCTGTTAAGGGGTTGCGAAAGAAACAACGCACCATCCAAACCGAACGAGGTATAGGAGTTACATTGACTGAAGATGATCTGGAGCAGATTGCAGATGCGGTCACCTTGGCGACAAAAGACAAATGGCTAGAGCTTGAGGAGCAGCAGAAGGCCGCGGTTGATACACTTCAGGCAGGGATCCAGGATTTGCAACTCCAAGCAGATGCCTTGCAGACCAGCATGACCTAGGCGAGGTCGCACCCCGCAACTAGTAGCGCAGCTGTGGTTACAACTAAAATCCGTCACTGTCTGCTGCTTGGTGAAACCCTCATAATGAGTTCCCCTAACTTAGGTGCGTAAGTCCATGCTTGTGCAGAAGTGCAGTTAGATCTAGCCCGGCTAAGTCATGAGTCATTGCAGTTGCTCCACACTGTGCTCTTTGAAGAAATCTAGCATCGGGATCTCCAAGTGCACCATCAGCTCAACGTAGCTGAGAAAATGATTGAAGAAAAAGTTGTTGAATTATCTCAGGCCCAGGCTGCATGTACCCTTGCCACCACGCAACAGAAAAAATAGGAACATTTAATTAGTAGACTCTGCGTAGATGTTACATATGAAATACCAGCCACAGATACCCCCCAGGCCAAGGTTGAGGGGCTAGTCGCAGCATTAAAAGCCTCAAGAACGGAGATCCATGTAGTCAAAACACAGATGGAACAACAGATCGCGGACTTGCAGGCCAAGTTGCAGCTCGAGACACCACTAGAGATGCGGGCCCAGCGAGCTGCACTGGTTACCACAACCACAAATGTGATTACTGGATAGATTTCCCAGGGTGCCCAATTGCTGGATACAACCATGTAGTTATGGACCAAAGTGTAGAATGATCCGATCCTGCATGAAATCAACCAGGACTTGCAACAAAAGGAAGAAGCGTTCGAGTAGATCGAAGCCACGATGCCTAATCTGGTTCCCGCTCAACAGTTAGCACGCCTGTGCACTAGCCATGCCCTTCGGGATGATATTGAAGAACTTATCTAGAAGAAGATGACTCTCAGTGACCGTCTTAAGCTGGGCTAATGAAGCCCTCAAGCTCTCCCAGGATATTGATGTTGTTGTGAAGCAATTGAACCAGAATATGGAGAGCGTCATCGCTGCAATAGAAAGACCGACTTCGCAGAAGCTAGTGGATATTGCTCAGAACGTTGCTTCTCATAGTGAAGGAGTGCTACCCCCACTGGTTGAGGCGGTCAAACTATTGTAGGTGCAGATGGAGACCCCACCATCACAGTGACTCGGGACAAGTCACAAGATTGTGTTGGGGGACTGTTGGAACATGGTCCCCTAAACAACTGCGAATTTTGTATAATTTTGGTATTATTTAGTCTAGCGTAGGGGTTTTGGGGTGGGTCAAAGCCCCAAATTAAATGTAATGGGTCAAGGGTAGACCAGGAGTCTGCAAACCATGGTTTGCGGGCCATTGGAAGCATAGGCTAAGTCGATATAAATAGATGAACCTTTTTGAGTCTTAAGGTAGGAAAGAATTAAGTCCGATGCTAAGTGCGAATTTTTAGATTTGTTGTTGGTTGTTAGGGTAAGGAATCTTGCTGGCTGTGTGCGCGAAGATCCTTAGTCCTGCTGTGTGCGGACCCTGTTGGCTGTGTGCACAGGCTATGTCAGATTGTATTAAGTTTTGGATACTAATATATGCATATATGGTTGAAGTACTTATTTGTTATCTGATCTAAGGTATTTTTGTTGATATGAACTATGGGATCTGTTATGAGTGCTGTTGGTTATCTATTTATGCTGTGAATCTTCCCCTGTTATGGTATAACTATACTCTGTTGATGATGCACTATGATGATATATGCTGATTACTGCTGATATGCACTTGGATGCGGAGTTATTAACTAGCTTTGTGCACGATATTAGATATGTATATTGTGTTTATACTATTAACAACCTTGCAAATAACTCTGTTTGGTGCGAATTCGATAGGTTACAAATGCAGATCTGCTTGACTTACCTACTCTCTCTCTCAGGGTGCGGAAACCCGGTTCCAACACCCTCCCATACTGCTTCTGGTGAGACTTTGGCCTGCGCAAGTAAGTCACTGCCAAAAGGGCCAGTAGTATAGGGGTTTTTTGGCAAACCTTAACCTCCAAACCTGGGTCAGGACCCCTCAAGCCAACAATTTATACAAAGTTTCATAACAGAACAATCATGAGCTATCCCGTAGACTTTTGATATTTTTTTTTCTTCATCATTTTTCGAGTTATATTTTGGTCTTTTTAAATTTGACCTTGTAATTACTTAACAGAAAACACATCTTCATGACTATTAAGCCCACTCAAAATATATCTAAAAACTCTATTTTAAAATAAGCCTACCATTTATTTATCTTAAATGTTATGAAACCAGCTCCAAAAATAGAAGAGAAGAGAGATCAACGCCTTAGAAATCAGCCACTTCGAGGGGACAACCTCCAATACATTACATAAATGAACAATTCTTGGATGATTCAAATGACTAAAACCTCGTTTCTATATATAGGAGTCCATGGGGCCACAATGTAATCCTAGCCAACATAAAAATAATAATGTAAGGGCACAATAATAACAATATGGGGGTTATACCGGTACAACAATAACAATAAGGGGGTTTCACTAGCAACAATAAGGGGCTATACTAGTAATATAGGGACCTAACATGCTCCTCTCCTTCAAAAAAGTGTTGTCCTCAACGCTTGAGTAGCTTTGGGCGCTTCTGTATAAAATTCTCATCCTCCCATGTAGAATCTTCAGTGGGTAAGTTCTTCCATTTGATGAGATACTCTGAAATTGATCGATTTCGAAGTTGTTGAGTTCTTGTTTCCGTGACTACTTCAGGTTCCAATATGGTTTTTCCTTCCTCATCAAGTTCTATCAATATGGTTTGAACTGGAAGTTTGTCCCCTATAACCTTCTTTAAGCATGAAACATGGAAAACTAGATGCACTCGCGAAGAAGTAGGAAGCTCCAATTTGTATGCCATAGTACCCATCTTTTGCAACACCTTGTAAGGACCATATTAATTTGGCGATCATTTATTATCCTTCTTATCTTGCTTGAGGGACATTTGTTTGTATGGTTGTAGCCGTAAAAATACCTAGTCTCCTACATCAAAACTTCTCTCGCTGCAATGTTGATCTGCCTGTTGTTTCATTCGATTTTTTGCCCAATTTAGGTTATCCTTTAAGAGTTGGAGAACTTCTTGTCGATGCTCGATGTGATCTTCCACTGCTTGAACCCTAGAATTTCCCCTTAAAGAAGATGTGATGGACGGTGGATAATATCCATAAAGTGCCATAAATGGGGTCATTTTTGCTGCAGTATGGAAGGAAGTGTTATACCACCATTCAACGAGAGGTAACCACTTGACCCATTGTGCTTGCTTATTAGATACAAAACAATGAAGATATCCTTCCAAACATTTATTCACTATCTCAGTTTGACCATCAGATTGAGGATGATAAGATGAACTATGAGCTAGTTGAGTACCCAAACAAGAAAATAATTCCGTCCAAAAATTTCCTGTAAAAATGGGATCTCTGTCACTTACAATAATCTTCGAGTTTCCATGTAGCTTTTGAATTTTTTCGATAAATGAAGTATCAACTATACTTTCTTTAAATGGCTGAGATAATGCACAAAAGTGTGCATACTCGGTAAGTCTATCAGCTACCACCATGATGGCACTCTTTCCTTCAGATTTGGGTAAATCTGTGATAAAATCCATTGAAATCTCCTCCCAACATTGACTTGGAATGGATAAAGGTTGTAGAAGACCTGGGGTCTTAATTGTCTCAACTTTATTTTGCTAGAAAACCAAACATTCCGCCACAAACTTTTAAATATCTGATTTAAGGCCATCCCAAAAAAATTCTTTCTTCACCCTGTGGTAAGTTTTTAAAAATCCTGAGTGTCCTCCTAAAGGAGAAGTGTGCAATTCCAAAAGAATCTCTTGTTTTAGTTGGGAATTCTTGCAAATATATAAGCGATCTTTGTACCATAAGGAATCATTTTTCCAACTAAATGTATCAGATGTACTAGGATCTTACTGCAAATTTTGAATGAGTGTCCACACTTCTTCATCCTTTTTCCATTCATCCCTTGCTTCGGTTATACAATCTGGTTGGATAATAGAAATGGCACAAAGCAATGCTTCCACCTCTTCATCCTTTCTTGAGAGTGCATCTGCAACAAGATTTAGCTTCCCTTTTTTGTAGATGATTTCAAAGTCATAACCCAACATCTTTGTGACCCATTTTTGCTGCTCTTCTGAAGATATTCTTTGTTCCAAAAAGTGTTTAAGACTATCATGATCAATTTTTACCTTGAAGTGTCTTCCCATTAGGTAAGGTCGCCATTTCTTTAGTGCATGTAGTATTTCAAACATTTCCTTCTAATAAATAGCCTTTTGTAAATAGTTTCCTTTGATTGGACGACTTTCAAAAGCAATGGGTCTTCCTTCTTGCATTAAAACAACACCAACTCCATTTCATGAGGCATCACATTCCACAATAAAGGTTTTTGTGAAGTCTGGCGTAGCTAATACTGGTGCTAGGCACATTGCCTCTTTAAGATGTTCAAAGGCCTTAGTTGCTTCAGGAGTCCATGAAAATGCATCTTTCTTCAATAATGTTGTTAGAGGTGCTGCTATTCTCCCATAATTCTCAACAAACTTGCGATAATACCCTGTTAACCTGAGAAATCCGCGCAATTGCTTTATGGTTGTGGGGGCTTTCCATTCCTTAATGGCTTTAATTTTGTTAGGGTGTACTTTAACACCCTCGTGAGATACAATATGACCCAGATATTCCACCTCTTGTACTCCAAAGAAACATTTCGATGTTTTTGCATATAATTGTTTCTCCTCCAATAGTTTGAGCACCCTGTCAACATGTTGAACATGATCCTTCCAAGACCTGTTGTAGATTAGTATATCATCAAAAAATACTAGCACAAGTTTTCTAAGGAAGGGTTTGAAAATTGAATTCATCAACCCTTGAAATGTAGAAGGTGCATTGGTAAGGCCAAAAGGCATGACCAAAAATTCATAATGACCCTCATGAGTTTGAAATGTTGTTTTCGGAATATCTTCAGTCTTCATTCTAATTTGATGATATCCTGAACGAAGATCCAACTTGGTAAAATAAATTGCTCCATGTAATTCATCCAATAATTCATCAATCACAGGAATGGGAAATTTATCTTTAATAATGATCTTATTGAGCTCTCTATAATCTATACACATACGCCATGATCCATCTTTCTTGTGCACCAATACCACTGGAGCAGAGAAAAAACTTTGACTAGGTTGAATTATACCACCCTCTAACATTTCTGCAATCATACGTTCAATTTCACTCTTTTGGACATAAGGATATCTGTAAGGCCTGATGTTTGGAGGAACACTTCCTGGAATCAAATGAATAGCATGATCATGATCAAGAATAGGTGGGAGTCCTTTGGGAGTTTCAAAAACCTTGGAATGAGTATCCAAGACTTTTTGGAGATCTGGAGAAATAAATGATTTTGATGTTGGAACTTATAGTGAGCATAATTGTGCAATTACGCCTCGTTGTTCTTTCTTCAGAAGCTTTGTCATGACATTAGAGCTTATTATATTTCCTGGCTTCCCTGCGATACCCCGTAATTCAATTTCCTTTCCTTCCGAAAAAAATTTCAGGAAAATTTCTTGAAAATTAAAAGCTATCATCCCTAAAGATTATAATCATTGAACTCCTAGTACAACATCAACACCTCCCATTGGAATGGAAAGCATTGGACTATTCAATACATATTCTGCCATGGCTAGCCTAATATTATGGCATTTTCTAGAGCAATTTATAGTTCCTCCATTTGCAACCATCTCTTGACATTCTGGTGCTCGGTATAAGAAACAATTCAATTCCTTGGCTACCTTACAATGAATAAAATTATGGGTACTACCCGAATCAATCAACACTATTACCTTTTTCTTCTTGATATGTCCTTCTATCTTGAGAGTTTTAGGAGTGGTAATTCCTGCCAATGCATTACACGATATGGTCGGACTCATTTCTTCTTCTTCTAGGGTTGGTTCATGGTGTATACCCTCTTCTTTTGAAGTTTCTTGTTCATTTTCTTCTTCCTCTTCACAATCTATGTAAAATAATTTCTTCTCAGCACACTTATGACCATTAGTGTATTTTTTATCACAACTGTAGCAAAGTCCTTTTTCTCTTCTTTCTTCCAATTGTTGTGGTGTCAACCTTGTAGGTTGTGGAAGTCTAGTAGTAGCAACACTTCCATCTTTATAGATGTGAGTGGTAGGCTTCCTTGTCGCCATAATTTTACATTCAATTTTTCTTGCTAACTTGAATGCCTTCTCCAACAAATCAGGTTCCCAAACATGAACTTCATGTTGGATGTTATCCTTTAAAGTCCCTACGAAGACATCAATTCTGTGTTCCTCTGGAATATCAATTACCCTTATATTCAATTTTTGGAAGTCCTCAATGTGCTCCCCCACTGAACCCTTTTGTTTGAGATTTATCAATTGGCTAAAGAATGTGTTGCTCTTTGTATCCTCATAATGTGCTATCATTTCCTCCGTAAAAATTGACCAAGTGACAATTTTTTTAAGAGAGCAAAGCCATTGATACCATACAAATGTATTTTGTTCTAAATGTAAAGTTGCAATGTGTACCTTTTGTGTGTTTTGCACATTATTGAGATCAAAATATTGCTCCATTTGTAGTATCCATGTTACGGGATCCTTGCCATCAAACTTCCTCATATCCATCTTTGGAATATGGTGGTTCTTCCTTCCAACATTAGAGTTTATGAAATCACGATTAACATTTATTTTGTTCTCATCATGAATTTCCTCTACTATCTTTTGCCATTAGGAAACATTTCTTGTATCAACTTTGTTAAACCTTCCATGTCTTCCTTTAGATCATTCTTCATGTTTTCCATGTTGTCTTTCATTTTTTCTTCCATGACATCCATCTTAGCTTCCATGCCATCCCTCTCAGCTTCCACGCCTTTCTTCAAACCATCCATATTATTCCTCAAACCATCCATCTTCGCTTCCACGCCTTTCTTCAAAACTTCCATTTCATTTTTTGTTGCTCTTTGCGAGAGCAAAATTTGGTGCACTTGCTCTTGTAATTTTGATAGATCATGTTGCAATTCTTCATCTTCATGAGTCATAATAGAGTACTCTGAGGGCTTAATGGGTGTTGAATTATTTTTAGGAGGCATTTTAGAACCCAATACTGATATATATGCTCAATAGGCCTTTGGAATCACTTAGAACTGATTTTTCAAACAAGACTTATGCAATTTAAAAAAAAAAATACACACATTTTTCTTGATTTTGAGGAGCTCGATATTGAAACTTAATTATCTCCACGATTTCAGATCTTCAATATCTGAAATTTGGCCCTGAAGTAGTCCTCTGAATCTTTTTTCGAATTCCATAGGTCTGACCTTGGATTCTTGAAGACAAAGTTATGCCCAATCTCCTACGATGACCTAATTATGGACTGGTTCAGTAGAGTGAACTTGTAGGACTTTCCACGTGTCACTGTTTCCTCCTTCGGCTCTGAAATTGATACAAAATAAACTACAGTCTGTGTACTTGTGGCCACTTTTTACAGAATTCCAATCCAATGCTTAGAGAGAGTTATGATGATTTTCCCACGGTCACCTCTTTGAGATGAAATTCGAGAGCCTGCAAAATCCCTAACTTCCACAGACCATATCTCCGAAAATATTGCGAATCAAGCTCTGAAATGTTTCCACGTCGTTCCTCAGGATTGTGGCTTCGCTCTGTGAAAATTTCAGCTTTTGAACCATCGTAGAAAAAAAGTTATATAAAAAATTCCACGATGACTTGTTTAGGTTAAATTCAAGAGCCTGCAAAAATCCCTAACTTGCACAGATCACATCTCCAAAAATATTGCGAACCAAGATCTGGAATTTTTCCACGACGTTCCTTAGGATTTCGGCTTCGCTCTATAAAAATTTAAGCTTCTGAACCTTCGTAGAAAAAAAATTTATAGCGAAAATTCCACGATGACCTGTTTGGAGCAATGAAACCCTAGAATCCAAAGCTCTGATACCAAATGTTATGAAACCAACTCCAAAAATAGAAGAGAAGAAATATCAACACCTTAGAAATCAGCCACTTTGAGGGGGAAACCTCCAATACATTACATAAATGAACAATTATTGGATGATTCAAATGACCAAAACCTCCTTTCTATATATAGGAGTCCATGAGGTCACAATGTAATCCTAGCCGACCTAACAATAATAATGTAAGGGCACAATAATAACAATATGGGGGTTATAGCGGTAGAACAATAACAATAAGGGGGTTACACTAGCAAAAATAAGGGAATATACTAGTAATACAAGGACCTAACATTAACAATGTAAAATAAATGTTTTAATACCAACAAATCATTTCCAATAAAATACTCGAGATAGGGCCTATTGCAGAAGGTAGAGACATAATTTGTCTCACAGAAACTCATGAACATGATGGTTGCAAAACTCTTATGTTTGACAGTTATTTGAGGTTAGCAGTTTGGAACGAGGCATCATAAAATTGCAAATGGTATGAAGGAATACTGGTTTTAGTGAAAGAAAAAGAAGGCCGTCACATTTAGTTAGTGAAAGAAGATACAGATAAACAATAATTATGGTTCAAAATAACAGAGAATCAGAACCACATAAGAATAAAAACATGTTATTTTGTGTCTCAAGTATAAAAAACTTACAAAAATAAGGGGTTGGACAACAAAGATCTGTATGCATTTTTAAAGCAAGATATTGCCGCATATTCTCAACAGGGAGATGTTCTTTTAATGGGAGATTTCAATGCTAGAACAAAAAATCAACATGCAAGTATTCTTTGTTGCAAAGAGGATCACAATCCTATCTGGCTCATAGAAAAGAAGAATTCTCGATGGTTGAGATTTTAAGAAGACGACAAAGTTAGCAATCATTTTGGAGAGGATTTGCTTACATTGTGTGGTGCTTTCAACTTCATTATCTGCAATGGTCTAGATAGATGGAAAAAGTTTGGAAACTTCACTCGCAATACATATAATGGGGCAAATGTCGTTGACTACGTTATTTGTTCACAAAGCTTATAGAAAGGATAAATGAAGTTAAGATTGGAGAGCATATTTGGGACTTAAAATAAGATCACAACCCAATTTATTTTATGTTCGATGATGAACATAAAATGGCAAGGATAACCTTGAAAAAGGAAGGAGAGGAGAAGATGAATGTAAAGTTATGTAAGTAGATTTTAAAAAGGAAAAAAGACGAGTTCATGCAAACAAGGTGGGAAGAGTTAATATATCTAGGCAAGAATAACCCAATTTTGTTTTGGCAGGAAATTCAACCAAGAAAGAAGCAAATTGAAAATAATATTACAACCAATGAGTGGTTTGACTATGCAAGACAACTATATGAAAAATAATTAGAGGCTAAGCCTCCTCCCACGATCAACACAGCTACAAAGCTTTTCACATTATAGGAGGTGGAGGCAGGAATTAAAAAGTTGAAAATAGGGAAGGCAAAAGACTTGGTTGAACTTCAAGCATAATAGCTGAAGTGGAGAATGAACATTCTGGCACCACACATCATGGAAATATTCAACAACATCATTTGGAAAGGATTCCCAAGGGATTGAACAACTAGTCTAGCAATACATGTTTTTAAAAGTGGAGACATTAGTAATCCTTCCAACTATAGAACCGTTATGATCAATCCTTTGTTTGCAAATCTTTTTAGCAGCATTGTAAAAAATAGAATCAGTAAGTGGGTAGAAGTAAAAGAAAAGATGGCAAAAAGGCAAGCGGGTTTTAGGCCGAAGCATTCTACAGTAGATCATGGTATCACACTGAGACACATTGTTGAAAAGGTTTGGGGGGACAAAGAAGAAGTATTTTGCTACTTTGTTGACTTCAAAGAGGCATTTGACATGGTCCCTTGAGATAAGTTGTGGCGTAGAAAGGAAGAACCTGAAATTCCTCTGCAATATAGAGTTGTTTTCCATAGGCTTTATGAAGAGGTGAAAGTCAAAATTAGAACTTCAACAGGTATTTTAGAAAGTTTTAGAAGTGACAATGGAGTCAAGCAAGGATTCCCTTTATCCCCTACCCATTTTGGTTTAGATAATGACAAATTGGAAGAGTGGCTAAATATGCAAGGTGGGGATGGTGTTTGGTTGGGGGAGTTTGTGATAAAGCTTCTTCTATATGCTGATGATCTTTTACTGGTTGCTAAATCGACCTATGGATTGCAGATGCACCTATAGGTCCTTGAGAATTTTTGTAAAGCAATGGGGATGCAAGTCAATACTAGTAAGACCAAAATAATGATTTTCTCTAATAAAAGGAAGCAAAGCCAACATATGTTCTTCTTTGAAGACAACATTCTTGAAGAAGTAAATGAATACAAGTACCTTGGGATAGATTTCAACAACAAGCTTAATTGGGAGGATTGTAAAAAGAAGATAATTTTAGGCGGGTGGAAAACATTATATGCACTTCAAAACAAATGTAAAGAGGTAGAGTTATGGGATTGAAAAACGATCAAAGTGCTTTTTGGACTCCTTGTTTGTCCAGTGATATTATATGAGTGTGAATTGTGGGCTAGCAATATCCGTGTTTCAAAATGGAAAAAAATTGAGGAAATCCAAAAACGCTATCATGAGCAAGTTCAAAATAAAAAGTTTAGTTCCTTATGAGATCCCATCGAAGCAATTTCTATGGTGCGTCTTATAAGGTACCTAAAAAGAATTGAGCAAATGGGAGGAGGTAGGTGGAAGAAAGTTATCTTCAATGAAGGTATGAGTGAAATAAATAAATCATGGATGAGACAAAACAATAAATGGATGCAAAAATGAAATATCTACCTCAATGCATGTCTCACAAATAGTAAGGAGTTAAATAATTTTGTTATGGAGAAGTTTCGTAAGCTTAAATGGGGAAAAGAGTTGGGTAGAAAGAATAAGTATCATGTTGAGGAATTCAACCCCACTTGTGATCTTCAACAAAAGAGTACATCAACGCCAACATTCTGTGGAGAGAAAATATTTCTATTGTTAAATTAAGAACTAACTCACATCAACTTTGGTGTGAAATGGGATGGTGGAAGAGACCTAAAGAAGCTTGGGATGAACGAGTGTGTAATTTTTGCACTTCTTGGGCAGTGAAATCGGAAAAGCATTTCATTTTGGAATCTGATGCTTGCATTTCATTTTGGAATCTGATGCTTTCAGAGACATCAGGGACAATTATCGCAGTATGTTAGCATCAATTTCGTGGCAATGTCTTTTCAATGAGAGGACAATTAGAAGGTTGGGTGAGCTCATCATCAATTTGAGTAAGAAAAATATTGAATTGAAAAAGAAAAAAAACAAAGACACTTGTAATCCCATAAAATATTTTTAGTCTAGTAGACTTTAAAATATCATTCAACAAGGACTCCTAGTTTGTCCAGTGATATGATATGGGTGTGAATTGTGGGCTAGCAACATCCGTGTTTCAAAATGCAAACAAATTGAGGAAATCCAAAAACGCTATCATGAGCAAGTTCAAAATAAAAAGTTTAGTTCCTTATGAGATCCCATCGAAGCAATTTCTATGGTATGTCTTATAAGGTACCTAAAAAGAATTGAGCAAATGGGAGGAGGTAGATGGCATAAAGTTATCTTCAATGAAGGTATGAGCGAAAGAAAGAAATCATGGATGAGACAAAACAATAAATGGATGCAAAAATGAAATATCTACCTCAATGCATGTCTCACAAATAGTAAGGAGTTAAAGAATTTTGTTATGGAGAAGTTCCGTAAGCTTATATGGGGAAAAGAGTTGGGTAGAAAGAATAAGTAACATGTTGAGAAATTCAACCCCACTTGTGATCTCCAACAAACGAGTACATCGGCGCCAACATTTTGTGGAGAGCAAATATTTCTATTGTTAAATTAAGAACTAACTCACATAAACTTTGGTGTGAAATGGGACGGTGGAAGAGACCTAAAGAAGCTTGGGATAAACGAGTGTGTAATTTTTGCACTTCTTGGGTAGTGAAATCGGAAAAGCATTTCATTTTGGAATATGATGCTTTCAGAGACACCAGGGACAATTGTCTTTTCAGTGAGAGGGGACAATTATCGCAATATGTTAACATCAATTTCGTGGCAATGTCTTTTCAGTGAGAGGACAATTAAAAGGTTGGGTGAGCTCATCATCAATTTGAGTAAGAAAAAGATTGAATTGAAAAAGACAAAAAACAAAGACACTTGTAATTCCATAAACTAATTTTAGTCTAGTAAACTTTAAAATATCATTCAGCCAAATAAAATACATACAATAGCCAAATAAAAGAGTAATCATAATATAGCCAAATAAAGAAACAATCATAATATCTCCTCATGAACGTGTAAAATAATTTCTTCTCCTTCATTCATTCATATCCTTTCTAATAATATCGCAGCATGATAATATAAATTAAACCCTTTAAACAATATTAGATTAAAATTCAACCTCTTGGCTAAGAGTAATTATTAATCTCCTTTCTAAACACCTTAATTGTTATTTTTGTTTTCTTATTACCCTTCCTCTTTTTTTTTTTCAAATCTATAATTACCCTCCATATATTCATCTTCGCACAAGTTACAGCGTAAATCTCGGATGCCACGTGTTCCTTCTCCATCGGATCCCATCCTCAGACGACCTCATAGCCTCCAGTTGAACCAGGTTATGGATAACGTAGGCGTGTTTTCAAATATCTTGAAGCAGGCCAGGGTTTCTTTGTGGTTCTGCTGGAGTTCACCATGAGAAGTTTAACTCTCGAATCTTGCCACGGCTTAGCGGAGTTCGAACCCGCAATTTCCAGGAGTCAACCGCTACCGTCGTCAGAGCGTATGAATTCTGCAGAGACCTCCAACAATTCCCAGATCATTGATGGTTTCAGATTAATTTAAAAAAATAATCTCCTCCTTTTCTGACCATTTGCATCCTCTTGCAGAGCAGGGAGATTGCATTCTTCGTGGCGATGTCCTACTACGTTAAGCGAAACTACAGCTCAGACGAGGCGCCTTCTGCTAATGGGTGCCACATTCTTAGCCCCATTATCCTTTGAGCCGGCACACGCTGAAGAGAAGGCTTCTTCAGAGAATGACGAGGGTTCATTCGGTGGATTGCTGTCCTTGTTCGACCCCAACGAGAAGACCAAGTCCGGAAGAATTCTCCCCAAGGTTTATCTGAAGAATGTCAGGGAAGTTGTCAAGAACTTGAGAGAATCATTGAAGGAGGACAGTAAAGATAGCGCCAAGTTCAGGAGATCGGCGGATTCGGCAAAAGAATCCATCAAGGATTTTATGCGAAACTGGACTGGACAGAAATCCGTGACATCCGAGGTATGTTGAGAAAGATGCACCTCTCTTTTTTGGTTTTTTGGTCGCTGCTGAAGTCAGGGGTTCAATTCCCCTAGGGTCTAACATCTGGAATTCGATTATAAAGGGGGAACCGTTTATTTTTATATATCTGAAACGTCACCAAAATAATACTTCTATATATATATATATATATATAGTTGTGATTAGGTTATTTTTAATATTAGTTTGTCGTCCAGATGATATGTTGAATATTGAATGGAAAATGCATCTGTTCAAAAGTGAGATGTTTTCATGTTTTTATTCAAATGGAATAGGTTGAATATTGAATGGAAAATATATATGTTTAAAAGTAGGATGTTTTAGAATTGAATAAGGTTTTAGGTAAATTTCTCAATGTTGGATGGAAGAATATTCTATTTTCCAGTTTTCACGATTGTGTGATGGCTTCTTAATTTTGGATGGAAGAACTATTTATCAATTAGTGGAATATTATTACCAGGATTGTGGGGATGTCCCTTCAATGTTGGATGGAAGAACCATCTACTCTTTATTGGAATATTATCATTAGAATTGTGCAAAGGCAATGTTGGATGAAAGAACCATCTACCCACTAGTGGGATGCTATCACCAGGATTGTGCAAAGTCAATGTTGGATGGAAGAACCATCTACCCAGTCAAGTTTGGACACCCTTTGAGAGAGTTTAATTCCCCAGTAATAGCTCCCATCCTCAACCCCTCCCCATGAGATTTGAACCAGTGACCTGGTAGAGACTAAACTCCATACAAACTAATTGGTCTACACCTCATGGATCATGGCAAACACTTTCTTTACCTATGTATATTTTCAATACAATGCTGTGACTAGATTGAGGCTACTTTAGATGTTGGATATGATCTATAATCTGCTCAAGTGTGGTATGCTGTCACCAGGATTATGTAAGGTTTGATCGAGCCTAGATATCTCTTAAGACAATATAATTCTCACAATTGGCTTCACTCTCTACCTCACAAAGAAAAATCTAACCCACACTTTATTTTTCATTCCCATGTAATAAAGTAGCTCAGGGTACATTCTCAGTCCAGTCCATATGCCTTTACCTGAAAATCTTTAAAAGTAACATGCTAAGGGTTTTCTTTGGAAAAGAAACACTGCTGGAAAACAATTGACCCTCCTCTTTCTCTACGATTTACCCATTCTTTTTAGCATGATTATAATTATATGATGAACAGATTCTGCTTTACCTCTTATTTCTTACTCTGCTATTGATGTCGAATTTTATTGATCCATTCCACTTCAGCCGAACGAAAGTTGGAGTTTCTTATTTATTTATTTCATTTTTGGGTGCTCAGGAACATTTTTGAGAAAACCATTGGTCTTTTTTTCGAAGGTGTAATATAAAATGTATTTTTATTATTTACTGCAGGCTTATAGAAAAATTATATAATTTTATTATATAAATATATAAATATATTAAAATGCATGGACCTTGCTGTTAACATTTTTTATTTCTGGTGTATCATCAGCCCCTTTTAACAGCATGTAAGTCAGGTGGGGCAGAGTAGTGCGAGAATAGAAACTTGTGGACAGCTTAACTATCCGTAAAATTACAAGTGAAGCAAAGCCCTGTTGGCATTCACGCTTTAAAATTCCATAAAATGCTGTTATATTCTAGAAACATCAGCCCTACGAACTCCTGCTTAGTAGTAGGCTAGTAGCCCATGCAAGTAGTCTTCTTTACTGACCTGAATCGATAAATTTGTTCAGAGATAAAGTTGTTCTTGTACATGTTGATGTGTAACCTTATTATTTCAACCTGGCCCTATTCCTCTTTCTTTCTTATTAGCGATTTGAAATTTACTCCTAAATTTAAAATTTTTAAATAGTTTGCATCTTATATTCAAACGTGCCTTTCTAATAACCAAGTTGACATAATCAGGTATTGTTTATAATCAAACATGTCTTTCTAATAACCAAGCTGACATAATCAGGTGTTGTATTTGTTTTAGATTAATGTCTTTGTTGGAGTTTTGTTTATGCTTTACCACCTAATAATGTGAAATTTCGATCAGGATTCATATGCAGCACTGGTGAGAGCAATTAGATTACTCGCAGGCTTCTATTCGAAGAAAGGTCCAACTGCTGCTTTGCCAGAAGATATCAAATCAAAGGTTATGGATGACTTGAACTCGGCAGAAGCTGCCCTTTGATTTTTAATTTTGTGCCATTCTAATATTTGGCCATATTGTTTTTTAACAAACTATGAGCCTATGAAGCATTCACTCATGATTATTTTATGCTAGCTGTATGTTTACTTCTCCACTTACTTATTTTGGTAATTTGTGGATATCAATATTTGTTTTCTTCATATTCGTTTATATTTCCAATATTCATTGCTCTTTCAGATTCTCCTTTCTTCATTATCTGGTGAAGAGATTTTGTTGAACAACTTCTTTCAATTGTTTTTTAAGTCAAACTTAATACTGTTCAAAGTTAATAGAAATAACCCATCAAAATTCCATATTGAACGGGATAAAAATTCTAAATGGAATGGGATAAGGTCGGTTAAATGCTTCTTAATTTACTTGTCTATTTAAATTAGCCCTTACATAAGTTGGTAGTTATCTGTGCTGATGCTATTTTTATTACCAATGCAACGCATTTGGGATTTGTGATAATCATTATTGAATACTGTATATCCATGCTCAATCGAGTTCCTAAAGTGTCACTAACCTGAGAAACTATATAATCTGTATATTTTGCCACTAACCTTGGAAGTCATGCTCAATCGAGTTTCTAAAGTGTCACTAACCTGAGAAACTATATAATCTGTATATTTTTCCACTAACCTTAGAAGCTATATAATCTTTATGTAGTATCTGTATATAGCATCACTAACCACCATATGCAAGCATAACATTACGCCTTAAAGTAGATAAGGTCTTGAAGTTCATGGGAGGAAAGGGTTTAAAAGGAAGAAGTGAAAGTAGATATTAACCTTGTCAAATTCATAAATAATTAACTTAGGTCTAAATGCTTCATGTTAAGTCAAAAAGTAGGTTGTTAGGGTATGTTTAAGAAGCTAATGTAACAGTTTCTATTTATGAAGCTTTCCAGAGGGATTTAATCTTTTTTCACTCTAAAAGAGGTTTGCACTTCAAGAAATTTGATTTTTCTCAGTCCTTGGTAGATCTAGAATTATGATGAATGATGAATCTAGACTCGTTTAATTATTAATTATAAATATAATTATTATTTTTTTAATTTAATTTAATATACTTTTTATTTTTATGTAATTTGACAAATTCAAAATGTTTTATTAATAATATTAATTATTAATTATATTATTTTACTTTTTTCTTAATTTTAATTTTATGTAATTTGATGGAGTCAAAATGTTTAACATAAGAGGACATAATATTACAGCATCTGTTTAACAGAGCAAGACAAGATATTATATCTCTTTCGTACTAGACTCGAAAGAGCCTCTTAATACAACAAATTAACCTACTTTAAATTTATTTATTTATTGTTTTCTAGTTGGTAAAATACTCTATATAATGTGTAGCTTTAACTTAAAAACTTTACAACACTGTATAAGAGAGAGTTAATTTTTTTTTTAAAGTCATTTGTAATTATTTTTATATAATATGCTGTGATCATCAAAATAACTTTCCAAACAGACCTTCACTAAGGTTCAAGTCTCTCCAATATTATTTGTGCTTGTTTTTAAGGAATAAACACCTGGAAAAAACACTTGCTATTGTTTAACGTCTCCCCAATGATGTTTGTGCTTGTTTTACAAAATAAACACTTTACTGTTTAACTAAAGGATTGATATTTGAATGTTGTAAACTTGTTAAATAATTTAAATTTTCATATTTTGACAAAAAGACAGATTTGCTAGAAAGTAATAAAAAATATATTATCATGTAACATATTTTTGATTTCCAACCATCCCATAAGAGAATGATCCTTGAGCTATTTACAAAATATATTATTATCATCATTGCATTATCAAATAATGGGTATTTGGTCCCTAATCAAACAAACTCTCATATGTGCATACACGTACACATAAAACATTTGTTGCATAGGGCAAATCTCTATGATTTTATGATGCTCTAGTGGACTTGGTACTACTTAACAAATGAAAATAAACTTTGGAAATTGCCATTTTTCATTTGTTTGTTGAGTAGTTGTTAGCGATAATACTAGTGTCTCTAATTAATGTTGTTTCGTAAATTTATCATGCAACTTGCATTTATTTGTTTCATTGCTAACTTCAATTCTCTCTCCCATGTTGTAGTAGAAAATTTTAACTGTTCATTTTGTAACACACTTTAAGATATTTATTCTATTTTTAATGTTTTATAATTTTTATTGTTACTTGGGTAAGGCACTTCAAGAATTTTAGTTTATCTTTAATGACTTGTTGTTTTTATTATTGCTTGGGTAAGACATGTTAAGAATTTTGTACTATTTTTAATGGCCTTAACTGATTCCCTTCTACAATTTGTGGGAACATGTTGTGATAGGACAAAGTTGTTAATACCATTAGCACTCATATGTGGAACTCGACCATATCCTTAAACATAGGCGTCTTTGTCTTGCCGTTGTTATCCTTGTTCCTTGATCAATCTACATTGCTAGTATGCAAATGTTCCTAATAGTTTAAGATGTTGTCAGGTTTTCAATCTAATCAATATCCATTCTGTAACTGCCTCCTTCCACACTTACCCAAGTTTACCGGTCCACTGGGGTAAATATGTGATGAAGAGTTACTATTATATGATTCAAACTCCTAGACCACCTTAAGGAAGTGGAATCGACAAAACAAAACCTTACTGACCTCCCTCAGATGCTACAAGACCCCCAAGGGCTAAACCACCCTTCTAGGTGTCCAAACCCTGAGTTAACTTTCCTTTTCACTGATCTGGACTCCCACTTGCATGCACAAGGTTGCATCCATGCGATTGTAGTCCTCTAGTTGCATGCATAACCATTGCAAGGGTGCAACTGCATTATTTTTTAGTGAGTTATGTGCTTGAGACCGTGAAATTCGTGCCACCTTTTTAGGGCTAAACCCCAGGTTCAAAAGTGTAACTAGGTTTGGTCTTCATAATGACATGGGTAATTGTTGTTGATTTTGTAGCATTGGAAAGTGTTCCAAGTCTCATATTTTGGGAAGAGGCTTGGACATCAGTATTCCAGAGAATCCAAAAATCGTTTGTGGAAATTCCACTCGGATCATGCTTTATTAAAATAATTAATTATTTCAAAGTGATCCTTAAGTCTAAACTTAGGGGGATTAAATAATTAAAGGGTATTAATAAAGCATAGTGTGAATCTTCTAGAAAACGAAGATCAAGTCATCTTTTAATATAAGCCATTGATTATAGATCTAATCTGGGCCGTTGATTCATTAGCGAGAAGACTATAAGAGAAGGCTTGAGGGTCATTTGGAAAGCAAGCCAGACACACTCTCAGTACCTGAAGGAAATCGATTCTGAAGTAAGATTATTCGATTTCAGAGGGTGAAGTTGTAGAGGCAGAGTTGCAAACACAGAAGGAGGGAGGGGAAGTCAGCAGAGGAAGAATAATGCAGAAGGAGGATGCAGAGGGAGTAGCGCTGAGCATCAACACTGGCCCTCCACGCAGAGTGACGCAATCTAGTGCAGTGACTGCGTAGGAGGCCATGTAGAGTGACGTAGAAGGAGAAAGGGTGCCTTCAGTGCGTCAAAAATTCTTCCGAAGTGTTCGGAAAAATTATCTCAGGTGTATGCTAGACACTTTCTCGTGATATTTTCTGTAAAATATTTCCACTGCTAAAGAATAATATAAACCCTCATTTACTGCACCGGTTTTCCCACATTGGGTTTTTCCGGGGAAAATTGTCCAAAAATAATTGTGTTCATGTGATTGTTTCTATTGTGTTATATGTGTTCTATTTGTTCTTATGCTTTTGATTAAGTGAATATCGCAACTGTGTTTATTTCAGAATTTACTGAAGCATATGTAAATAACTTATCATAAATAAGTAGGCAAAATAAATCAATCACTGCAGTAGTATTTCAGATTGAAAATTTCGCATGGTATCGAAGTAAAAGGCGAAAGACCGAAAAGGAGGTTCTGCAATGGAACTAAGATCCGACATCGATGCAGCAGCAGCTCGAAAGGGTTCACGCAGTCCTCCAGAACACATGGAGAAACAAAGGGATCATGACATTTCAGTTTTGGCTTCCAGACTAGAAGAGGATTTCATTTGTGTGTCAAGCACGACCTCTCCAGCGGTTTGGTATATTGACAGTGGAGCATCTGCTCACATGACGAGAGTTCGAGAATGCTTCTTGAGCTACCAGGAAGAGCAGATGATTTTTTAGATCACAATGGGAAACAAGGCCAAGTGTACCCTCGTTGGAAGAGGAACCATAATATTTCAAACAGAAGTTGGTAACAAGCTTCAGGTCACCAACGTATTGCATGTACCGAGATTGGGGATGAACTTTCTCTCGGCGTCTCAACTTTAGAACAAGAGTTACGATGTATACTTTATTGGAAATAAGGTTTATGTCAAACACCGTAGTTGGAAAAGGAAGACACAAATTGGAGTAAGGAGCCATAAAATGTATAATTTACAGCTCGAGTCTCCAATGGCACTGATAGGCAGTACGGACAAAAGGGACTTGAATGAATTATGGCACAGAAGAATGGGGCACCTACATCATGGAGCCTTGAAGATCCTCAAGAAGACTCTCATGGGAGCTCCAGAACTTAGCACAAGGAAAGATGATGTCTGCAGGGGGTGCGTACAAGGGAAGTATGCCAAGGTAGTATTTCCAAGAAGCAACAGTAGGGCCAAGGGTGTGTTGGATTTGATACACTTAGACATCTACAGAACAATGTCCACGAATGCTCTCAGTGATGCAAAGTATTTTGTCACTTTTATTGATGACCATTCCCGGAAGACATGGATATACTTTCTCAAGACCAAAGATGAAGTCTTTGAGCGATTCAAAGAATTCAAGGCTTTGGTAGAAAATTTAACCAGAAAGCGGATCAAGAATTTGCGATCAGATAATGGTGGAGAATATATTGATAAAGGCTTCAGAAGATTCTGCGAAAAAGAAGGCATCAAGTGAGAATGGAAAACTCCATACAATCCAGAGCAGAATGGAGTAGCAGAAAGAAAGAATAGGACCATTGTGGAAGCTGCGAGGGCGATGCTGTATGATCAAGACATGCCCAAATTTCTATGGGCTGAAGCTTGCAATACAACAGTGTATGTGCAGAACAGGGTGCCTCATAGAGCATTGGGAAAAGTGACTCTTGAGAGTGTGCTCATTGGCAGCAAGCCTGAGGTGAGCCACTTCAGGATATTTGGCAGTCTAGCGTATTGCCACGTACCTGATGAGAAGAGGAACAAATTAGATCAGACTGAAGAGAAGGGATACCTTGTGGGATATAGAGAAAATGCGAAGGCATATTGTATCTATATTTTCGAGAACAGGAAGATTGTAGTAAGGCGGAACGTGAAATTCATGGATGAGAGAGCCTTCAGGAGATCTCGAGAAATCGCTGCAGATACGCAGTCTAAGAAGGATCCACTAGTAAAACCACAACTGTCTACAAAAGATGGCTCTAGTGCCTCTCCGCGTCACAAGGATTCTGAGGAAAGTTCTTCCGAAGAAGTGCAAGAAGGAAAGCAGGTAAATCCACCCACCACCAGTGGAAGGACGAGTAGAGAACTCCAATAGACTCTGAGGGATGCAAAGGAATTGATTGGAGCCCCTAGAAATGAGAAGAGGGTATGTAGGCAACCAGAAAGGTACAAGACATTGGTAGCACAGGTTGGAGAACCCTCTAGTTTTCGAGAGGCAACTCAACATCAGGTGTGGGTAGATTCTATGGTGGAGGAGTACATCTCCATAATGATAAACAATGTGTGGGAAGTAGTCCCTAAACCTTAGAATAGATCGGTTGTAGGATCAAGGTGGATCTACTAGATCAAGTATGCTGTAGATGGTAGCATAGAGAAGTTCAAAGCCAGGTTTGTGGCTAAGGGGTATGCACAGAAGGAAGGGATCGATTATGAAGAAACCTTCACCCCTAGCTTGGTACACTTAGATTAGATCTGTCATCTCTCTTGCAGTGCAGATGGGATGGGAAATTCACCAGATGGATGTCAAGACAACGTTCTTGAATGGGGTGATGGAAGAGGAAGTGTACATAGAACAACCAAAGGGCTTTGAGATGCATGAACATAAGACTCATGTATGCAGGCTTAAGAAAGCCTTGTACGGACTGAAGCAAGCCCCTACAACATGGTATGGGCGAATTGATAACTACCTGCAGAAGATGAGATTTTTCAAGAGTGATGTAGATCCCAACCTCTACTATCTAAAAGTAGGGGATGAGCCACTAATTCTCGTATTATATGTAGATGATCTGTTCTTAACTGGATCATCTAAGCTCATCAAAGATTGTAAGGAGAGTTTGGCTATCGAATTTGACATGAAGGATCTGGGGCAGATGCACTATTTTCTTGGTTTGGAGGTTTGGCAGCAAAAGGGAGAAATCTTCCTTGGGCAAGGAAGATATACTACATAGATCCTGAAGAGGTTTCAGATCGAGGAATGTAGACCCATGGCTATGCCAATGATTACAAACTGGGAGAAGATTGACACATCCGAGGATGATGAGGTTGACCCTACCTTGTATAGGCAACTCATAGGATCATTGATGTACCTGGTCAACACTAGACCAAACATTTGTTATGCAGTGAATGCCCTCAACCAGTTCATGGTAGAACCAAGGAGGGCTCATTGGGCAGCAACCAAACATGTTCTCAGATACTTGAAGGGGACATTCGAGTATGGGCTGAAGTACACCAAGGGCAATGGAATCCAATTGAGTGGGTTCATTAACGCAGATTGGGACGGAAGCCCAATGGATCATAAAAGTACCAGTGGGTACTGTTTCAGTCTTGGATCAAGAATGACTTCCTGGTGCAGTAGGAAACATAAATCCGTGGCACTAAGCTCAGTCGAGGCTGAATATATGGCCACTAGCACAACTTCGTGTGAGGTCGTTTAGCTTCATAAGTTGCTCATGAACTTGCTCAAGCAGATGATGGAAATGACCATAATTCTGTGTGATAATCAGAGTTGCATCAAGCTCTCTGAGAATCTTGTGTTTCATGACCGGTCGAAGCACATTGACATTATGTGTCACTTCATCAGAGATTATGTCCAACGAGGAGCTGTACAGTTGAAGTGCATTCCTACAAGAGAACAAGTGGCAGATATCCTCACAAAATCTCTGGGTAAGATTAAGTTTACTTACTTCAGGGAAAAGATGGGGATGGTCGAGAACCCATTCCAATAGAGGAGTGGGTGGACTTTAGATTTAGAGGGAGCTGCAGTACGGATGAGGCAATGGCAGAGATGGTGTCATAGGCAACAGTACAGAGGGCGACAATGCAGAGATGAGGGGCAGCAGCCAAGACATCAACATTGCAGCAAATGCTTTTGTTCAAAGCGAATATAGTTGGTACCCTGCTTGAACACTTTCCTCACTAAGAGGGAGTGTTGATTTTGTAGCATTGGAAAGTGTTCCAAGTCTCATATTTTTGGAAGAGGCTTGGACATCAGTTTTCCAAAGAGCCCAAAAACCGTTTTTGGAATTTCCACTCAGATCATGCTTTATTAAAATAATTAATTATTTTAAAGTGATCCCTAAGTCTAAACTTAGGGAGATTAAATAATTAAAGGGTATTAATAAAGCAGAGTGTGAATCTTCTAGAAAACACAGATAAAGTCATCTTTTAATCTGAGCCATTTATTAGAGATCTAATTTGGGTTGTTGATTCATCAGCGAGAAGACTATAAGAGAAGGCTTGAGGGTCATTTGGAAAGCAAGTCGAGCACACTCTCAGTACCCGAAGGAAATCGATTTTGAAGTAAGAGAATTTAATTTTAGAGGGCGAGGTTGTAGAGGCGGAGTTGCAGACGCAAAAGGAGGAAAGGGAAGTCTTCAGAGGAAGAAGAAGGTAGAAGGAGGACGTAGAGGGAGCAACGCTGAGTAGTAGCACTGGCCCTCCACGTAGTCTAGCGTAGTGACTATGCAGAAGGCCACACAGAGTGCGTAGAGGGAGGAAGGGTGCCTCGAGTGTGTCAAAAATTCTTCCGAAGTGTTCGGAAAAATGATATCAGGTGTATGCTAGACATCTGCTCGTCATATTTTCTGTAAAAGATTTCCACTGCTGAAGAATAATATAAACCCTCATCTGCTGCACCGGTTTTCCACATTGGGTTTTTTCGAGGACAATTGTCCAAAAATAACTGTGTTCATGTGATTGTTTCTATTGTGTTATATGTGTTCTATTTGTTCTTTTGCTTTTAATTAAGTGAATACTGCAACTGTGTTTATTTCAGAATTTACTGAAGCATTTGTAAATAACTTATCATAAATAAGTAGGCGAAATAAATCAATCACTGCAGTAGTATTTAAGATTGAAAATTTTACACATGTGATTTTATGTAGTTGATGTAAAGAAGAAAAATAAAATTATTATTGTAATGCTTGTCTCATGGGTTTCATGAGCAAGGAATTTTATTTTTAGTGATGGCTCCCATTGTGAGCCCTTAGGATTTGTCATCTAGTCATAAAAGTCAATTTGAGTCTACGTCATGTATGAAGGACCCTTTTTGGGCATGTTACATATTTCTATAAGTCATTAAAAGAGTCAAAGGACCCTACAATACAAGCACAAGCATCTCCTAGCAAGTCAGCTTCAATATGGAATAAATGATCTCCTCCAACAAACATGTCGGCTCACCTTCACTCAAGTCGGCTTAATTGACTAGGAACCAACTATAAATAGGGCAATTTGGATTTCGTTTGAAAGACATAATTCGGTCAATTAGTTCTGAAATATAGAGGTGCGAGGATCACTTAGAAGGAAGCCTAATCATCAACGAAAATGAGAAGGAGGTAGAGCGAAGTTCTTAGCTTCATTTTTGGGTCTGTTTTAGGGTGGGTTTTTTGTCACACATGTGAAGAAGAAGGATATCATCTACTGTAATCAGGCCGAGAAGGTTACAGTCATCCAAGATAATCGAATTGGGATAAGTACAAGTCAAAAGGGAGGCCGAGACAAGCTAGAAAGAGACCCTATCCAAAGTGAAGGAAATCAAGGCATAAGAAAAGGTCCTATGCATAAGTAAGGGTTTCTAAATTAGGGTCAAGGATTGCAAGCCTAATTCAAGAAGGCTGAAAGTCTGAAGAAGAAGGAAGCCGAAGTTGAAGAGGAGCCAAGAAGAAGGAAAAAGCAAAAGGTTGACTATTGTTTACTAAGGATTCCATCAAGGGAACTTGTGTCCTGGTCTTGGAGTGGCAAGTAGGTCAAGGGTCTTGGTCTTGGTATTCATCAATTGAAGTCTCTATAAGAATAAGAATTTGTTTGGGTTTTCCTCTCAAGTGGGAGAGGTTTTGGCCCTGGCTGATATCCTATATTTTGTGTTTCTTGTCTCTTTATGGTTTATGCATTGGTAGTTGTTTGATGAACAATACCATTATAATAAACTAAGTAAAATAATATCCTAATCTAAGAATTAAAAATCATTCAAAAGCAATTATCAAATTGAAGAGAAATCACTTAACCTTGATGCCCTAGATTTATCAACATGGTATCAGAGCTAAGGTGACAAAGTCAAGAAAGGGCATCTTATCAAGGGACACTCAAGGATCAAATCTCGAGAAAGACACCAAAGAAAATTGAAGGATATCAAAGTGAAGTCGAGATCTACAATGAAGTATCAAACTCTAGATCAAAGAATAAGTCTACACTAGCAAATGTTTTTGGATCCTCTAGTCATCATCAAAAGACCACAAAGACCCTCATCAAGTTGAAGAGATCTACAAAGCAAAGTAACCCGAATTATATACATCCAAGAGAAGCACTTCAAGGACAAAGATCACATTATCATCTTGGAGAAAGTTGAAACTCTAGAAGCATTTATGGGATCTGTACTCATTCATCACTGAAGGAGTCGAAGTATCTTGAAGGCTAGTTATCCAAAGAAGGCTATATTAAAGGGCATTTTCATCATCATCAAAAGGTTATAAGGCTTGTTCACTCTCATTGAAGTAAGGTTATTCCCATTGAAAGACACCTTCAAGAAGTCATCGTTGATCTTCATAAAAAAAGACTCCACCATCAAAGGATCCAAAGGGATCTCCCTCTTTGTGGGATCAAGGATCATTATTGAAGAAAACTATATTCATCAAGGAGAAGTTTTCTATTTTCTATATCATCATCAACATCAAGAAAGCAACAAGGAAAAATAACATCCTATCAAGTAAGTATATTTATGTCCACACCTGAATCTGTCAAAATGTATTTTTGCAAGTAAAGCAACAATTTGGTTGGGGCTCCAAACTATCTTGCATGGAAGAAAAATATAGATCTGAATCTCATTGAAAATGAGTTTATGGAACATGTCAAAGGATCAACCACTAAACCAGGAGAGGAAGATGCTCAAGCTCTTGTGAAGTATATGAAAGGGGAAGTTAGGGCTCAAAGGATTCTCATAGAATCCATCAGGATCCTCTCATCCCATATGTATCTAAACTCAAAACTTCAAAAGAATCTATGACCAACTGGTAGGGTTGTATTCCATAAGCACTGTAGGGAAGCTATCTCTCTAAGGCAAGAAATCTACAAGTTGAATATTTCAAGGGAAGATGGAATAGCCTCACACTTTATGAGGATATTTTAGATTGGGGATCAACTTCAAGATCCAGGAGAAGTCATGTTTGATAGAGAAATGAATATAGTAGTATTAAATGCACTATTGGAGGAATGAGGTAACTTTACTTCAAGTATTTAGGGGAAGAAAGAAGCTACTCCATTCCATAACTGTGGTCACTATGAAAGATTGAAGAAACAAGGCTAAAGGAAAAATCTAATGTGCGATCATGTGAGAAAATTATGCATATGCTACAATGACGAAAAGAAAAGGAAAATTTAGAAAGTTTGGTCCTCAAAAAAAGAAGAGGAACATGGTTAAGATTCAATGCTATGGGTTTCAAGAATATGGGTGCTATAGAAGAGATTGTCCTAAGCTCAAGAAGGACAATAACAAAAGAGGAAGAGAAGAAGCCCATATCACCGAGGATGTGGAGGAAGATGAAAAGAAGAAGTCCAAGAAAGAGGAAGTAAAATATCTCTACTATGATTGAGATAGTCTTCCTCACCTAGTTCTTTTCAAGTTCTTGTTTTCAAGTTTTCCTGTTGTAAAGTATAATTGTCATGATAAGATTCATGATAGGATGCATCATGGCATCATAGAAGCATTAGAAGCAAGAGCTTGTGACATCATCATAGGGAAGCATGAATGATAGCTGCATTAAGACTATGAAAGGATATAGCTCTTGGTGACCTCATTAGAAGCATAAGTAGTACTTAGGGGAAAAGAGAAAAATAAAAATTCATCTGGTACCAAGCTAATCATACATCGGTTAAAAGGAAACATCTACTGGATGAGGATACTTAAGATCCTCTATTAGAATCTTGATCAGAAGGTTCACCAATCAATAAGGAGAATGTGTTTAATCAAGAATTCCTACTTGGAGGAATTCATGAGAGGATGGTATAATGTCAATAAGCATGTCAAGGGTTTGAACTTCTTTCAATTATCGACGCTGCTGAAGAAAGATGACCTAAAAGAAGAATGAGGTATGTATGCTTTATTTGAAGTCATGTCATATGGTTGGAGAAAATATGGATGAATGCTCTACTTCGAGAGCATGAATAAGAGAAAGGATCTCCTCCACTGAGAAGATGTAGAAAGGCACGGGTCACACATTGGCTAGATGAAATCAACATAATATGTTCTCATCTGAAATATGAGGTGGTTGATAGTAATTGAAGGAATTATGATCGGAGGTTCCTGAAAGGAAATGTGTGGAGAAAGAAAGGAAGAAGACCGTGAACCATGCAATTATGGAAAATGCAATCAACATCCCAGGACTGTGAAATTTGACTATGAGATCTCTAGGGAAGATATGAAAACTCTGATGGAAGTCTGAAAAAGAAGGAGACCCTTGACATTGTATATCTTGTGGAGATGTGTCAATATGTATGCAGGATGCTGATGCGAATCGGAAGATGTCATGATGAAAGATCATCACAAAGGTAATTTTTATTAAGTGTTCATTTCTTGTTTATGGAAAAATATCTGGATGGGCTTATGCAAGGTTGTAAAGGGAAGAGATGTGAATGTCTTCCACTGTTGATGACCATGTAGTAGCATGAAACATCCTTAAGTAAACATGGCATGAAGAAGGCAACATGAAATGAAGGAAAGCAACATATGGGTTGATAGATCACTTTTCGATGAAAGGGATGATGACATGGCTCAAGGATGAAAGTGATGGATGGTCTGTGCCCTACGAAGAAGTCCCAAAACATGAAGACTCCTAAATAATGAAAAGAAGTTCATGTCATCGTGAGGATTTCTTCAAGTAGTAGGTTTTCCCATCATCTCCACCTAAGGAGCTACTATAGGTCCCTAGTTAAGAGGGAGCCTAGAAACAAGTTTCTTACTTGGAATAAACTTGGAAGCAAAATCCCTAAGCCAAGCCTTCCATATGAATGAGTACATTCCTTTATTGGAATAGATATGTCCTTCCTAATTTAGAGGGAGCGATAGACACATCTTTCTTGTCTTCACTTGGGAAGACAGAATGTAGGATTGGGTAAACATCCAGCATCCGATGCTCTTTGAGGTTGTGTTAGGGCATCCAAGATAAGAGTAGTCATAGAGGACCAATATTCTTTGAGAACCGGGAATTGAAGATATGAATAGTCCTGGTGGAAAACACTCTGAGAACCTGGGTAGAGTATGTTCCAAAAGAGACAATGATGATAGTGTCTATACATCATTGGTCTCTCCAACATTGTGCTATGATCTTGTAGAGAGATATAACTTTTAGTCAAGGCATTTCTATGTGACAATGTTGGTTGATATGATGCTATACAAATGTGTTACCAATCTGATTCTTCTTATGAGAATTATTCAGATTGAGAATGAAAAAGTACCATTATGAATACCTCCCTAGTTAAGAGGGAGTGTTGAAAAGTGTAGCTAGGTTTGGTATTCATAATGACATGTAATTGTGATTTTATGTAATTGATGTAAAGAATAAAAACAAAATTATTATTGTAATGCTTGTCTCATGGGTTTCATGAGCAAGGAATTTTATTTTTAGTGATGGCTCTCATTGTGAGCCTTTAGGATTTGTCATCTAGTCATAAAAATCAATATGAGTCTATGTCATGTATTAAGGACCCTTCTTGGGCATGTTAAATATTTTTATAAGTCATTGAAAGAGTCAAAAGACCCTCCAATACAAGCACAAGCATCTCCTATCAAGTCGGCTTCAAGATGGAATAAATGATCTCCTCCAACAAACATGTCGGCTCAACCTCACTCAAGTCGACTTAATTGATTGGGAAATAACTATAAATAAGGCAATTCAATTTCATTTGAAAGACAAAATTTAGTCAAGCAGTTCTAAAATCTAAAAGTGTGAGGATCACTTCGAAGGAAGCCTAATCATTAGCAAAATGGAGAAGGAGGTAGAGTGAAGTTCTTAACTTCATTTTTGGGTTTGTTTTAGGGTGGTTTTGCTGTCACACATGCGAAGAAGAAGGAGAAGGGTACAATAATCCAAGGTAATCGAATTGGGATAAGTATAAGTGAAAGGGAGGCCGAGATAAGCTAGAAGGAGACCCTATCCAAAGCGAAGGAAATCAAGGCATAAGAAAAGGTCCTATGCATAAGTTAGGGTTTTTGAAATAGGGTCAATGATTGTAGATCTAATTCAAGAAGGCTGAAAGTCTGAAGCAGAAGGAAGTCGAAGTTGAAGAGGAGCCAAGAAGAAGGAAGAAGCAGAAGGTTGACTATCGTTGACTATCGTTGACTAAGGATCTCATCAACGAAACTTGTGTCTTGGTCTTGGAGTGACAAGTAGGGCAAGGGTCTTGGTCTTGGTCTTGGTATTCGTCAATGGAAGTCTCTATAAGAAGAATAATTTGTTTGGGTTTTCCTCTCAAGTGGGAGAGGTTTTGACCCTAGTTGATAGCCTATATTCTATGGCTCGTCTCTTAATGATTTATGCATTAGTAGCTGTTTAATGAAGAATAACACTATAATAAACTAAGTACAAGAAGATCCTACTCTAAGAAGTAAAAAACATTCACAAGAAATTATCAAATTGAAGAGAAATCACTTAACCTTGATGCCCTAGATTTCTCAATAATTACATCATGCATTCATTAACAATTCATTTACTAATGAAAACATAATGAGAGCCATAACTCAAGTATGTCATAAACCATGCTTATAATCAACATATAATCAACAAAATAACAATGCTAGAATAACAATTAAGATCACATAATAACAAGTAAATTTACCCATAAAATACAAGAGGAAAGGAACTCTTATTAACATATGAAAAATGCAACTAGGTCAGGGACTTCCACGTACCACCCGACCATAGATTGGGTTGAACCAAATATTTCTTTCAGGCAATTACTCCTGTTCCATGTTTTAAGCGTGAATGTGGGATATCATGGAATAACCCAAACAAAACCAAACTAGGGCTTTCAGAGGTCAAACTGCCTCAACCCTCAACCAATGATTCCACCTCATGGTCGGATATCACTAACCTTCACCAGATCGGTCTCTACCCAAGCTGTCCAGGGCTCTAGAGCATTTATTCCAACCAGGGCTTCCAGGACTAGTAACTAAACCCACAACTATAAGGAACATAAGCACCAATCAGAAAAACAAGGTAAACCCACAACACCATGGCTATCCAGGAAATGGCAAGGATAGGCAAAACCACTGTCAATCTAGACAATCCCCCATGCCAATGACATATCATAACCAATCAACCACATGCATATGCCATGCATGTAAAAACTAGCAAGGAAGCCGTACATGCAACTCGATACATGCAAAGCAATCCAACTATAGATGTTGATCTCGTTGTCCTCTTGCGCTTTCCCGCTTTCCTTTGCCTTGTTTTCCAAATCCAATGTGCTCCAAGAAACTCTAAGTGTCCGAGAGTATGAGATAGAGAGAGAGCTACAAAAATGAACTATCAAAATCCAACACTTACAAAAGCCATGAAATGATCTTCATAAGTCTTTTTATTAATGAGACCTCTATTTTCTGTATTTTCCATTATTTTCCTTCAATTTCCTTTCACATGCAACCTATGACCTTTCACTTTCCTTTTCTCTTATTTGTCATTATTTTCATAAATAAATGCCAACAAATGTCACTTTGTCTTTCCAAAGCCTTTTCCATTTCCTTTGCCAATTTCCATAGCCATTAATTAATCACAAGTGATCCCCGTTGTTATGTTTTTTCCCAACTTTTAGCTTGGAATACGTGTTCCATGATCAAGGTCTTATATTTCATTTATTAACTTTATTACATGAAGTTTTAATGTGGGGCTGTTACAGACCCTTCCCCCTTAGGGGAATACCATCCTTGATGTTCAATGACACGTATAACAAAAAAGCTCCCTGAAAATCAAAACATACTGCCCATGGAGCTTTATAACTCAACTCATTGCAATATTTACAATGACCACTGCTGCAAACATGACAATGATACCGTTTACTGGAGCTTTACAACACAAATCATTACGATATTTATAATAAAAACCGCATATACTTATGCATATTTGCTTCAACTAACAAATAACCATACTTTCTATGGAGCTTTATAAATCCAGCTCGATACAATATTTACAATGATATACACATATATACATACAGATTTTCTCAACGAGCAAATAAAAGAATACACTGCATGAATCCGCAACATGAGAATCTAGAGGCTCACACCTCCACCCTTAAAAGTATTACCAGGATTCACCTCCTTCCCAGGAAGTCCAAAATACAATGCTAAAGTCAAACCTGCTTCCAATGTCCAACGCTACAATCCTGCGCCACTGTCCTCTTAGTGAAAAATTACCGACTCATTGTTCTAGGGCACACTCCCAATGTGCATATGATCCCATCTGGAAATGCTAATTACAAAAACAAATCCACCCCTGACCTTCTCTTCTGTGCTACACAGTCCCTCGGGAAATCCGGTCACCCCCTTCTGTGCAGTCATACACCTTCCAAGTTCTGTGGGCATCCCCTTCTCTGCTACACAGTCCCTTGGGTGACCCCTCCATTGGTAAGGCTTCCTTGCATCAGAAGGTTCAAACACAACGCATATCCTTGCCTCAAAACCATCATACCAATCATAACATGCTCATGGAAATCAATGGACACTATTGAGTACCAATGTCCCACAATGAATCTGCTCCTGAAGTGCTTTACCAACATACTGTTGCATGTTCCAATTACTTTTTGTCGTTGTTGCTAATTATTGCAATCAATTTCAACCACCCAACCTAGAATTTCCATGCTTTCGTGTACCAAGCACATAATTTCCATTAAATTCAAAATAAATTGAAATAAATTCACATCATACCTCATCGGTAGCTCGTCAACAAGCTACACTTGCAATTCTGTTTATTTCCAGTCACAACAAGTCAAACTAGCTCTTTAAACAAATCATCATGTATAAACATATCACACTTGGTTAGCTCAAACTAAACCATCATAAATCAGAATCATAGATCACATGTGACCGTCATAAATTATAGTCATAGATCACGTGCATAATTAATACGGAAATAAAATATTGATACTTATCCTTAATCGATCCTTAGCTTCTACCTTTATCCTTTGTCCTTTCCGTATGTACACTGGATCAGTTGCCACACTCGATAAACACCTAGTGCCTTCACTTATCTTCAAACATGTACACATACACATAGTGTGCTTCACACCATACAATACATGGACTTCACCTGACATACAACACATACACCTATACCCGATGTACTACATAACACATAGACTTGCATTTGGCGTACGACACAATACATACACCTACACCCAATGTACAACACAACAAAATACATACACAATGTACAACACAACAAATACACGTCACGATACCATGAATACATAATGCACATATACCATACATGCACAAAAAAACATGTACGAATGTCGCACACAATACCACATGTGCACAACACAAGATGTACAACATGCACACAATACCACATGTACAACATGTACACAGTACCATCGGTACACAACACCATCTGCACAACATGCACACAAAACCACATGTACATAACACCACTTGCACAACGTGTATATAACACGAAATGTACACAACACGACATGCACGACATGTACACAACACCACCTGCATACAACACCCCATGTACAATATGTACACAACACCACATGCACACAACACCACATGTACAATCATACACACAACACCACATGTACATAGCACCCACACCGCAACATATGTACAAAACACCGCATATACAACATGCATAAAGCACCACATGTACAAAACACCGCATATCCAATATGCGAACAACACTATCTATACACAACACTACATAAACAACATGTACACAACACCGTATATACATATCATTTTATAAACAACATGTACATAACACCCATATGTACATAACAATGCATAGACAACATGTGCACAACACCATATATACACAACACCTCATGCACACAACATCACAGGTGCAACACGTACAACATATATACAATAGTAGTACTACACATCCATAGATCACACACTGAATCTATGAAGCAACCTTGCTTCTAGTGCCTTTCCACTATTCATGCATGTTCCAACATGTCATTGATCACATTGCTTCCATTCTACTGATGCATCCCTCAACATTATCTGTCCATAACATAAACATAAGCATAACAAAAGCATATAATATAATTTCAAATCCATATGATACCGAACTTTTAGATATGTCGAGGCTACTCTTACCACTTGATTCCTCATAAACCGGGAATCTCTTCATGCCATTCATCTACACAAGCAATCATTCCTCCACAAGAATGATTCTTAACGACCCTATCAGATAATGACATACATACATACATATATACATATAAAAATCAACATAAAACAATCATGATCCCTAACGGCCCTGTCACACACACACACACACACACACACATTAGCATAATCATAATCACAACACAATTACCAAATATCATAAGGTCTAGGTTAAGAGAAATCCCTTTATTCGTGCACACATGCACAACATTGAGAACTATAGTTCCCAACATAGCCAAGGCATTTGATGCCTCAAATCCATATACTTTACCTTTCTCATGATTGTTCTGCCATCGACTAGTTATCTCAATGGACCCAACCAATTCAACCGACTGTCATACTCTTGCCTTCAGGTGCCCTTATACATGCACCAGGCTTCATCCAGGTCTTACATTACTCATTGGGTTTCATCTAGCTCTTTCTGAACTCCATTAACTTTCCTCCTGCCCAACCAAATCCAAAGACTCTCAAAACATAAAAGGAAAGACCAATAAGCAAATAAGAGAAAACCATGAAAAACCAATAGCAATATGACACCACAAGCAAAGTGGCATGATCATGCACCAGACATATACAAAGTCACAATCAAGCGCAACAAATCACAAAAGACGAAAAGCACAAGACTAGCAACAAACACAATGAATCAATCCCCATGATTCCTAGTGCTTCCAAGGGAAAGTTCAACTCGAGTCTTATTCAATATTTAATGGCAGTATCTTTTTCCATTTAATCCCCTGCATCATACTGCCATAACACACACATAATTGTTAGTGCATAAATAATTATAACAACATATCAGTTTTCTTGCCTTACCATGCCAAGCACGCTACCTTGTAACTGGACACGTACATATATTATCTCTCAAGGGAATCCAATTCCCTTGACAGATCCAAATATAACTAGAAAATAACTAATATATTTGTCAAATACATGTTCATGAATATAACACATATCCAAATAATGTCAGACGAAGTCAAGGTTAAGAAGACTTCCTGTATGCAAAGCACTCAGTCGTTTAGAATTGCGGTTCTCAAATATTTCCAAAGGAATTCTCACCCAGTTTCTTTCTTTTCCATTTTTACCTTGCTGCAATTAAGTCTTATTGTGTGCTATCACATCGCCCAACTATTACTTATATAAAGAAATCAGTTGTTACCTTGACATGTTAATGCAAATCGCGTTGCCCTGCAACTGCTCACACATGTCAGTCACACATTCCAAAGATCAAGACATCATGTATATTAGTTTGAAATCAACCTTTACCACGACTAACATCCATCTCATAATCAACTAACAATCATGAGTCATACTGCTACAACTAGCACCTGCTTACACTCAAATGCATATCAGCCGTCTCAACACATATTGTATCAGTACAAATCTATTAAAACAAGATTATTTCTTCATGCAATTTTATAGACACATATTCATATCATATAATTGATCAAACATTCAAACAACATATAAAAATACCGTGCTATATAAACCAAATAGACGACATAATCAAACTCATATCTCAATGTATCTCAGGGGAGGCTATCACATCTACACAAGTCAGTCCAGATTAGCATGATATAACTTCACAAGTATATCTACTCATACCTGAATACCATAACCATAATCATCTGCGTAGAAAAATCACGGTTAATATGATATATGTAACATAAAGATCCTAAGTGCAATGATCATAATCATCATGTGTATGACCACAGCGTATAAAACAAGAAGTTACTATCATTAATGACTATCCGATACATGTGCATATGACCGCATTTATCAACAACAATAGAACGACATACATGTATATAACCATAATGCATATAACAACAATAAACCAACATACCTATATGCCCAACATACAAACCTTTCGATCTGCTCTTACCATAGAGTCTAGTATTGCGACCTCACTCTAATAATATTCTTCTCCCGTTCTATCTCAACCAACATATCAACATCATAACATAACAAGAACATCATGATAACAAAAAATACATAATGACCACCATGATGCATGACTAACCTACCATGCATACGTAACCGCTAACCATGACAATGCATGCATAACAACATATAGACACTGACATGCATAAAAAATGCATATACAACCGACATGCATTCATAAAAAACACATCCCACCATCAACATCATCAAATTCTACATGACAAAACAATTGTAAAAATGACCATCACCATGCATACATAACAAGCACATATACAACCTACATACATTAATGACAACCACACTCTGTCCATCCAGTCCAAGGGTTATCACACAAATAGAACGAAAAACAGACACCACCCAAAGAGAACGAAACATGCACAACCATGCTCTGATACCACCCTGTAACACCCTCCTCCCACACTTACCCAAGTTTACCAGTCCAACGAGGTAAATATGTGACGAAGAGTTACTATGATTCAACCTCCTAGATAACCTTAAAAAAGTGGAATTGACAAAACAAAATGCTACTAACCTCCCTCAGGTGCTAAAGGAACCCCATGGGCTAAACCATCCTTCTAGGTGTCCAAACCCTAAGTTAACTTGCCTTTTCATGGATCTGGACTCCCAGTTGCATGCACATGCTTGCATCCATGTGACTATAGGCCTCCAGTCACATGAATAACCACTGCAAGGGTGGGAATGCAATTTTTTTTAGCCATTTCTGTGCCTGAGACCACAAAATCTATGCCACCTTTTCAGAGCTAGACTCTAGGTCACTGCCCAAAACTTGATGAAACTTTCAAAAACAATAAATGACACAAAGACAAAGCTTCTAACACAAAAATTGATCAAGTACTTGGCCTAACCAAACCCAACCATAACAAACATTTCGTCAAACACATCATGAACATGTAATATACAGATCATATAAACACATATGAACATAGGAACTTCATACTTATCTGAGATTTATCAAGAAGAACCGATGCCTCCTCATAATAGCTGCAAGATCATATATTAGGTCATGCATTCATTAACATTTCATTTAGTAATCAAAATATAATGAGATCCATAACTCAAGTCTGTCATAAACCATGCTCATAACCATCATATAACCATCAAAATAACAATGATAAAACAACCATTAAAATCACATAATAACACGTACATTTACCCATAAAATAGAAGAGGAAAGGAACTCTTATTAACATATGCAAAATGAAACAAGGTCAGGGACTTCCACATACCACCCAACCATACATTGAGCTGAAACAAATATTTCTTTCAGCCAATCACCGTTGTGCCATATTCCAAGCGTGAATGTGGGATCTCATGGAATAACCTAAACAAAACCAAACTAGGGCTTCCAGAGGCCAATCCGCCTCAACCCTCAACCAATGATTCCACCTCACAGTCGGACATCACTAACCATCACCAGATCAGTCTCTACCCAAGCTACCCAAGGCTCCAAAGCATTTGTTCCAACAAGGGCTTCCAAGACTAGTAACTCAACCCACAACCATAAGGAACATGAGCACCAATTAGAAAATAAGGTAAATCCACAACACCATGGCTATCGAGGAAATGAAAAGGCTAAGAAAAATCATTGTCAATCTAGGAAATCCCCCATGCCAATGAAAAATCATACCCAAATAACCACATGCATATGCCATGCATGTCAAAACTAACAAGGAAACCATACATGCAACTCAATACTTGCAAAGCAATCCAAATATAGTTGTTGATCCCGTCGTCCCATTGCACTTTCCTGCCTTCCTTTTCCTTATTTTCCAAATCTAATGTGCTCTAGGAAACTCTAAGTGTCCAAGAGTATGAGAGAGAGAGAGAATAGAAGAGAGAACTCCAAAAATGAACTGTCAAAATCCAACACTGACAAAATCCATGAACTGATACTCAGAAGCCTTTTTATTAATGAGACCTCTATTTTCTTCATTTTCCATCATTTTCCTTAAATTTCCTCCTCACATGCAACCTATGACCTTTTACCTTATTTTTCTCCCATTTTCCATTATTTTCATAAATATGTCAATAAATGTCACTTTGCCTTTCCAAAGCCTTTCCCATTTCCTTTTCCAATTTCCATAGCCATTAATTAATCACAAGTGATTTTTGTCAGTATGTTTTTTCCCAACGTTCAGCTTGGAATACATGTCAAATGACCAAGGTCTTATTTTGCCTTTATTAACTTTATTTCATGAAGTTTTAACCGAGGGATGTTACACAATTCTTTTTGTCCCTTTCCATTAATGTTTTTCTCTTGTTTCATAGCTTTTATATTTCTTAATAACTTCAAGTACTTATTTACATATATGGGAAAGCTCTTTCAATACCCTATGATCCATAAGCCCCTCTCTATAGAGAAGTTTGTTCTCCTCCTCTTTATTGACAAAGTATCTTTCCTATATATAAAAGTCCTAAAAGTACGATTATGTGAACAAGTACCTTGCTTATATATAAAAGTTTTAGAAGCACAATTATGTGAAAAAGTAATCTCACAAAAGTAGATATGGATAGGAAAAAACCTTCTAGTATGTTTAGGAAGCTTATTAGTGAATGCGAAGCTAGTTATATGGTAGCAGTTCTCTTGGATTAGCTTCAATTCACAAACGCAGTTGTGAACTAACCCTAGTTGGCCCTAAGAGGCCCGATGTAATGAAGTATCTCACTATGGATGTATTTTTTATCTCAGCTGAACAATTGATGAAATCTAATAGAAGAAGAAAAATTGATTGAGGATTTTTCCCCCTTGTGGGGTTTTTCCCTGGCTTTCAACCAATCCTAGTGTCTCAATGTGTGCATGTTTTTTTTTTTCCTGATGTTCGTCTTATTGTTCCGCTGCATTGTCGTTGATGTTGTTCTTTTTGCATAGTCGCTAATGTTGTGACGATGTTATGAGGTGAATTCATGTTTAAATACTGAAGATTATATAAATGCAATCATCGAAAGCAAAGAACAATATAGCCCTAAGGAAAATCAACATGGTATCAGAGCCGGGCTAGAAGAAAAGTCATTGAGATCACACCCCTTGAAGCCACTGATGATGAGGAAGTGAAGAAGTTGGAGGCCTAAAATAAAGCCAAGTTTTGAAGGAAACCCTAGGCAACCTTGTTCTAGTAAGATGAGATAGGGTTTGGTAAATAACATGAGTTTAGGGTTTGGAATAAACCTATGAATTATGCTTGGAAGAAGGGTATAGATATGATTAACTCAAAAGGGTTCAAGCTCGCACCTGTGAAGAAAGTAATTTTACCTATGGCTACAAGGTTGAAACAAAAAAATTTTCGGTTGTAGCCACATGCTTGATAGGGTGCTCCATGTGAATGTAGAGATACAACCACACTCATGGTCACTAGCTTCGTGCCACTGCGACCTAAGAGACTTTTGACAGTTGACCGCTGACTTTTACCATTGATCGCAGGATTGGAAACCTTGATATGGATCAGATCTATCTATTAGGCTCATCTCTTGGACATTGGTTGGTTTGTTTTTCTAAATAGTCTCTTGAAGATTCAATGTAACCCTAGATGGTCTAGTTAGTCCTGGCTTCTGATGAAGACGATTGAAAATATTAAGGCCAACATTGATATATGGATGACACACAACAATGACTCTTGGAAGCTATATCAAGAAGGATCATATCACCTTCCTCCATCCTTGTTAAAGACGAGTACTTCCTAAACTTTTATCATCTATTTATGATATTGTTCTTGTTTCAACTTATCATTGAGATTATTACTTATCTTTCCCGCATGTTTGAGTATTTACTTCTAACTTCGTTTTAAAGATATGGTAAGCGAATCCTTCTTGATGATCATATGGATGTTAAATGGTGTAGGAAAAGAGAGATAGTACAGGTAGTACTGAAAGAGGAAAGCTAGTACTGGAAGAAGTTGGTGTAGGAAAAAGGAAAATGGAGCATATATTCAAGTTGACAAAGCAACTACAATATGCAAGTGTTACAGCTGCTAATGGAAAAAATGTGCTACAAGTTGTTAAAGGTATCTGAATATTACAAGGTATGTATAGTATATTGTTTTAGTATTATGCTTTACCTAGGATGTTGGATGGAAAGTTGAGCCTTGGGTTATGACAAGAATATCACCCTCATGAATGACTTGATTCATGCATACAAATCACATGCATATGAAATTAAGTTTGATTTCTGGTTCATGTGATATATTGGTAACAATTAATATGATCTCCTTGATATATGAGATTTGGATACCTATCATATGATTTTGTAAAGTAAGATCTAAAACATTGATTTTGATGTGCGGTAACTTGATATTGTTTTCAATGCCTGTAATGAGTAAGGTAACCTTGATGACAATAGTGTGGTTGTAAGATTGATCTATTGAATATATTCTTGATAAGGTTCTGATATGATGACTTAAGAACATAGTAAATTTGACATACGTGACAGTGTAGCAGCTGATGATAACTTGTCATGACCATATATATATATATATATATATATATATGAGAATCTGAAATAGTTTGACTCCATGATCTGAAAGTTTCTTGTTGATGCATAACAATAATTTGATAGAGATGTTGATGTATTGATTGGTGATGATTTAAGAGGCTTCCCATTCAGAGGGAGACACCATTGATGAGATCCCAACACCTATTATCATTAACAATGGATTATTAAAAGTCCTATGATTACAGATTGAAACAAGTCTTATAGACATGAATTAATGAACATTTGATATTGCTAAAGATATGTTTTTTGCTAATTATTAGCTAATAGTTCTTTCCTGACAGGACAAGTATATCCCATGCAGTATTAGGATCCATATCTCATGTAGAAATGTTATTATGGTATGTTGGATTGCATTGATGGATTATTGTTATTGGATTTGATGAATCTTGTATCTTCCAGATGGATTTTTGTATGCACTCTGAATTAGACAGAGTCTGGTCATATATAATTGGGACAAAGACATGTTCATGGTTTGAGATGATGTTGCTATATGAGACAAGCTTAGGTTTGTGGTTACTGTCTCCCTACATGAGAGGGAGAAAGGATGAACATGTATTATCTTCTTTATGTCATATATTTTCTTTAACATATGATGTCCTATATGAATAGGAAAACAGAAAACTGCTTGCTTTTGATCCTCATCAACAGGTTGTTTGAGTCGGTACTATATATGAAGACTTTGATATGTTTTTTATCTTTAGGGAGAAACTTGGATTGATGGATGTGACCCTCTTGGGTAAGGGTCTAGAATGATCGAGGATATTGAGCTATGCTATTCTCTCCTATATGAGCTCCCAGGGAGAGAAATTAAGCCATAGAGATCTTGGCGTTGACGAGACTCGTGGACTGCTGAGTATACCCCGGCTGGTATCTGGTTTTCCCACCCATTTGGGAAATGGGTGTTGGTTGCTTGAGTTAGGCGTGATCCTTACCATTTATGGTTAGTGGTATCTTGCTCAAGCTAGATATGCGTTTGTTCTTCCACTTGACTCATTAGGGTCGAGTTGGGAAGATCAATAGATAATAGGATAGGCGTGATCCTTCCATTTATGGTAGATGCTATCCATCAAGTTATCACCAAGCAGTGCGATAGGCGTGATCCTGACCTCATAAGGTTAGTGACATCCCTCCTATTTTTTGCAGGTTCCAGGTGGTAGCATTGACTCCCCGATGATGAGGTTTTTGGGTAATAGCATTTCTCTTTGCTGGCAGTTTTCCCGGGTAGTAGCATTGGCTCTCCGCTGGTAGTATTTTAGGGGCCTCTAAATTAGACATAAATTAAGGCCCATCTAACCTTTCTTAGGCCCATCTACATGAAAATATATATTAAATCTCTCCTTCTACACTTAATAATTTTTTCTTATGCTTTAATATTTTTTTAGGAAGGTTTAAAGGTAATTGCATATTTGTGTCTAATATTGGTTATTTTTGTCTAATATTGTGAGAATATTTGGCAGATTATGCAGATTTGGAGAAGGAGATAATTTAGGGACTTTCTCCCTGCCACTGGAAGATCAAGATTGAAGAATAAATGAGCACAATATCGGGAAATTATTAATAAATCTTGGATAGATTCAAGGGGTTTGTCCACCCTCCTTAACTATCAAAGGAAACTAAGCAAACTGAAGACAACGTGCACTCAATCTATGGTTTACTTGGAGTCAAAGTGGACTCAACAAATATTTTCTAGGGAGTTGTTGGTAGCTACCCTTGAGGATAAATAAAGCCGATCAAGAGCTAATTAGGGTCAATTCCGGGGGATTCCAGTCGATTTTCCTATCCATTCAATGATAGTCAATTCCATTTCCATTCCATCCCATGCCATTCTTTTCCATTCTATTAGGTTTTTGCTGTTTAAGACCTTCGAGATGTAATGAGACTATATTTTTGTAATGCAATGAATAGTTAGATGTTGTTTTATTGATCTAGTTTCAGAAAGCAAGGCTCATGGGTTAGTGCCCAATCCATGTGCCTCAACTTCTTTGTTGTTTTCATTATTTTCTTTCTGTCATTTAGCTAGTTTTATTTCTGATATTTTCATTGCTGTTATAGTTTGTTGTTGTATATTTAATCTTCTTATATGTGATGTCGAATAGTTGATGAACTCCATAAAACTGTGAGGCAACCTTCCCCTCTCATCTCTGTCGATAGAGCTCGAGGAGGGTAGATCTTCCCGCAGACCAAAAATTCTTTATGTTTATGATTCACTGCGTCTCAGATTAGAGTAGAGTGCAATAACGGTTTCAGTATTTCTTCCACTGTGTTATCACACATTTTTTCTTCTTATGTTTTTCCGTGCATGAATCGACAGGTTTGTTTGCAAGAATCAATATTAAAGTTCCGGAGAATTTCACCCTCGCCTTCTCGCTTAATTTTCCATCTCTGTTTTCATGCTTCCAAACGCCTCTGTTACACTCTATTCCCTCCTTCTTTTATTGCAGTTGTCGCCCTTCTTATTCACAAAACACTTGAGAAACCATCAAAGTTGGACCTCCACCTTTTCTCCTTGAATCTCCCGTATCGCACTTCACACTTCGCAACCTTTTCCTTTTTTCCTTTAAAATACTTACCGCAATTCCATTCATATCGCATTTTGCACTTCACAACCTTTTCTTGAACAACACTTCCGCTACCCCTCCAGCTTTGCGATATTGCGAATTGCGATATCGCATTTCGCATTTTGAAGTCTTTATCACATCGCATTTTACATTTCACAGTCTTTATCCCATCACATTTCGCAACATTTCCCCTTTTTCCTTTTAAGGCTTACCGCAATCACAAATCACATTTTCATGTGGTTCCCGTTAATACTTACCACTCCCGATGCCGATTGCGATATTGTCATCGCACTCTGCCATTGGTCCTACCGCCACGTCACCCATCTCATTTCTCATTTTCCCAATTTCAACCTTATCGCAATCACATTTCGCATCACCTTCTCATATCGTATTTCACATCTGCCTCCCGAACAACACTTCTGTCACCTCACCCGATTTGCGATATTGCAATTGTGATTTCGCATATCGCATCTCGCATTTCTATCCGCCAATTATAACTCCGGCATCACATATTTCAAGCCTCCCACTCCAAAGCATATTTACGATATCATAAGATTTAATGAAGTCTAAACCCATCTTTCCACCTCCAAGCCTTGTCCCATGTGTTAAGCCTTCCATTAGCATCTTTATCCCTTTCTTCCCCAAAGTGAAAATCAACACTTGTTCAATTAGAATTAATTCATGGATAGCTTAGATGCATGGATAGAAGCATGGTAGATAGAGCATGAGATAAGTAGGGTGTGTTTAACCGATTTTCCAAGTTAAGTGTGTTTTAAATTAGTTTCTTTTTCTGCCATTTATTTTCAGCAAGTTAAATTAGTTCCCTTTCCCGTCATTTGTTTTCAGCAATTTAATTTAGTTTCCTTTATTTCATTTCCTTTTTGCAATTTATTTTAGTTTCATTGAAGTGTGACAGACTTCACCGATAAAACCTAGAAGTAGCACCCTTTCATAGGGCGGAAGAGGATGACATGAGTAGAATGCATCTGCTGTGTATATAACACTGTCACCTCCAAGTTTGTACGAACCCCGGGTTGATAAAGTAAAGTAGGGAAACCCCTGGGAGTTGCAGCACTCTTGGTGCAATACCAGGGCTCACCACTTTTTGGCATCGTTGCCGGGGAGGTGTCTAGTAGATGCTTTGATTATGTTTTAGCATTCTTTTCTGCTTTCGTTTTTCATGTTGTTTCCGAAATATTGAAAAATACAAAAAAAAAATGATTTTCATGCCTCATAGGAGTAGGGATACTCAGAATTTAAAAAAAAAACTTCTCCAATACCAACCCTTCCACTTGACCACGTGGTGCAGTAAGAACCACATCACCATACACTTTTGAAGGTAGAGGAGATGGATGGATCTGATGACAATGAAGATCTTATAGGGTTTCCCATTTAAGATATGGACATCAGTGTACATATGAAGAACATCCTTCCATATTTCCTTCCCAACTTCCATGGTATGAGGACAGAGGATCCAAAAAAAATTCTCTTTGAATTTGAGATCTTTGTAGATCTTATGGCTACTTATCACACACTCAAAAATTGAGATTGTTTCCTGCAACATTGAAGGATAAATATCTTAAATGGTTCATGAGTCTAGGTACTAATTCAATAAGATCATGGAATAATATGCAAAATATATTCCTAGGAAAATATAAAAACCATGTTTTTAAAGAATAAATTTTTAGAATGGATCAAAAAGAGGATGAGAGCCTTGAGGATATCATAGATAGGTTCATGTTTAATGTTAAGAGGGAAAAATTGCATCATCTAGGATTTTACACACTAAAAACCCTCTTACTTGGAACAATTAGGGATGAGTGGATTGATATCCTTAATCTCAGGAGTAGAGGAAATGTATACCAATTGTCATTTGAATAAATTTGTGAAACATGTAAGCGCATATCAAGAGGAAGGGAAAGAGTAAGTAAATTTGCCTCAACATTGGTAAGGCAAGATGAACTTGGAAATTTTGTTGACAACTTTAAAACATAAATTATTAGCAATCTAAGTGAACAAGTAGAAATGTTAAGAATGAAAAATGAACAAAAAGAAGATGTTGATATTTTTGTTATCCATGCAGAATCATATGCTACTAAATGTTGTCCATCATTCCCCAAGTTTAAAGAATTTTACCAGGAAGACAATGGAGCAAGGCAATCACCAAATAAGCTATGTTATGTAGCTCCAAGGATACCTTGGTAGCCTAGTCAACTTGATATGATGCAAGGGCCCACTTCACAATTTCAAGCTTATTCACATCCCTCTCAAAATAATTGGGACACATTCCCTCCTTGGCAACCTCAGCCATCTCAACCCGAAAACCAATCGTGGCAATGTGGTTGGCAAGGACCTTATTGGGAAAATCCACAATATCCTCCATACCAAACTCCATATTATCCCTACCATCCACCTCCATGACAACCACAACCTCAACTATATCCATCTCATATATCCACCCCCACTTAACTACCTGTACCACCATTTCCAAACCTATACAATGAAGTATTTCAGCTCACATACAATGCTGAGGTACAACACTTCCAAACATCTCCTCTTGATCTACCTTCCTTATGCACATGAAAATATATATTAAATCTATCCTTCTGGACTTAATAATGTTTTCTTATGCTTTAATATTTTCTTAGGAAGGTTTAAATGTAATTGCATATTTGTGCCTAATATTGGTTATTTTTGTAAAATATTGTGAGAATATTTGGCAGATTATGCATATTTGGAGAAGGAGATAGTTTAGGGATTTGCTCTCTGCCACTGGAAGATCAAGATTGAAGAATAAATGAGCACAATATCAGGAAATTATTTAGAAACCCTGGAGATATTCAAGGGGTTTTTCCACCTTCCTTAACTCTCAAAGGCAGCCAAGCAAACTGAAGACGATGTGCACTCAATCTATGGTTTACTTGGAGTCAAAGTGGACTCAACCACTATTTTCTAGGGAGCTGTTGGTAGTTGCCCTTTAGGATAAATAAAGCTGATCAAGAGCTAATTAGGGTCGATTCCAAGGGATTCCGGTCGATTTTCTTATCCATTCGATGATAGTCGATTCCTTTTCCATTCCATTTGCATTCCATTCTATCCCATGCCATTCTTTTCCATTCTATTAGAATTTTGTTGTTTAAGACCTTCGGGATGTAATAAGACTGTATTTTTGTAATGCAATTAATAGTCAGTTGTTGTTTTACTTATATAGTTTCAGGGAGAGAGGCTCGTGGGTTAGGGCCCAATCCATGTGCCTCAGCTTCTCTGTTGTTTTCATTCTTTTCTTTCTGTCATTTAGTTAGTTTTATTTATGATATTTTCATTATTGTTATAGTTTGCTGTTGTAGATTTAATCTTCTTATATGCACTGTAGAATAGTTGATGAACTCCATAAAGTTGTGAGGCAACCTTCCCCTCTCATCTCTGTCGATAGAGCTCGAGGAGGGTAGACCTTCCTGTAGACCAAAAATGCTTTCTATTTATGATTCGCTGCTTCTCAGATTAGATTAGAGTGCAATAACAGTTTCAGTCTTTCTTCCACTGTGTTATCATGCATTTTTTTCTATTTTTCCGTGCATGAATCCGCAAGTTTGTTTGTATGAATTAGTGTTAAAGTTCTGGAGAAGTTCACCCTCGCCTTCTCGCTTCATTTTCCATCTTTGTTTTCATGCTTCCAAATACCTCTGTTACGCTCTATTCCCTCCTTCTTTTATAGCAGTTGTCACCATTTTTATTAAAATTTGGACCTCTACCTTTGCTCCTCGAATCTCTCGTATCGCACTTCGCACTTCGCAACCTTTTCCTTTTTTCCTTTAAAATACTTACCGTAATTCCATCCATATCGCATTTCACACTTTTCAACCTTTTCCTGAACAACAATTCCGCTACCCCTTCAGCTTTGCGATATTGCGAATTGCGATATCATATTTCGCAGTTCGCAGTCTTTATCCCGTTGCATTTCGCAGTCTTTATCCCATTGCATTTCGTAACCTTTCCCATTTTTCCTTTTAAGACTTACCACAATCTCAAATCACATTTTCATGTGGTTCATATTAATACTTACCGCTCCCGACGCCGATTGCGATATTGTCATTGCACTCCGCCACCAGTCCTACCGCCACATCACCCATCGCATTTCACATTTCACCAATTTCAGCCTTATCGCAATCGCATTTCGCATCACCTTCCCGTATCGTATTTCGCATTTCGCATCCGCCTCTCCAACAACACTTCCGTCACCTCGCCCGATTTGCGATATTGCGATTGCGATTTCGCATATCGCATCTTGCATTTCTATCCGCCAATTATAACTATGCCATCGCATATTTCAAGCCTCCCACTCCAAAGCATATTTGCGATATCATAAGGTTTAATGAAGTCTATACCCATCTTTCGACCTCCAAGCCTTGTCCCATGTGTTAAGCCTTCCATTAGCATCTTTAGCCCTTTCTTCTCCAACCTGCAAATTAACACCTTTTCAACTATAATTAAGTCATGGATAGCTTAGATGCATGGATAGAAGCATGGTAGATAGAGCATAAGATAAGTAGGGTGTGTTTAGCCAATTGGCCAAGTTAAGTGTGGTTTAAATTAGTTTATTTTCTGCCATTTCTTTTCAGCAAGTTAAATTAGTTCCCTTTCCGTCATTTCCTTTCTGCAATTTAAATTAGTTTCTTTTTTGCCATTTATTTTCAGCAAGTTAAATTAGTTTCATTTCCTGTCATTTATTTTCAGCAATTTAATTTAGTTTTCTTTTTGCAATTTATTTTAGTTTCATTGAAGTGTGATAGACTACACCGAGAAACCCTAGAAGTAGCACCATTTCGCAGAGCAGAAGAGGATGACATGAGTAGAATGCATCTGTTGTGTATATAGCACTGCCACCTCCAAGTTTGTACGAACCTCGGGTTGATAAAGTAAAGTAGGGCAGCCCCTGGAAGTTGCAACACTCTTGGTACAATACCAGGGCTCACCAGTATTATTGGGTAGTAGCATTGCTCTCCGCTGGCAGTTTTCCAGGGTAGTAGCATTGGCTCTCCACTGGAAGTATTCTTGGGTAGTAGCATTGGCTCCCCGTTGACGATGATTTCGAGCGGTAGAAGTGGCTCCCCGATTGGTAGAGGGTGGTAGCTTGAGCTCCCCTATGATGTAAGATCATTCTTCTTTAGATTCGAGATTTTCCAACAGTTGGAGAAGAGTAGAGATGATTCAAGATGAGATATGACTTGGTGGAAATGATGATTCCAATTTAAATAATCATATTGATTATTGGATATATGGTGGAAGTCAGATGCTCCCCTATGATGATTCTTCTTCTGTTGTTCAATTGATGATCAAAGGAGATTGAGACTAGATGTGATAAGATATATGTTTTGTTGAAATAGCTATGAGATATGTCGTCGAGTCTAGTAGGGTTTGGAGGATTGATCTCCCCTACCTTCAATTATGCATTATTCTTTTTCTACGAGATTAGGTGTAATGATGATGAAATTACCTGACTTATTATATTGAGTCTTGTCATCTGAGAGTTATTTCTAATGTAGATGGAAATTCCTCCCTATCTGAGAGGATATTGTGGGCATCCTCGTTACCAAAAACAGGACGATAGTCACAATTCCCGAAGAAAAAATGCACTAAAAACATGATGGAATAAAAAAATCCTTTTCTACACTGTTTTCATGAACAAGTGCATAAATTTATTGTGAACAAATAACCTGTACTTTTCCACATGTTCAAGGTCAGTTCATCGTAGTTCACTCCATTTACAGTTCATTCTCAACTTGTATTTTTGCTCTTTATTTTAAGGCTTTCATACATATATTTATTTAGTGGTCTAGAGGCATATGCGGCAAGTCGATAGAAAGTTATTCAATGTCTTTTCTTCACATTTATGCCTAGCTTACAACATGTCTTTTTTTAATTGACCCTAACACTTCGAAAAAAAAACAATCTTTTCAAAATCCAGTGAAAATAAGCTAAAACAATGAATTCAAAATCGAATCAAAATAAGCTTAAAATTCATCTGATATCTTATAATTTAGTGGAAACTATTTTCCTTTTTTTAATAGTTTATCAAAAATGTACTTCTATAAATTGATAAAATTCATAGCTTAAACATAATTCCATATCAATTGCAAATTCTACTTGTTATTTAGAATATTGAATAACACATATAATACACCTAGTCCTTTGAAATTTTTTTAATGGGATATGTCATCCAGAATGATGTGTCACTGCAATGCCCAGACAGATCTATTGAATCTCCATGATTTCAATATTTCATTCTTAACGTAGATTGTTTGATTGCCTCTATGCTTACATATTAATTTATCATTAAATTAATTCTTAAAGAGTTTTGGTGAATAATCAAATTCTCAATATTTGAATCTGAACCTGAACTTTAATGGTGACTATTCCTAGTTCACCTGCAAACCTAAATCCAAATTCAAAATCCAATGGAAAACTAATATATATGAACTTAAAGCTACATTGCAGTTTGGGAAATCTTCAACTTTTTCTGCACATTGGGAAATCCATCAAATCTAATTTTATTTGAAAACATTGAACCAGTAGTACTCATCCTCACCTTGGCACTACTGTGTTATCAAAAACCTTCCTTGCAATTTGAGAAATAAAAAAAGACCACCTCTGCAATCTGGGAAAGCTAACTTTTCTGTTAAAAATAACATACAAATCATTTAAACATTTGAAAGATCTCTGCAACAAACAGAATGAATTTTTTTGTTGTTGCAGGAATAATTGAGACTTTGGGTTGATGAATGCAATTAATGGAGAACTCAAATTAATAAAACTGTCAATGCCTTCTTCGAGTTAGAGTTTGTTTGCAGGTCTTAAATGTTAGCCTAAGATTTTGAATCGTTACAGAGGAAATTACCATTGGAAAGAAACTTCGAATCATGGGTGGCCAAAATATTTTGAAAGTCTCTGATGGGTGGCCAAAATATTTTGTTAACCATTTATTCTTCGACATTACTGCGCACTCCTCCACTTAAAAATGCTGGTCAGAGGGAATTCATATACCGTTGGTCAGTAGTTATCATATCATCATCACCCCTCAGCCATTCTTCTAACTTTGCTGCACCATCTGCTTGAAACTGCATGAAATTTTCACACATGAGCTCCAAATCCTGGTCACTGAACTTGGAAGAAACCATGGCAGTTGATCCCTCCTCCTCATGATTCTGCATTGACTCCACATTCCCTCCTTCCACATCTCTGTAACCACCCGACTTAAGCATACTATCATCATTTTCATTGATAATATTGCTGCTACTAGACCACCGAAAAAGGCTCCCAGCAGCCCGTCGTAAAGCTGACTTGAATCGTGAGTTGGAACTTCCATTAACAAACCCATTGGAACTTCCATTAACAATATCTGTACCTGATGATAATTTCTCTCTGCCATGGTAATCATTCTGATCAATATTGACAGAAGAACATATTTCTGTAACGTTGGCCCCTGTATTTTGCTTCCCCTCTGAATTTGAATCATTAGCATGTGATGATCTCCATGCTGCTCTGCTGGCCCCCTTGATGGCAGAACCCAATGTCGCAATAACACCATTAGCTGACTTGAGTTTTGAGTGTACAAACCCATTGAAACTTCCATTAGTAACATCTGTACCTGATGATAATCCCTCTCTGCCATTGTAATCATTCTGATCAGGATTGACAGAAGAAAATTTTTCTGTAACGTTGCTCCATGTATCTTGCTTCTCGTCTGAATTTGAATCATTAGCCTGTGATGATCTCCATACTGCTCTGCTCGCCCCCTTGATGGCAGAACCCAATGTAGTTATAAAACCATTACTAGATTGGTTTTGTGTAAATGAGAGTTGAAGCATTAGGGCAATTGAGGAATCAAGTTTAGTCATCATGCGTTCAGTGCTAGAAATCCCATAGCGTTCCGTTGTTCTCACACAAGTAATAGCATCTTCCATATTTTCTTTAGCTGTAATTACTTTCTTAGTCATATCAGAAACTCTAACCTTAATAGCGTGTAAATTGTGAGCATCTTTCTGAATTCGTTGTTGGGCATCCGAAAGCCTCATCGAGGTTCCATTTGCCACCTCCTCTATAATCTGCGAAATATTCCCCTGTGCTTTTTTAAGTCCTCCCATTGTTGACTGATTCTACAGACACACGAATGGTATTTGACTGATTCTACAGACAGATGAATGGTATTTGATTAGAAAGCAATGTTATATGATTTGGGTTAAATATATGATTACAAATTACTAATTAGAACGCGTATTAAATCATAATGATCAATATTTTGTTGCTGTCGGCCTAGTGACTCAAATTCCGAACCGAGCATAACGAGCAAACCAAAAAATAAAATATTCTTAAAACTATTATATATATATATATATATATATATATATATATATATATATATATATTTTGGGTATGTTTGGTAGTATTTATTTATTTTTTAATTCTATTTTCATCAACATGTCCAGATACATCATTTCGATTGGGAAAGGGAATTGAACATGTGATGAGTGCTATAACAATCCACTTCATCACCATTTAATAAAGTGAACATAAGTATTGGCAAAACAAACGAATTGCAAAAACCGAGATAACCATGATGCAAAATATTCGTTCTCACCACTGTGGCACCAATGTCTTACCATCATTTCGGTTGTCTTCAAATTGGACTATGCCTTTTTATTTTTTGAAGGTCTTAGCCAAATTTTTGAATTTTAATCAAAATTATATTTGCAAATATAAACCATAAGCATAAGAGAATAATATAAAGATGAGTGGCTCTAACCCAGTCTAACACTTGCTTTAAATCACATATAATAACAAATCTAGCAAATATTAAGATAGATTTCAACCCAATTGACCTCTTACAAACTTGGCCCAACCATCCTCCTACAAGCTGGGCCTAAACAATTTCTTTACAAATTTGGACCAACCAGCTTCAATACACAACTCTTAGTCAAATTATACAAGGACTTGACTAATTGACCTACCACACTTGGTCCAACCGAACCCCCATACAAGACTTTGGCCAACCAACCATTTGCTCCCTAATGGCACACTCCTTAAAAATGATCACATAACCCTCAATTACATATTGCCCCTAAGAAACCCCTTCAACTTGAATGTCTACCCCAACTGATAGTTCATAGCCCAAGACATCATGTGTCCCTCCATTTGTTTTTATTCCACCCACAATCAATCCTTAACCTATGGTGTGCTCCTATTTGTGGTCAGTAGGTGTGATGTGTTACTCTGTTTTGTTATGTCCCTTTGCTCCCTCATTGGTCACATGCTTATACTTTTCCACTGAGTCACTTAAGCTATCATGTTCCTTAATTTCCACTTGAGTTGACCCTTCATTTCCTCTAACTACTCTTCACCTTTGGTCAAGTTGACCCATTGTTTTCTCAACACCAACGCGATGGAAAACTCAACTTTTGTCTCTTCCATGTGACATTCCCTTTGTGGCAACTTGTTCCATTATTCATTTATGTGCATTTTCGTCCTACTGAACCATGGTGCATGTGCTCCCCTCACTTTAAAAATGACCAACCATGTGATTAGCTAGACCCGACGTGCATCTCCTCTTGCCAATCGAGCCCATGGGTACACCTATGCCATTTGACCATACCCACCCAACTTGCAACAATGTGTTATGACATGGTGTGTCATTCATGCCACCTTGGGCGTTCAATGAGGAAACCCCAAATTCATTCAGTACAACCACTTGACTCGATGTGCATCTTCTCTTTCCCATCAAGCCCATGGGCATGTCCATGCCATGCAACCATACATGCCAAACTCGTGATGATATGTTACACATTAAAGAAATATTGGGTCTAAAATGGGTCTACAAAAAAAAATATACAACAAAATCAACTTTATAAGAACCAGTGAGATTCAAGATGAAGATGTCAACCATGGGGGATGATTCACCATTTTTTGAGTAAAAAACTAAAAAGATTAAAAAATAAATAAAATAAAAAAACTACTTTTTTCAAGTCGTATTTTCAACTTATCTCCCTATGGTTTTACTCAAATTTCGAGCAGGAGCACTCGTTAGATGAATAATTTAATTCTTCATCCATAGAATACCAATTTTGCATACTTGCGATGGACCCTACTACACGAAAAATGAGAAATGAATAAAAAAATATTATTCTAGTCATGTATTTTCATGTATTTCTCATTTTTCATGTAGTAGGGTACATCGAAAGTATGCAACATGGGTACTATTTGGATGAGGAATTAATTTGTACATTGAAGAATGCTATTGATCAAAATTTGAGTAAAACCATAGGGAGATAAGTGGAAAATATGAGTTGAATTTTTTTTTTTTTTTTCCTCTAAAATTTGATGATATAATCTTATCTTATTTTATTATTTCCACTATTATTTTATAATATTCCTTAGGAGACTCGTTTTAGACCTCAAAATTTCTCTAATGACATGGCATGTCATTCATGCCATCTTGGATGATCCATGAGAAAACCTAAAATTCATGCAGGATAACCAAAATAATGTCACCAACATGTGATCACAAACAAACTCATGTGTGATGTGGTCCATGTGCATTCATCTAATTGATGTGCCCTAGGTTGAGGGTATTACATCCCCATCACTTTCCTGCAATAGTTCAAAAAGGTTATAGAGTCTTTGTCCTCCTCACCTACCTTCTTGTCTTTCTCAAAGTTAGGTTGAGTAAAAGTCTCCACACTCTCCTCATGATCCAGGTGGATATTGGTGGCCACCCACCTATTCCACTTGGCCCCCCACCATTGTCTCTTTCAGTTTTTCAGTTTCGGCATAACTTACTATTTTTAGCAGTTTTTTGGGTCCTGAACTTCCGGAGCCGTTTTGAGGCCCTAAACGACGTTTTTTGGGTATCAAAGCACCAACAAATTTGATTATCAAATTCGTCCCGAAAGCTGTAGTCCTCGGATAGAGCTTTCTAATGATGTATCATGTGCGTCAAACGGAGATAGTATGCCAAAGTTATGTCCCTGGGAAGTTGAAACACCAATTTACCCAAACGGGGCCCATAGTTTTGGCGCTTCATCTCCTAGGGTTAGGTTTTTGGGATGTTTAGGGTTTTCCATTGTTTCTCAATAATAAATAGGTCCTCGAGCCTCATTGTAACGCAGTTCAGAGGCCTGTAGCCGCCACATCTCTTCTCAGAGATAGCTACCAGTGCCCTAGCTAGTTTTATTTCCATTCTGTCTGTAAGCAAATTTAAGTTCTTTGATATTAATGAAATGAAGTGTTATTTCCGCTGCATCTCTGTATTTATGGTTATGTGTTTACTCTGTCGCGTTCCTGCATAAATCCGGATCACCTCAACTATTATACTCAGACTTACTCTCCTATATAGGTTTCTATGTGAACTCTCTTGAATTTGTTATCTACTCTGCTTTGCCATAGTTGTGAATACATGATGATCTCTATCTCCATCTCACGGTTGTAGATGAACCAATATCTTGGTAAGAGATCATGACATTATCTATCCTTATTTCGTAAATGGTAGCAACAATTTGAATATCCTCTTATTGCAATGCTATGGTGTGAGGGTCTTTTGTCACCTTGTGAACACACCAATCAATGTAATCGCAGAAATTCTGGACTTCCATCCTAGCTTACTCTTCTTCACCATCGACATGCTCAATGATCTTCTCCCATAAAGGAAAATCAAACATTTTTCTACTATCAAAGGAATTGTTATGGCAGTCTTGAAGAAATTCTCTCGAACACCATGATATGGATGTCCAACAAGACTATCCTCAAATCTATGTTGCCTAACCAATCACCTATCTAAATGGGTACAATGTTGTGTAACTAGCTCCAAAAATAGAAGAAAAGAGATATCAACTCCTTAGAAATAAGCCACTTCGAGGGGGCAACCTCCAATACATTACATAAATGAACAATTCTTGGATGATACAATTTACAAAACCTCCTTTCTATATATAGGAATCCATGGGGCCATGATGTAATCCTAGTAGGCCACAATGTAATCCTAGCCAACCTAACAATAATAATTTAAGGGCACAATAATAACAAAATAGGGGTTACAAGGGTACAATAATAACAATAAGGGCTTACACTAATAACAATAAGGGACTATACTAGTAATATAGGGACCTAACATGCCCCTCTCCTTCAAAAAAGTGTTGTCCTCAACGTTTGAGTAGCTCTGGGTGCTTCTGTATAAACTTCTCATCCTCCCATGTAGAATCTTCAGTGGGTAAGTTCTTCCACTTGATGAGATACTCTAAAATTGATCGATTCCGTAGCTGTCGAGTTCTTGTTTCCGTGACCGCTTCAGGTTCCAATATGATTTTTTCTTCCTCATCAAGTTCTGGCAATATTGTTTGAACTGGAAGATTTTCACCTATAACCTTCTTTAAGCATGAAACATGGAAAACTGGATGCACTCGTGAAGAAGCAGGAAGCTCCAATTTGTATGCCATAGTACCAATCCTTTGCAACACCTTGTAAGGACCATAATACTTTGGCGATAATTTATTATCCTTCTTAGCTTGCTTGAGGGACATTTGTTTATATGGTTGTAGCCATAAAAATACCCAATCTCCTATATCAAAACTTCTCTCGCTGCGATGTTGATCTGCCTGTTGTTTCATTCGATTTTGTGCCAAATTCAGGTTATCCTTTAAGAGTTGGAGAACTTCTTGCTGATGCTCGACGTGATCTTCCACTGCTTGAACCTTCGAATTTTCCCTTAAAGATGATGTGATCGATGGTGGATGATATCCATAAGTGCCATAAATGGGGTCATTTTTGCTGCAGTATGGAAGGAAGTGTTATACCACCATTCAGCGAGAGGTAACCACTTGACCCATTGTGTTTGTTTATCAGATACAAAACAACGAAGATATCCTTCCAAACATTTATTTACTATCTCAGTTTGACCATCAGATTGAGGATGATAAGATGAGGTATGAGCTAATTGAGTACCCAAATAAGAAAATAACTCCATCCAAAAATTTCCAGTAAAACTGGGATCTCTGTCGCTCACAATAACCCTTGGGCTTCCATGTAGCTTTTGAATTCTGTCCATAAATGTAGTAGCAACTGTACTTGCTTTAAATGGATGAGATAATGCACAAAAGTGTGTATACTTGGTAAGTCTATCAACTACCACCATGATGACATTCTTTCCTTCGGACTTAGGTAAACCTGTGATAAAATCCATTGAAATCTCCTCCCAACATTGACTTGGAATGGATAAAGATTGTAGAAGTCCCGGGGTCTTAATTGTTTCCACTTTATTCTGCTGGAAAACCAAACATTCCGCCACAAACTTTTGAATATCAGATTTAAGGCCATCCCTAAAAAATTCTTTCTTCACCCTGTGGTAAGTTTTTAAAAATCCTGAGTGTCCTCCTAAAGGAGAAGTGTGCAATTCCAGAAGAATCTTTTGTTTTAGTTGGGAATTCTTACAAAGATATAAGCGATCTTTGTACCATAAGGAATCATTTTTCCAACTAAATGTATCAGATGTACTAGGATCTTGCCGCAACTTTTGAATGAGTATCCATACATCTTTGTCCTTCTTCCATTCATCTCTTGCTTCAGTTATCCAATCTGGTTGGATAATAGAAATGGCACAAAGCAATGCTTCCACCTCTTCATTCTTTCTTGAGAGTGCATCTGCAACAACATTAAGCTTTCCTTTTTGTAGATTATTTCAAAGTCATAGCCCAACATCTTTGTGACCCATTTTTTCTACTCTTCTGAAGATAGTCTTTGTTCCAAAAAGTGTTTAAGACTATCATGATCAGTTTTTACCTTGAAGTGTCTTCCCATTAGGTAAGTTCGCCATTTCTTTAGTGCATGCAGTATTGCTAACATTTCCTTCTCATAAATAGGTTTCTGTAAATACTTTCCTTTGTTTGGACAACTTTCAAAAGCAATGGGTCTTCCTTCTTGCATTAAAACAGCACCAATTCCATTTCCTGAGGCATCACATTCCACAATAAAGGTTTTTGTGAAGCCTGGCGTAGCTAAGACTGGTGCTAGGCACATTGCCTCTTTAAGATGTTCAAAGGCCTTAGTTGCTTCAGGAGTCCATGAAAATGCATCTTTCTTCAATAATGTTGTTAGAGGTGCCGTTATTCTCCCATAATTCTTAACAAACTTGCGATAATACCCTGTTAACCCGAGAAATCCTCGCAACTTCTTTATGGTTGTGGGGACTTTCCATTCCTTAATGGCTTTAATTTTGTGAGGGTCTACTTTAACACCCTCGTGAGATACAATATGACCCAGATATTCCACCTCTTGTACTCCAAAGAAACATTTGGATGTTTTTGCATATAATTGTTTCTCCTGCAATAGTTTGAGCACCCTGTCAACATGTTCAACATGATCATTCCAAGACCTGCTATAGATTAGTATATCATCAAAAAATACTAGCACAAATTTTCTAAGGAAGGGTTTGAAAATGGAATTCATCAACCCTTGAAATGTAGAAGGTGCATTGGTAAGGCCAAAAGGCATGACCAAAAATTCATAATGACCCTCATGAGTTCGAAATGCTATTTTGGAATATCTTCAATCTTCATTCTAATTTGATGATATCCTGAATGAAGATCCAACTTGGTAAAATAAATTGCTCCATGTAATTCATCCAATAATTCATCAATCATAGGAATGTGAAATTTATCTTTAATGGTGAGCTTATTGAGCTCCCTATAATCCGGACACATTCGCCATGATCCATCCTTCTTGTGTACCAATACTACAGGAGCAGAGAAATAACTTTGACTAGGTTGAATTATACCCGCCTCTAACATTTCTGCAATCATACATTCAATTTCACTCTTTTGGATGTAAGGATATCTATAAGGCCCGATGTTTGGAGGAACACTTCCTGGAATCAAATGAATAGCATGATCATGATCACGAATAGGTGGGAGTCCTTTGGGAGTTTCAAACACCTTGGAATGATTGTCCAAGACTTGTTGGAGATCTGCATAAATAGATGATTTTGATGTTGGAACTTCTAATGAGCATAATTGTGCAATTACGCCTCGTTGTTCTTTCTTTAGAAGCTTTGTCATGCCATTAGAGCTTATTATCCTTCCTGGCTTCCCTTCAATACCCCGTAATTCGACTTCCTTTCCTTCTGAAAAGAATTTCAAGAAAAGTTCTTGAAAATTAAAAGCTACCGTCCCCAAAGATTGTAGCCATTGTACTCCTAGTACAACATCAGCACCTCCCATAGGAATGGAAAGCATTGGACTTGTCAACACATATTCCCCCATGGTTAGCTTGATATTATGGCATTTTCCAGAGCAATTTATAGTTCCTCCATTTGCAAACATCACTTGACATTCTGGTGCTGGGTATAGGAAACAATTTAATTCCTTGGCTACCTTACAATGAATAAAATTATGGGTGCTACCTGAATCAATCAACACCATTACCTTTTTCTTCTTGATATGTCCTTCTATCTTGAGAGTTTGAGGAGTGGTAATTCCTGCCAGTGCATTACACGATATGGTCAGATTCATTTCTTCCCCTTCTATGGCTGGTTCCCGGTGTATATCCTCTTCTTGTTCATTTTCTTCTTCCTCTTCACAATATATGTAAAATAATTTCTTCTCAGCACACTTATGACCTTTAGTGTATTTTCTATCACAACTGTAGCAGAGCCCTTTTGCTCTTTTTTCTTCCAATTTTTGTGGTGTCAACCTTGTGGTTGTGGAAATCTAGGCGTAGCAACACTTCCTTCTTTATAGAATTGAGTGGTAGGCTTCCTTGTCGCCATAATTTTACATTCAACTTTTCTTGCCAACCTGAATGCCTTCTCCAATGAATCAGGTTCCAAAACGCGAACTTCATGTTAGATGTTATCCTTTAAAGTGCCTATGAAGAGATCAATCCTGTGTTCCTCTGGAATATCAGTTACCCTTATATTCAATTTTTGGAAGTCCTCAATGTGCTGCCCCACTAAACCCTTTGTTTGAGATTTATCAATTGGCTAAAGAAGGTGTTGCTCTTTGTATCCTCATAATGTACTATCATTTCCTCCGTAAAAATTGACCAAGTGACAATTTTTTTACGGGAGCAAAGCCATCGATACCATACAAATGTATTTTGTTCTAAATGTAAAGTTGCAATGTGTACCTTTTGTGTGTTTTGTACATTATGGAGATCAAAATATTGCTCCATCTGTAGTATCCATGTTACAGGATCCTTTCCATCAAACTTCCTCATATCCATTTTTTGAATATGGTGGTTCTTCCCGCCAACATTAGAGTTTATGAAATCACGATTAACATTTATTTTGTTCTCATCATGAGGTTCTTCTACTATCTTTTCACCATTAGGAAACATTTCTTGTATCAACTTTGTCAAACCTTCGATGTCTGATTTTAGATCATTCTTCATGTTTTCCATGTTTTCTTTCATGTCATCCATCTTAGCTTCCATGCCAGCTTCCATGCCATCCATCTTAGCTTCCACGCCTTTCTTCAAACCGTCCATCTTCGCTTCCACGCCTTTCTTCAAAACTTCCATTTCATTTTTTGTTGCTCTTTGCGAGAGTGAAATTTGTTGCACTTGCTCTTGTAATTTTGATAGATCATGTTGCAATTCTTAATCTTCATGAGTCATAGTAGAGCCTTCTGAAGGCTTAATGGGTGTTGAATTATTTTTACAGGGCATATTTTAGAACCCAATACTGATATATATAATATGCCCTTGGAATCAATTCAAATTGATTCTTCAAACAAGACTTATGCAATTCGAAAAAGAAAAAAATACACACCTTTTTCTTGCTTTTGAGGAGCTCGATATTGAAATTGGATTATCTCTATGATTGTAGAACTTCAATATTTGAATTTCAGTATCAATGTAGCCCTCTGAATTATCTTTCAAATGCCACAAGTCTAACCTGATTTGGATTCTCCAAGACAAAGTTGTGTCCAATCTCCCACAATGACCTAATTATGGACTGGTTCAGTAGAGCGAAATTGTACGACTTGCCACGTGTCACTGTTTCATCCTTCGTCTCTGAAATTGATAGCCAAGAAACTACAGTCCGTGTACTTGCGACCAATTTTGATGGAACTCCAATCCGATGCCCAGAGAGAGAGTTATTGAACTTTTCCCACGATCACCTCTTTGAAATGAAATTCAGGAGCCTGAAAAAGCACTACCTTCCACAGATGATATCTCCAAAAATATTGCGAACCAAGCTTTGAAATTTTTTGAAACATTTCCTTAGGTTTTCAGCTTCGCACCATAACAATTTCAGCTTCTGAACCTTTGTAGAAAAAAATTTATAGCGCAAATTCCACGATGACCTGTTTAGGAGTTTGAAAAAAGACATAACTTCCACAGATCATATCTCTGAAAATGTTGCGAACCAAGCTCTGAAATTTTTAGGCGATCTTCCTCAGGATTTCAGCTTCGCACCCTAAAAATTTCGTCTTCTGAAACTTCGTAGAAAAAAATTTATAGCGAAAATTCCACAATGACCTGTTTGGGGCAGTGAAACCCTAGAATCCAAAGCTCTGATACCAAATGTTGTGTAACCAGCTCCAAAATAGAATAAAAGAGATATCAACGCCTTAGAAATAAGCCACTTCGAGGGGGAAACCTCCAATACATTACATAAATGAACAATTCTTGGATGATACAATTTACAAAACCTCATTTCTATATATAAGAGTCCATGGGGCCATGATGTAATCCTAGTGGTCCACAATGTAATCATAGCCGACCTAACAATAATAATTTAAGGGCACAATAATAACAAAATAGGGGTTACAAGGGTACAATAATAACAATAAGGGGGTTACACTAATAACAATAAGGGACTATACTAGTAATATAGGGACCTAATAATATGGTGTGAGGGTCTTTGTCACCTTGTGAACACACCAATCAATGTAATCACAGAAATTCTGGACTTCCATCCTAGCTTACTCTTCTTCACCATCGACATGCTCAATGATCTTCTCCCATAAAGGAAAATCAAAAATTTTTCTGCTATCAAAGGAATTGTTATGGCACTCTTGAAGAAATTCTCTCGAACACCATGATATGGTTGTCCAACAAGACTATCCTCAAATCTATGTTGCCAAACCAATCACCTATCTAAATGGGTACAAACTGGACAAATCCTCTAGTCGGTTTACCTCCGAATTGACTGTCTTTCCCCAAATTTCATCCCTCTTCAGATTGCAACAAAGAGACTTCATTATCTTCTCATTGATGAAGTTGTGGGTTGCACCAGTGTCCACTAATGCAACCACCTTCTTCCCCAATACCATCCAATTAATGAATTGAAGACCAACTCTTCTTTGTTTAACAATGATACATTGTCTTCTTGCTCCCTTTCTAGCATGAAAGTTGCAAGTCTTCCCACTGCCTCAAGAAATTCTCTAGGATTTGTTTGTAGCAGAACATCTTCTGTAATAGGTGAGTTCTCCTTTGTTGGTGTTTGCAATATTTACCGATCATGCACTAGTTGAATGAACCTCTCATTGAATGTAAAATCACTTATACAATGTACCTCAAAGCATAGGAAACACTCCAACTTCATTTATTTCTTCTTCCTCATTGTCACCTATCCCTCTAAGAGGGTTTCCTTAAGCAGTTTATGGTCTAGAGTGGTCATTTCCTCACTTGACTTGACCAACCTATCCTTCCCTGTACATCTACTCACAAAATGGTCCCATGAACAAAAATAACATATATGACTCTTATCTTTTTTCATGTTTTTATGGGGTTGTTCCATTGTGACAATAAGTCCATCCTCATCAGGATGCAAACTATGTGATCCTCCCAAAGTACTTGGGCCTACTTCATCTCATTTTTCCTGGACTTTTCCTAGTTTGTCAACCCTTGTCCTCTTTCCTTTAGGAAAAATTCTACAAAGTGTTCTTCAGAATATATGCAACACATAATCTATTCAATTGTCATTTTTTTGTGGCGATAATACCTATCTTGGACACTTCTACCTAGAAAGTGTCAATATAAACCAAGTGAATTGGTCATCCTCTCATCCTACTCACTCCATCATGTGATGATCTACAACATTCAAGCCAAAATTTGGTTCACAACTTCAAAATGTTTTGTGTTAGATATATGATTACAAACTATTAATGATAATTGAGTATTAACATCACAATGATACATATTTTGTCGTTATCAGCCTCCCGACTATCATTGAAACTCAAAATACAACATACTTAGAAAACCAACAAAAATCTAAAAATTGTAACATAAGTATTGGTAAAACAAACAAATTGTAAAAACATAGATTACCATGAAGCACAATCTTATTTCTCGCCGCCTTAAGAAAAGAAATCCCTTTGACATGATCCCAAGGGTAACCACATATTAAGGCACTCCATGGGCCTCTGTGTCTATAGCACCAATGTTTTTACTCTAGATATCATGCCCAATTTTGTTGTGCTCAACTTGGACTAAGCCTCTGTACTCTTTTCTTAGTTAAAATTCTATCAAAATTTTTATACTTAATCAAAATTATATTTTCAAATGTATACCATAATAAAAAGATAATAATATGAAGATAACCCAAACTCAACCTAACAATTAGTTTAAATCACATATAACAACAAATCTAGCAAATGCCTTTTACATAGATTTCAACCCAATTGGCCTTTGATCTAGATTGGATCATCATATTGTTTGTCATCCATCTCGATGATTTCAGAGTGGAAAAATTGGAAGAATCAAATCATAGGACTATTTTTACTAGCGGGACCTAGTTTGTTAAATTGGGATTCAAAACCTTCCAGGAATATTTTGAGGCATTAAATGACGTTTTTTGGGGGTAAAAATTTGTCACTTTAGTGTGTCACCTCTTTCACCTATTCTACACACAAATAACTTTCTAACAACACAAGAATTGCCTCAATTAAAGTCTATATGCAAAATTTATGCCACTTGGAAGTTGACCTTCCTATTTTCCCCACTATAATTCAAGAGGATTATAACAAGCCCCTCGCATATTTACCTCAAGCCCTCATGGTAAATGTGAAGCAGAGTGCCACTCTGACATGAACCGACCTCCTACTTTCATTTAAGGAAGTGGGGCCTACAACTGATACTTACTGACCTTCCTCGGGAACTATAGACCACTAAGAGGTTCAACAACCACCCCAAGTGACCAATCCCTGAGCTAGAACCCCTTTCTCTGAGCTAGACCCCTAACTGCACCCACAACAAGGCATACATGTGGTTATGAGGATCCAATTGCACTCATAAGCCTAATATGACATAAATTCGTTAGTTAAGTGCCCGCGGTCCCGAGAACTAAGCCACTTTTCTAGGCTAGCCTCCAAACCACTTCCTAGAACTTTTTATAACTTCCCAGAATCACATTTAACATGGCAGTAAAGCTAAACATTCAAACTTGAGTCATAAAATTTACCTATACTGACTAGAACACACCATACATTTTTTCAAACATATCCTAAACATGTAAGCTACAGGTCATGAATGAATATCTTAGTGTAAATATTTGTTCTTTAACTGAAAATCACCGAGAAGGTCTAATGGCCTCTCAAGTAGCCGCATCAACACTTGTTATCCCATGCATTCATCAACCATTCATCAACTTATCAAAGCATAATAAGAGACATAGTTAGAACATATTATAAACCATGCTTATAACCAACATATATCTCGAATATTAACCAGGACAAAACAACCATCAAAGAAACATAATACCAAGTACAAGTAATCATGAATCACAATAGGAAAATAACTCTTATTAACATATGCAAAATCCAACCAAGTCAGGGACTTCCACGTACCACCCGACCATAGATTGAGTTGAACCAAATATTTCTTTCAACCAATCACCCTCGTGCCATATTCCAAGCATGAATGTGGAATATCATGGGATAAAATAAGACATAAATGACCAAGGGAATCGAGAGGTTAAACAACCTCCACCCTCAAACTACCGTTATCTCACCAAAACCGGTCAAGAGATAAAAAAAAAGGAAAAACAAGCTTGGATACCTCAAAATTCCTTCACCATAACTTGAGGATTTTTCCTATCTCCACCCACCCATGTAGGGATTCCTACAGAAAACCATCTCCACCCCTAACCCTTGGGAATTTTACTGATACCACCCCAACCGGTTCCAAAACCTTCCAACAATCCAATGCTCAACCAAGAAATGAATCCCATCACACCATGTCTATCTAAGAAATATAAATGCAAGGATGAAACCATTATCAAACCCAAAAAAACCCATTCTAATAAAAACAAATGAACCAAATAAACAAATGCATGTACCATGCATTCACACACTAGTTAGGAAATCACACTTGCAACTTGTTACCTGCAAAATATTCCCGTTGAAGCTGCTGATCGAACTTTCTCCTTGATTTCCTTGCTTATCCCTTACTTTCCATTTCCTTCCTTTGCCTGCTTTCTCCTCTTGGTGCTCTCTCCCTCTTTCTCACTTGACCTAAGCTAAAACTGAAAAAAGTTGTGAACTCGTTCTCTAAAACCTTTTTATTATTGATGTCTCTATTTTCTTCATTTTCCTTCATTTTTCCTCTGATGAAAATTTGTGCCTTTTCACCTTCCTTTTCTCCCATTTTCATTTATTTCTCATAAATAAATTCCAATTATGCCTCTTTGCCTTTTTCGATTCCTTTTCCAATTTCCTTAGCCATTAATAAACCGAAAGTGATGCCCACCCTAGTTCTTTTCCCACCATTTAACTTGGAATACGTGTCCCATGACCTTGGTCTTATTTTTCCTTTATTAACCTTTATTACATGAAATTTTAACTCGGGGCTATTACAAACCCCTCCCCCTTATGGGAACACCATCCTCGGTGTTCAATGACACCTATAACCAACAAACCGTTGAAACAAAACATACTTCCTATGGAGCTTTATAACATAGATTGATGCAGTATTTACAATGAAAAATTACTGCAAACCATGACCGACATGAAAAACATGACACTCATATTGCTTATTAGAACTTTATAACACATCTCACTATGGTATCTACAACCACACACATATATACGAACATATACCAAAACTCATTTTCTTAAACCAACAAATAATGAAGGATACAAAGCTCATATCTAATCTACCATCTCCCATGCAGCTTCATCAGGCCCAAAGTGCTTCCATTGCATTTTCATCTACTCGATTGCTTACTTTTGGAGCATGAGTTGTTTTTGTTGCAATATGAATTGTGGTTATGGATGGAATTATCCCTCTGGTTCCATCTGCATGACACTCATACTTCTTATTGGAATTTTATAACACATCTCACTGTGGTATCTACAACCACACACACATATACACACATATACCAAAACTCATTTGCTTGAACCAAAAAAAAATGAAGGATACAAAGCTCACATCTAATCCACCATCTCCCATGTAGTTTCATCAGGCCCAAAGTTCTTCCACTGTACTTTCATCTACTCGATTTCTCAGTTTTGGAGCATGAGTTGTTTCCGTTGTAATATGCATTGTGGTTATGAATGGAATTCTCCCTTCGGTTCCAACTGCAATATAGACCAATAAATCACATGATTAACATATTGCACATATATTTTAAGCAATGAAACATTGAAAACATCATGGAATTTCACTGTCAGAGGCAATGGAATACCGAGGTGCCAACTTGGTGTTGAGATTCAACAAGAAAAATTCAACACCCATGCCTAGTGCATTAAGCACCTACACTAGGGTGGGGCCCACATGGCTATTTTTGGTGCATGTATATTTTAGTTATCCCTTAATTAAGATGGACAATAAAATGTAATATAGTCTCAAATATAATTTGTGATAGTTAACTGAGAGTGATAAACTTAGTTAGCTCATGTATTTCAAGTTAGAGGTAGTTGGTGAGGCATGCAAAGTAATTCTAGTTATCACAGAGTTCGAAGTGAAATGGTGCGTTAGCTAATGCAAGTTGTAATCAGTTTAACTCAGTTAAGTGAGTTAAACTCAGTTGTGCTAGTTGTAACTGCTTGATACACTAGTGAGAGATCAAGTGAATTAAATATTAATTAATTCACAATCAGTGATCTCACATGCAACTGAGGATTTACTATTATTAGCCGCATGGATGTTAGATCCAATGGAGACCTAGTTGAGATCTAGGTGAAATGGAAGTTGAATGTCAGTTGTAGGATTATTGGGTTGCACCCATGCAACCAAACACCTATTGGAGTGCCCATGATACTTGTGACGTCAAGGAAGGCCAAAATTCCTATCTTTTAAGGATTGCACAAGCAAGGCAGGCTATCTCGAGGCAGTAAATTGGCTAAGTATTGGTCAGTTTTATGTATGACAGTGTGAGACAATTAGCTGAGTACTAGAGGGCTCTTGTGAGAAGAGTTTTTATGTAATTGTTTCATGATCCATGTTGAATATGCAATAGAAGATAGTGGGTTTTTGAACAGCAAGCTTTCCCTGGGAAATTATCTGTGTTGTGTTTGATTTTATTCTTCTTTACTTCATGTGATTGCGATTGTGTTTTTAATTCCGCAAAATATTTGTAGAAGTGAATCAGTATTTAAATTTAGTACATTGTTAGATCGGATTGAATCCAAGATATACATGCATGTTGTATAATTTATACATGGTATCATAGCACATGAAATCACAATTGTGAAGGAGGAGCTGAGTTTGTGACTAGATATGAGCACATTCTTTCAAAGTGGATGTAAAACTTTTGCATTCCTTATGAACACAATATTCACAAGCTTGAGGTAATGAACATTAAATTAAAGTACTTCTTGGAACACCTTCATGTGCCTCCTTGGCTTTAGAGCTTTCTCCATCATGTTGTCCATAACCAAGACCTAAATACTTAGGCATTTCCTCAACAACAATTGGCTCAACTGTGCCTTGTGCATGTTTTCCTAACCCTTTATCTTCATAGCCCATATTCATCAATAATTTGGACCCTATTCCTCTAGTGTGTCTTTCAAAAGAACTTACACATTCATTTTGAGAGGAAATTGAAGATAAAATTGAATTGCATACCTTTTTTTCAAGCACATGCTCGGCGAAGGCTTCCTTGGAATCATGGAGTTGAGTCTCCATTTCATGCATATTTGCTAAGTTTTCATTTGCAATATAGAGCTGAGTCTCCATCTCATGCAACATTTCAAGAAGATCTTGCTTCTCCTCCTTCATGGCAATCAATCGATCTTGAAGTTTAATGCTCTTCCTCCTATCTTCATACTTCTCTTGCATCATATCAATCATGGTATAGAGTTTCTGCAACATCTCTTTATAAAAGAGTTTTTGTAAGGAAGATAAAAACATCACTTAATGAAGCTTCCATCACACATGCAATGCATACAAAGCTTCTGTGCATGATTTTTAAATTTGAATTCTCAATCTTGACTTCTTTTCCTTCACACATAAACTTGGCAAACTGTTAAATTCTCCTTGCACAAATTCCAAAAACCAATATCTATAGAAGAAATAGCTAACATTGGCTAAAATGAGCTAATAATTTGCTCGATACCAACTTGATTTGAATATAGGAAAACTTTTTATTGCTATGCAAGCTCCCTCATCAGTATTAAAAATGTGTTTAAGGATCATCTCATTATAGCCATTTGTGAAGGGGTTTATGTGTGTAGTTTCATGATCAAATTATGATTTAATTAACTTTTTAAAACTCATAAATAGTAAATTAAATGCAGTAAAATAACTCGCAACAATCACATAACACAATGGATGGTGATGGATTTCACCCCTCCTGGGCTACATCTCCATGGACCTACTTTAACTAGTGAGGCCCTCTTGGGATTATGAGTAAAATGTCTGATTACATGCACCAATATTGCTCCAATGGTTTTTCTGACAGTTCCATTGGCTTAAAAACACTCAAATACGCCAAAAATGACTACTCAATCACAGAATTTGGTTCAAATCTCCTATAGGCTTGACCTGCAATCCTGGTGGCCATGGGCTTGTTTAATATCCAAAGTGACAAAAACACCTTTATATGTGCTCTAACGCCTCTAAAAATTGTACCACTATGTTCAGAGCATTAAAGACGTAAAAAATTGACTATTCATTCACTCCATTTGGCCTTCAACTGGTCTGGGCATGGCCTTCCTTCCTGGTGGCCCTAGGCTTCAAAATTCTTCAAGTGACCAAGTGGTTCCAATGGATTCAGAGCAAGACAATCTGCTAGGAATGAATATCCTTGAGAAAAAAATGGTCAAAAATTGACCAAGATAGGCCTCATTAAAGTTTTCCCTAGATTCTGCCTCTAATTCTGGAAAACTGCCAAATAACCCCGACAAATTTGGAAGTGGCACCAGATTTGGAGGTGGTTGCCGAAATTCTGCCAACTTAATCTCATGGTTAATTAATGCTAACTTCATATCAACTGGTGCTAAGTGTGCACTAAGCCGCAATTAGTGGGGCGCTCAACTAAGGTCATATGATGAGGTTTCATGAGTAGGAGGGCTGGCCCCTCTCCGTTCTATCGCCCTTAAATCCCCCTACGTAAAAAATACAAAATCCGCGCAATGAATTTCAATGAATGGGGTCGTGGCTTGTTGGTAGATGGGAAAAGTGTTTAGGGGGAGGTCACGAGGTCGAACCCCGACCTCCACACCTTAATACAAGTTTTTGCAATCGAAATAAACCTTTGATAATATGTGCTCCAAACCATAGTCAATCCACTGTAATGTATTTAAACTTCCACCATAATCAAATTCGAACTATGGTTATATGCGTTGAACCAAACCATAATCAGACCTTCGAATCTTGGGTTTAATACGCCATGTTTAATATGTTGCCCACCATACGCTACATTAATATAGAATAAGGGTTATGGTAATACCCTTGTAAAACATATATACGTTGAAATGTATTGCCACCATAAATAAACTTTTCCGATGTATTATCAAACCATGACTTTGGAACTTTAAATAATTTATGTGGAATTTAAAATATAATAAAGTTTAAAATAAATTTAATATATATACATATAATAATATAATATATGATTTTTTTTAAAACCACATATATATATATATATAATTTCCCACACACAAAAAGTTCATGAACCCACATTCAACCTTGGAGGACATTAGGCAATTTTTACCTTCACAAATCAAACTTGCGAATCCAATTGTGACATTTGTCACAGTCTCATTAGGCTAAAAACTGAAGAAGATTCTCTGCATGATGATTGTACTGTGATGTTGTCAGCTGTACCTGTTCTGAGATAACTTTTTTTTTTTAATTTGCATGTTCTGAACGGTGATCAGTAGACCATAACTCCTTCATCCGAACTCAGTTTTCAACGAAACGAGTTGTGTTGGATTCTTAGCGACAGGTCGGTTGTTGTCATTCTAGTTTGGTGCAATTCTGAGTACTTTTAATTTTAAGCTAATTTTTGCCCCTGATCCAGATTACAATCACACCTTCCCACTGGCATGATTTTGGACATCCAAAAGCTGGTTATCTCATGAGTGCTAAACACTCTTCTATTTCTCAAGTTCTATCATCTTGATTATACTTGGAAAATCGCTATGACAACCACTTGGTCACTGACATGCTTTGCCTTGCCTTGCAAATGGCTTGGCTCTTCAACCATTGTTCTCATTTTGTTGCTGACCAATCCAACACTTGATGGCTACTTGCTGATATAACACTTTTGTTGTACCAAATCGATTCCTCGGTGCCTTCCCACTGAGAATCGTGTTCCTCCTTTACATAATGAGTGAACTACAACTATCAAAAAATTATATATTATGGAGCAATGCAACACATAAAATATGCAAAAAATACAAGCACATAAAACACATAAAACCAGAGAGACACAGATATACGTGGTTCACCCAGTTTGGGCTACGTCCACCCTGAACAGCCAGTCCTTCCTTTCTATTATCCAGCAAAAATTGAAGAGACAAAACCTACAACAGATCCGCTGTAATATCCTCTGTTCTCTCTCACAGTCTCACTATCTATTTCTCGCTCTAAGAATACACACACATAATACACAGCCGCAATAAAATACCCTCATATATACAAGAGGGTTGCCTTCTAGGGCAAAAAACCCTAAACTAAACATAACTTCTACCATCAGATCATCCGCCTATAAACGGCCCAGATTGACTAGAAATTACTATACTTTATATGTAATGAGACTATTTTTAATTTCTTCCAAGCATCTCAAACCCCCCAATGTGGCTCCAAAAGTCAGCGCCCCTAACTTCCTGTGGACCCCACTAGCTGACATCAGGTGCTATGAGTGTCACTTTGAAGGTATAGGGGTCCAATGTTGTGATACAAAGCAAACAAGATAATCAGGCTCCACACCCAAAAACAACAATGAGTTCCAACATCAGTAAAAACAAGAAAACAAATGACCATTATTTTACCTCCGCGGTTCCAAATTCCACATATGGAAGAATGCATTTGCCATATCCTTCTATTCTTAGCATCAACACATAAAATGGTCTACAATGGTTGCAAAATTTTTTGACATCTTACCACAAACACACATGTAAGAAACATAACTTGATGACATATCCTCTTTGATCAGGAGCTCAAATCTGAGCTTGGGAAAAAGCTCAAAAATGAAAGTGCTCAAATTGATTTGGTTCCTGAGAGACGGGATAGGCCTCGGCGATACGATCCCAATGCCACAAACGGTTCGAAAAACGAACACTCTATGAAGAAGTTATTACACTTTTAGTGGAGTGGGTCCGGCGGAGCACGGAGGGGCCAGCCCTCCTCCCATGGAACCTCATCATATGACCAGTGTGGGAGCTTAATGATTAAGAGAGCTTAAGGAGCCTAATCTCAATTTTAATATTTAATTAAGCTTCAGTTAAGTGGAGTTTAATATGGCGGAGATTCTGGAGGCGCTCCCAAATTTAGGTGAACTTCCACTTTTAGTGGAGTTAACTCGCAGTTGCCCCACATTTAGTGGAGGAAATTGGGGCAAAGTTGTTTTGGTCATAACTTTCTCATTATGCAACCTTTTTGAACGATTTTTTTATTTTATTTCATATGTTCTCAGCATTTTGGACTCAATGGCGTAGGTTTCATAGCCATTCGAGCTCATTTTCAGCCTGTTTCACTTCAGAGAACCTTTTTGAGCCACCAGTGCCATTTTGGGTTTGGAGATATTTTGAGTTGTGGTTATCAGTTTGAGGTGAGCCAAAGCTCTATTTCAGATAATTTCGACCTTCTGAAACCATTGGAGGAGGTTTCAGAGGAATTTGAGGACTTCTACAGCCCGAAAAGTTGCAAAGAAGTTCAAAGCACCAGCAGGACATTGATGAAGAAATCACTGTTGATGGTAATCTTTCACTGTTTAGTGAATTTGAAAAGGCATTCTTAGCTTTTTCCTGCCTTCTGAATCAGTTTTTATATTCATATTTTTCTATTGAGACACTTATAATATTGTATTGCATTTGAGAGCTTTTAATACAAGAGGACAAACCCATTTTGGGAGGCTTGATCCAGGAGATGTAGCCCAAGAGTTGGGGTGAACTCCTATATCATATTGCTGTTGTGTTTTGATATTGTATTGCTGAATATTTTTGCTGATATCCATGATTAAGTTTCAGTAAAAACAATTACACTTATGATACATAAACAATGAAAAGACATACACCATTTGCAAGCTAAATTTCCGCATAACGTCAAGTTTAAAGCAAGATCATTTTAATTAAATCTGAGTCTTTACTTCTATTATTTCTTTAGGCAGAGTCTGTAAGAGGGCCAGGTAGCCTCTGGATTCATCCTTTCTTTGAAAGGTGAAATATTCGGTAAATTCCCCTACAGTCTATCTCTGTATTAGAAATATGAAGTTCTCACATTTTCAGATTTAAACTTAGAGTATTTTTGCACTCATTTACATAAATGAAAATAGATACCTTGCACCCTTTTCAAGTACCTTCCATTATTAGATCAGATGGTATCAGAGCAGGTTTTTGTTGTTTATATGCTCTAGGAAAAGTTATATAAACTATAGACAGAGTCTAAAGCAAGCCAGGAAGCCTTCGAACCGCTTTTGTTATACAATTGCGTAGTAGATAAATGCTACTTCAGTCAATCTCTGGTTTATTTTATATTTTGAGCATTTGTGCAATCAACCTTGACTGTTTTATTGTGAGCTTGAGATCATTTTGGGATAGCTGGTGTTAACCCTCTCCAAGAGTTGTAGGCATTTGGCTAAAAACTTGTCGTTTGATTGAAAGATTTGAGGACTTTTCTTTGGAAGTTCCTTCTGATTGTTTGAACATTTACATAATGTCATCTTCTTCTACAAGTGAAGTTTCCTCCTTCACGAGATCCTTCAATGATGACATGAAGAATGAGTTCTTTAAGGTGAAGGACATGGTGCAGATTCTCCTTGAGGATCAAAGGGAAAGTGTTCAACTTCGTGCACAATTGCTAGCTATGCAGGAAGAGAAAGAAGCCATTCTTCAAAGATTGCATGATATGGAGTTGCAGCTTCTTCAAGCTCAAGAAGCTTTGTCCAAGAAAATACCACATCTTCAGGATGTAAATCATTCTGATTTGTCTTCAGTTTCCTCTACTGAAAAGTGTGTTGGTTCTTTTGAACGGCATACAAGAGGTATTGGGTCCAAATTAATGTTGAAAATGGGCTATGAAGAAGGCAAAGGTTTGGGCAAGCATGCAAAAGGCATTGTTGAGCCTATTTGTGTTGTGGAGCGTCCCAAGAATATTGGTCTTGGCTATGAGCAACTTAATGGTGAAGCTTTGAGCACATGCATTCAAGAATGTGATGCAAATTTGAAGAGAACATTTCTCCCAAGTTCTCAATTACATCAATGTTAGGATGACAATCTTCCTTACCATTGTTTTAAGCCATCATAGCAGCATAAGAGGATTTCTTGTACATATTGTGGTCAATTTAACCATCATGTTTCAAGATGTTGGATGAGGAAGAAGGCGCACAAGAAGCAGATGAAGCAAAGACTACCTTCAAAGAATGTGCATATGACTTGCACTTTTTGCCAAAAGAAGGGACATGTTGTCTCTCATTGTTGGACTTTGCATCCAACTCGTCGTCCCACGCACATGCAGCAAGAGGACAAAAATATTGGCGAAGGTGGAACCTCATATTCCATTATTGATGTGTAAAGGGAAGTTTCACATGAGGAAAAGTTGCAGCAGCAAAAGTCGCCATGGAAGTGGCTTGGTGAGAAGTGGATGGACTTCTTGACACAGTAAGACGTACTCCTTTTGTACATATGCAAATTTCAGATGTATGCATGTATTTTATGCTGTAATATCTTGTTTGTTTTGAGCCACCTTAGATCATTGATCAAGGCAGTGTTGTAAAGTTTCAATCTGTAAATTTATCGCCAGAAATTTCTATGTGAGTTCAAGAAAGACAGTTGCGGATAGTTGTGGACAAGCGCATTCAGAAAGGGAAATGTCGATTTCTTTTAATTTGTGGTTCAAATTCACTTGCTTTGTAAGGCAAAAGTGTTTGAAGGGTTGAAGAGAAGAGGATTTTTATTCTCTCATTTTCTGTACTACAGTTTAGTTCTTCATTTCAGTAAGCTTTTGGGGACCAAAAGCCTCTCATTTGGGAGGTGTGATCAGGAGCTCAAATCTGAGCTTGGGAAAAAGCTCAAAAATGAAAGTGCTCAAATTGATTTGGTTCCTGAGCAATGGGATAGGCCTTGGCGATACGATCCCAACGCCACAAACGGTTCGAAAAATGAACAACGTATAAAGAAGTTATTACACTTTTAGTGGAGTGGGTCCGACGGAGCACGGAGGGGCCAACCCTCCTCCCATGGAACCTCATCATATGACCAGTGTGGGAGCTTAATGATTAAGAGAGATTAAGGAGCCTAATCTCAAGTTTAATATTTAATTAAGCTTCAGTTAAGTGGAGTTTAATATCGCGGAGATTCTGGAGGCGCTCCCAAATTTAGGTGGACTTCCACTTTTAGTGGAGTTAACTGGCAGTGGCCCCACATTTAGTGGAGGAAATTGGGGCAAAGTTGTTTTGGTCATAACTTTCTCATTACTCAACCTTTTTGAACGAATTTTTTTTTATTTCATATTGTCTCAGCATTTTGGACTCAATGGCATAGGTTTTAGAGCCATTAGAGCTCATTTTTAGCCTGTTTCACTTCGGAGAACCTTTTTGAGCCACTAGGGCCATTTTGGGTTTGGAGATATTTTGAGTTGTGGTTATCAGTATGAGGTGAACCAAAGCTTTATTTCAGATAATTTCGACCTTTTGAAACCATTGGAGGAGGTTTCAGAGGCATTTGAGGACTTCTACAGCCCGAAAAGTTGCAGAGAAGTTCAAAGCACCAGCAGGACATTGACGAAGAAATCACTGTTGATGGTAATATTTCACTATTTAGTGAATTTTAAAAGGCATTCTTAGCTTTTTCCTGCCTTTTGAGTCAGTTTATATATTCATATTTGTCTATTGAGACACTTATAATCTTGTATTTCATTTGAGAGCTTTTAATACAAGAGGACAAGCCCATTTTGGGAGGCTTGATCTAGGAGATGTAGCCCAAGAGTTGGGGTGAACTCCTATATCATATTGCTGTTGTGTTTTGATATTGTATTGTTGAATATTGTTGCTGATATCCATGATTAAGTTTCAGCAAAAACAATTACACTTATGATACATAAACAGTGAAAAGACATACACCATTTGCAAGCTAAATTTCCGCATAACGTCAAGTTTAAAGCAAGATCATTTTAATTAAATCTGAGTCTTTACTTCTATTATTTCTTTAGGCAGAGTCTGTAAGAGGGCCATGTATCCTCTGGATTCATCCTTTCTTTGAAAGGTGAAATATCCGATAAATGCCCCTACAGTCTATCTCTGTATTAGAAATATGAAGTTCTCACGTTTTCAGATTTAAACTTAGAGTATTTTTGCACTCATTTACATAAATGAAAATGGATACCTTGCACCCTTTTCAAGTACCTTCCATTATCAGATCACTCTTACTCCTTCAAAGCAACATATTTCACATCGTCATGTACTCTCACATCTCGGTGTACAAACTATCGACCAAACATAAGTTAAAAAAATATGCCTCTTCAAAAGACTGACTCTCAAGTCAAGCATAAGCATGTATAACAACTTCACGATTCTTTTCCCAAAACAAAAATAATTTCACATCATGAAACATTTGGTCAACATCTTATTTTCATCCTTGGAGATAAAATCAACTCTTCCAAGTCGACATGACATGCATGCAACACACAATCGACCAACACATGTCGACACTCATGCATGTGAAAATGATCAACACTCTCAAGTTGATAACATACATGTTAAACAAAGCAATCAACCAACATAAGTTAATTACTCATGCATGTTCAACCAAAATGAAACCATCAAAATTCCACTGTTCATACACACAAAATCTCATACATGTAAACAACTCTTCAACTCTCTCACAAGTACAATCATAAGTACAAGAACCCCATTCATATGTACATGTACTTAAAGCCGAAATGAGAAAATTTTTCTGCAACAAAGTGAGTCAACATACTCCACTTTCAAACACCTTCTTGGCGTAAACATGCAACATGCATTCCATTGGAAAATAAATGCATCAACATCAAAAGACATGCAAAGCCTTAATTGGATAAAAAATCTAACCATCTCTTACAAAACCATTTCAATGGCTTCTTTCACCTGCACATCATTATCATGTGAATCATCTTGACCTACATCAATTATGGAATCTTATTTTCCATTCTTTCCATTCTCTTTCTCCATCTTCTTCAAATGTCGTGGACAACTTGCTGGATACAAATTCCAACACTTGGCTACAAGATGACCTTGCTTATGGAAATGAGTGCAAAACAATTGCATCTTCTTTTCAGCATATTTTTCTTTGGCTTCCTGCCTCCTTTGTTTTGAAAGTTTCCTGTGCATGGTTGTCTTCTTCCAACATCTTGAAAAATTATGGTTATCTAAACCACAAAAGGAACATGCAACTTTTCTCCAAATCTTAAGTGAGAATTCTCCATGTTTATCACAATCAAAAGCAACTTGACTAAAAGCAGATTTATACCTTGAACATTCACCTTTGTCGCCTTCTTGAGGAAGTGAATTTGATGAGGTAGTGGTTCTCTTCGGAATACCAACAATGCATTCAATGACTGTAGATATTTCAACATCCTCTTGTTCACCATTCTCATTAGCTGCATGCTTATGAGCACCTTCTTTCAAAGTGGATGTAAAAGTTTTTCATTCCTCATGAACACAATATTCACAAGCTTGAGGTAATGAACATGAAATGAAAGTCCTTCTTGGAACACCTTCATGTGCCTCCTTGGCTCTAAAACTTTCTCCATCATGTTGACCATAACCAAGACCCAAATACTTAGGCATTTCCACAACAACAATTGGCTCAACTATGCCTTGTGCATGTTTGTTTAACCCTTTACCTTCATGGCCCATCTTCATCAATAATTTGGATCCTATTCCTCTAATGTGTCTTTTAAAAATCACCTACACATTCATTTTGAGAGGAAATTGAAGATAAACTTGAATTGCATACATTTTTTTCAAGCACATACTTGGTTAATGCTTCCTAGGCATCATGGAGCTGAGTCTCCATCTCATGCATCCTTTCAAGAAGCTCTTACTTCTCCTCCTTCATGGCAATCAACTGCTCTTGAAGTTTAATGCTCTTCCTCCTATCTTCATACTTCTCTTGCATCATATCAATCATGGTATAGAGTTTTTGCAACATCTCTTTATCAAATATTTTTTGTAAGGAAGATTGACTAAAAACATCACTTAATGAAGCTTCCATCACACAAGCAATGCATAGAAAGCTTATTTGCTATGATTTGAGATTTGAATTTTCAATCTTGACTTCTTTTCCTTCACACATAAACTTGGCAAACTGTTAAATTCTCCTTGCACAAATTCGAAAAACCAATAGCTATAGAAGAAATAGCTAACCTTACCTAAAATGAGCTAAATTTTTTCTCTAATACCAACTTGATCTGAATATGGGAAAACTTTTTATTGCTATGCAAGCTCCCTTATCAGTATTAAAAGTGTGTTTAAGGATCCTCTCATTATAACAATTTGTGAAGGGGTGTATGTGTGTAGTTTCATGTGTTTTTCATGATCAAATTATGAGTTAATTAACTCTTTAAAACTCATAAACAACATATTAAATGCAGTAAAATAACTTAGAACAATCACATAACACAATGGATGATGATGGATTTCACCTCTCTTAGGCTACATCTCCATGGACCTGCTTTAACTAGCTAGGCCCTCTTGGTATTATGAGTAAAATGTATGATTATAAGCATAAGCATTTCTCTAATGGTTTTTTTGACTATTCCATTGGCTTTCGAACACTCAAATACCCCCAAAATGACTATTCAATCATTGAATTTGGTACACAGCTCCTCTAGGCTTGACCTCCAATCCCGGTGGCCATGGCTTGTTTAATCTCCAAAGTGACAAAATCACCTTCATATTTGCTCCAACGCCTCTAAAAACTGTATCACTGTGTTTAGAGCATCAAATACATAAAAAATTAACTATTCATTCACTCCTTTTGGCCTTCAGATGATCTGGGCATGGCCTTCTCTCTTGGTGGCCCTATGCTTCAAATTTATTCAAGTGATCAAAAACCACCTGTAGATGAGCTCCTCTGCCTCTGCAAGTTTTTCCAATGGATTTATAGCATGCCAATATGCTAGGAATGACTATCCTTGAGCAAAATTTGGTCAAGAATTGACCAAGATAGGCCACATTAAAGTTTTCCTTAGATTCCGCCTCTAATTCTGGAAAACGGCCAAATAACCCCGACAAATTTGGAAGTGACATCAGATTTGGAGGTGGCTGCCGAAATTCCGCCAACTTAATCTCATGGTTAATTAATGCTAACTACAAATCAACTGGTGCTAAGTGCGCACTAATCCACAATTAGTGGGGTGCTTAACCAAGGTCATATGATTGTAGGTTTTAACCCTGAACAAAAATTATCTACACACGAATCTTATAACATAAAATAAACAATAGCGAGAGAATAAAGCATAAAACAGATAAACACAAAGATTTTCGCCTGGATCCCAAATCAGGACGACCAGCTTGATATTTCATTATATTCCTTTTAGTGTTACAACACATATATATACATGCCGAAGCATACATAAACCCTAATCCATTAACCCTGGATTAGATCATAACCGTAGTTCCCTTGACCGGATCTACAAAATACCAAGGGACAAAAGCCATCATCCCCCAAAACCATGTGCAAAACCATGCACAAAACCATGGGCGCAGACCGCCCACCGGAAATTAAGGACCAAAAATTTTCATCGGGGCACTGCCTCGGACCCCGAAAGGGGGGGCTACCGCCCCCCCTGCACGTGATTAGTCGTGGAAAGAATATAACACATACCCAACATTCTCGCACTTGTTGTTTTCTTTCCGCAGAGGGGCACAGTTGAGCTTAGTCATTATCCTAGTTTCGCAACACCCATTGTTTCTCTACACCAAGAGAACTTCTGAGTGCTTACAGACTTCGTCAATGCATCTGAAACATTCTTCAAAGTGTCCACCTTTACCAGCAACACCCTTTTAGCCTCGACCATATCTCTAACAAAGTGATATTGAACATCAATGTGCTTTGTCTTTGAATGATAAGCAGGGTTCTTAGCCAAGAAAATTGCACTTTGGCTATCACAGTCTATCCTTATAGCTTGTTGTACCAACTCCATACTTGAACACAATCTCTGCAACCAAACTGCTTCCTTGCTTGCATGAGTGGCTACTATGTATTCTGCCTCTGTAGTTGAAAGAGCCACTACAAACTGTCTTTTACTCATCCAACTGACTGCGCCTCCAAATAGGCTAAACACATACCCACTTGTAGATCTTCTTTGGTCCAGATCTCCAGCCTAGTCCGCATCAACAAAACCACGAATGTCCAACATTCTTTCCAATCCTGGTCTTCCCTGGTAGCACAAGCCATAATCACTAGTGCCACGTAAATATCTGAAAACCCGTTTCACTACTGTCCAATGCTCCTTCCCTGGGTTTGAAATAAACCTGCTCAATACTCCCACCGCATGTGCAATGTCTGGTCTAGTACAGACCATTGCATACATCAGGCTACCCACTGCACTTGCATATGGAACACGGGACATATACTCCTCTTCTTCTTGTGTCTTGGGACACTGTTCAGCAGACAGCTTTACACCTACAGAATAGGAACATTCACCGGTTTACTATCCTGCATATTTAACCTCTGCAATATAGTCTCGACATACTTCCTCTGGTTTAACCAGAGCTTCCTCTTTGCCCGATCTCTCTTAATTTCCATGCCCAAAATATATTTTGCAGCACCAAGATCCTTCATGTCGAATTTGGAGAACAGTTGGGTCTTCAAATCTTGGATAATTTCTTTGTCATTTCCAATCAACAACATATCATCCACATACAAGACCAAATAAATAACATGGTCACCAATTAATTTAAAATAAACACAGTGATCCTCCTTGCTTCTGGTGAAGCCAAGTCCCCGTATATAGGTATCAAATTTCTTATACCACATCCTTGGTGACTGTTTTAACCCATACAGAGACTTCTTCAACCTGCATACCAGTTCTTTCTTACCCTTCACCATAAAGCCTTCAGGTTGCTTCATGTAGATCTCCTCTTCTAGATCCCCATGAAGAAATGTTGTCTTCACATCCATCTGTTCTATCTCAAAATCAAATGCAGCAGCAACAGATAAAAGTAATATAATAGAAGTAACTTTGGCAACAGGAGAAAAAATATCACCAAAATCAATTCCCGGCACCTGGGAATAACCTTTTGCTACCAACCGAGCTTTGTATTTCTCCACCTTGCCTTCTACATTCATCTTCTTCTTAAACACCCATTTGTTCCCAATGGGCTTCCTTCCAGCCGACAACTCCACCAGATCCCATGCATCTTTTTTGTGCAAGGATGCCATTTCATCAACCATGGCCTCCTTCCAGAGTTTTCCATCCTCTGAATCTACTGCCTCCCTGACAGTTCTGGGTTCATCATCAGTTATAGTTGAGGCAAAACCTGAACAGAAAGCAGATGGACTATACCTTTCTGGTTGCCTTCTTTCCCGAAATGATCTTCTCAAAGTTGGAGTTTGTGGCTCTTCATCTTCTGAGTCTTCTTCTGTTGTAGAGTCTGATTCATCCTCCTTTAGCTCAAACTCTATCTTCTCGGGTTCCTTTGGTAGGACTTCATGTTTAACAACATCTTTCACTTCTCTAAACACCACATCTCGGTTGTACACAACCTTCCTTGTTTCTGGGTTCTAAAGCTTGTAACCCTTTAAACCATCCTTATACCCAATAAAGATGCACCTTTCAGATTTATTATCCAACTTGGTCCTTTTCTCCTTTGGAACATGTACATATGCATCAAATCCAAATACCCTTAGATGTGAAAGAGAGGGTTTCTTACCAGTCCATACCTCTTGTGGAGTCTTATCCTCCAACGCTGATGAAGGTGATCTGTTAACTAAGTAACATGCAGTCTCCACTGCCTCTGCCCAGAATTCTTGTCCTAACCCAGTACCACTGAGCATGCTTCTTACCTTTTCCATTAGCGTTCTGTTCATTCTTTCTGCAACTCCATTTTGCTGAGGTGTGTATGGAGTAGTTTTCTGCCGTGCTATACCACACTTCTTACAGAACTCTTCAAATTCCTTCTTGCAGAACTCCCCACCATTATCTGTCCTCAGCGCCTTTATCTTCTTCTCTGTCTGGTTTTCCACCAGAGCCTTAAATTCTTTAAATTTGCCAAAAGCTTTAGATTTCTTCCTCAAGAAATATATCCATGTATTCCTTGAGAATTCATCTATGAATGAAACATAGTACACAGACTTTCCCAGTGATGGAACTGACACAGGTCCAAACACATCACTGTGCACAAGTTCTAATATTTTGTTCGCCCTCTTAGCACCAGAAGGAAAACTCACCCGATTCTGCTTCCCATATACAAAATGTTCACAGAAATCGAAATCCAGAGAACAATTAGACATACCTTCTACCATACCATCTCTATGCAGTATCCGAAGGCCCTTCTCTCCAATATGTCCAATCCTTTGATGCCATAGCATGGTCTTTTCTCCAGAGACAGCTAGGCTTTCCGCTCCACTTTCAGGAACCATAGAACTGTTACACCCATCAATAACAATGCTACCTTGTAGCTTGTACAGAGTTCCAGTCCGAACTCCCCGCATTAATACCAGTGCTCCCCGAACCATCTTGTAGGCATCTTTCTTGAACACTGTTTTTACACCTGCATCATCCATCTTGCTTACAGAAATCAGATTTCTGGCCAATGCAGGAATATGCAGAACACCAGGAAGTGTTCTAATCCTTCCACCTTGCATCTTCAGCTTCACCTTTCCACGTCTGACGATTCTGGCCTTCCTATCATCCCCTAGGAAGACATCACCACCATCATATTTCTCATACTCGCAGAACCACTCCCGATGGGGAGTGAAGTGAAAAGATGCACCTGATTCAATCAACCATGACTCATGATCAACATGTGTATTTGAAGAAGAGGCCAAATACACATCCCCGCCTTCATCCGAGGTGGTTTTTGCCTCTGTAGAAGGAGCATCATCATATTCCTTTCCTTTCTCAGGAGCTTTAGATCTGCACGCCCTTTTGTAGTGCCCTTCCTTTCCGCATTTCCAACACACCTTTACAAACTTTCCAGGAGATTTAGATCTCCCTCTAGATTTGGATCTCCCACTCGAAACCTTATTTTTGTTTCTATTTTGGGACCTTCCTCGTACAGATAAGGCATCTCCATTCTGGCTCTCCATATTTCTCTGTCTCATTTCCTCTGACAACAAGGCTGAGACAATGTCATCAAAATTCAATGTAGTTGTATTGCTACCTATTGCAATAACCAGAATTTCCCACGAGTCTGGTAGAGAACACAACAAACTAATGCACTTATCTTCATCTGAGATTTTAATATCAATAGATGACAGTTGACTTACGACAGTATTGAAGGCATTCAGATGCTCTGTCACTGAGTCTCCATCCTTCATCCTCAAGTTATACAAATTTTTCCGCAAGAACAACTTATTCACCAGAGACTTAGATTGGTACAAAGTCCCAAGTTTTTCCCACAAATTCTTCGTCGTATCTTCCCCAGATACATTCAACAATACTGAATCTGAGACACACAACCGTATTGTGCTCTTAGACTTCTGATCTAGTTTCTTTCAGTCTTCATCTGACATTGCCGTTGGTTTAGTACCTAGATCTACCACGATCCATTGATCTTTATCCACCAGCAGATCCTCCATCTTGAGCTTCCACAACCCAAAACTCTAACCATTAAATTTCTTAATCTCTATATTTCTGCCGCTCGCCATATTCTTTCACCGTAAGAATCGATCCCGCAGATCTCCCATTGAACAGGGTCTACCTTAGGCTCGAGCAAAAAACCCTCAGCAGCAAAGGCGTCCCCTTGAAGCCGAAACAACTCTAATACCAAATGTAGGTTTTAACCCTGAAAATAAATTATCTACACACGAATCTTATAATAGAAAATAAACAATAGCGAGCACATAAAACATAAAACAGATAAACACAGAGATTTTCCCCTGGATCCCAAATTGGTACGACCAGCTTGATATTTCATTATATTCCTTTTAGTGTTACAACACATATATATACATGTCGAAGCATACATAAACCCTAATCCATTAACCCTGGATTAGATAATAATTGTAATTCCCTTGACAGGATCTACAAAATACCAGGGGTCGAAAACTATTGTACCCCAAAACCATGTGCAAAACCATGCACAAAACCATGGGCGCGGACCGCCCACCGGAAATTAAGGACCAAAAATTTTCGTCGAGGCACTGCCTCAGACTCCGACAGGGGGGGCTATCGACCCCCTCTTACCCCCCTGCGCATGATTATTCGTGGAAAGAATATAACACATAGCCAACAATAATGAGGTTTCATGAGGAGGGGGGTTGGCCCCTCTCCATTCTGCCACCCTCAGATCTCACTGAATAACAAATACAAAATCCGAACAATGAATTTCAATGAACATGGACATGGCTTGTTGGTAGTTGGGCGGAGTGTTTGGGGGGAGGTCATGGGGTCGAACTAACATATATAAAGTAGTTCACAAAAAGATATGTTTTGTTAAATCAATAATTCAAATGATTAAGCAATAATATAAGGAAATAGTTCATAGAATATTACTATTTATTAAATTAGAATTAAAAGACAGATTTTTGAGCAAATAGTTACCTAGAAATCAGAGTTCAACCCACAAGAAAATAGATAAATAATTACATATTATTGAGGCAAATTACTCACATGGACAATAGTGCACAAATATGAATAAAATGACACATTTTTTTTCCATTATAAAATGAAACCAGTATAAAAAAAATATTATTATAAATATCAATTTATTGAATCTGTTTCTCTCACTCTGGTCTCCAACAATCCTTTACAATTATTTGAACTTCTGTTGTTAAAACAAGAGTTGCAATAGTGCAAGATCTACCCTCATACATAATTTAGAATTGCAAACGGTAAATCCTCAATAATCCCTCAGATCTGGGATTTTCTCTCCTCTCATCTACAACTCTAAATCTTTCATTACAATAGTGATTTTAAGAAATTTTGAGTTGCGGAGAAGAGAATTCCTTAATACATTCTACAATCTACTATTTATAATTTTTTACAAAAAGAATTCCAATAAGAAAGTTGTTGAAGAGTATTATGCTCAATGAATATTCATTGGCCCAAAATCCCATTCTTCTCTTGATGGAGTATTCTAATTGATTGAAATCCTCTTCTCCTCATCTCTTCAATTGTTTCCATACAAAAACCAATCAAAATTTAATTAAATAACAAATTAAAATCAAAAAATCAAATATGGAATATAAAACATATCCAATCAAAACTTAATTAAAATAAATAACTAAAAAGAAATATGAGCTTTCTATTGATTCCTGTGAAGATCTAATTGATTAGAGAGAACATAGACGAATGAATTTGCGCTCAGTAGAAGCCGTGAACAAATGAAAATGCATAAAATTAAACTCATAAAATTAGTTTTGTTTAAAAATTCGGAGCTTGATTTTCTGCTAAATGTTAGACCTACTAAATGATCAAATATGGTAGTAAAACCACCTCAAACATGTTCTCCATGATTTTATCTATCCAGTGAGCACTCTCGGGCCTCATTTGGCTAAATAAAACTCAACATATGAGCTTCTAAAGTTGAAAAGTAAAAATTATAAAAATTATGAAAAATCTGTTATATAAACTAAAAATATCATTATAATCTTAAATTAAATTACAATTATTATTTAATTAATATCAATTTAATTATAATTAAATTATTAAACTTAATTAATTAAAAACTAATTATAAACAAAATGTAATTAATCTAAAAAAATATTTAAAAATTAATTAAAATATAAATTTATTATATTAAAATTATAATAATAATATAACATATCATAATAAAAAAATAATTAAATATATTTTAAAACTTATAACCGAACCATATAAAATCAAACTTTAAACCGAACAAACAAGAATTGATATGAGTGAGGAGGGTTAATGGAATTGGTGAGGAGTGATAAGGTGTAGTGAAGGGTGACGTAAGCGTGAGGTAGGGAGGAGGAATTCTAATGGGAAATGGTGGTCGAGAGTTATAAGGTGAAAACCAAAACTATATGTTAAACGAAAATAGGCTTGCAATAAAACTTACTGCATCGCAAAATTTTATATGAGTGGATACAAAAATTTTGTAATATGTGATATTGCATCGTAATTTTTTATCGCATCGCAATTATTATTTTAATTTTTTTAAATTGAGATTTTGGAAGGAAGGAGGTGTTGTGGAGTGGGGCTTATGTAAAAATTCTGCATAATGAATTAAAGGTCTATTAAGATTTTAATAAATATAATAAAAATTAAAGAATCTTTAAATTTTGTTAAAATAATAAATATTTCTTGGAGCATGTTGTAGATTTATAAATGACTAATTGCATGCTTATTTCAAGTCTCCAAAACTAAGGCAATGAAGGTTTGCAAAAGAAACATAACAAAAGTAGTAAACACTTATGAAAAAAGAAAAAATAACAATATATGAAGATGAACTTGTTAATGCATACTTGGAAGAATTTTGAGTGTAATTTTACCTCATGAATTTTCAAATTATCTCATGTACTTCTCAAAAATTTTTATATGTTCAAGGCCATCTATTTATTCAGTCTAAAAATTCTAAGTAATGAACTTTTAGATTGCATTCACTTCAAAATTTACGTGGAAGGATAAGAATGGTGAATATGATTTTTTTCAAAAGTATTTGTGAAGAAAATATTGCCACACTATAACAATTCTTTAGAATTTCTTTATACATGACTTTAAAACATTTTTTTCAATGTGAGAGAGTTTTGAAAAATGAAGACAATCAAGCGGTTCATAAGCTTCTGATATGTTCTAAGCCACTTGGTCAGCAAATGAAAGGGAATGCCAAAAATTTGGATTCATTGCTTTCTTATTAAAAATGTGAAATAATGAATTAAATGCAAAGAGAAAGGGAATCCAGATCTAAATTAATCTATCCCTAATTGGTAACTGAATGGAAGGAAATATGACTAGGCATAGTCATACGAGTCCAATGTAACCATTCTCTCATTCTAATTCCTGCAGGCATGTACAGATCAAACATAGTAACATGAATATAGTTAAATGAATAAAAATAAATTTGAATATAGTATGTTAACTAATTTCTAATGTACTTACAGAAAGAAACTTATTTACAATTACATTCTATTGAAATGTCCCTTTCAACTAAATTTCAATAGGATCATAGAAATCTAGATGGATTTCCGTTAATGATTGAGAGAGGTTCAAAAGAGGGGATAACAGAGAAATTGTGAAAATGAATTTTTAGATACGATGGTTTGCCAAAAATTGTTAGTCTTATGTACATACGTTAAATTATTAATAATCTTTTGTGAAGGAAAACTTTCCAAATATCTTTCAAATGGGTCAATGAAAACTGGATGGAAATCTGCTATATTCAGTAGAAAACCATTAGTTGAATTATATTGTTGTTCATATTGTGAAAATACACTCTCTTGGTGGTACTGCTTTTGAGAAGAAAGAAGCAATTGATAAGAGATGAATACCAATTGAAATTGGAAGAGAAATAACTCTTGACGTTCATGATAATAATTTGAACCTTCATTTTCCCATTTAGGAAACACATCAATTGAGTGTTCAAGATTGAGCTGCTTAATATGCCAGTGCAAAGTATCTAAAATTTGAAAAATGAAAACATAAACCAAATATGAAATCAAACAAAATAAATTAAGGAATAACAATAAAATTAAATCGGAATTTACATTATTGGTACAACTAGTGTTATAGCACAATTGAGACTGATTGGAAATGATTTCCTTTTCACAAGGATTGGCCAAAATAATGCAATTAGAATGACTTCTACTACCATATTGTGGGTTAGAGAGAAGATCATGACTATGAATAGGAATGACAGTTTGATGATCATAAGAATCATAAATTGGGCTTGATTCTTGAATGGTGAAATCAAGAATATAATTTTTTTCTTGAGAATGAGAATTGGTTGGAACAATTCATGAGTTAGGGTGTTCTTCATTCCCACATGTGATTTGAATTTACTCATAAGGATTCACTTAAGAAAAATACAAATCAACATCCTGAATGTTAGAGTAATTATCATAAATGATTTCACGACAATCTTTAGAATTCTTGTGAATCTCATCCAATGATCAAAACAAGACGGAATATGAAGGACATGTTCATTAATGCTAGAAGAATGATCAATGATTGATTCACTACTTTGATAAAAAAATAATTGGGAATTCATTTATATCAATCTCTCTATTTTCTGAAATAACATTAATGTATATAGGGGATAAATTGTTATCTACAAAAATATCAGGATAAAGGGAAAAATGTGAATGTGAAGAAATGAATCTGATATATTCTCTATTTATAGATTCTTGTGAATTTTCTTCATTGCAAATTTCAGATTCATGATCATGCATTTCTTTATTAATGATTTCTTGAAGAACGTTGTTTGGTTGCCCTAAATTTGTCTTTTGATCAACGTGATCTAATTCATAAATTTGTACAACAGATTGCATATTATAGGAAACTTGAATTTTTGCATGTACCTGTTGATTTATTAACTGATTTTCTGAAATTATCTCAGGTTTATTTTCTGATTTCAATGCAGTTGTTTCTCCAATATTGTTATTGGTATTTTCTTGCATTTTATTAGAATTATTTTCCAAGCTTTGTGGTTAAGATTCGCTGACATGTGAGAGTGCATTATGGTCATCATTAATACTATATGAAGTGTGAACTAAATGAAGGAATTGATCGTACATGGTAGAGGCAACTTCATCAAGATTAATATGCACCTCTATATCAAAATTTTTGGTAATATTACTAAGAGTTGAAAGAGATTCATCAAAGCTTGCAATTGTTTCATATGGGATTGAAATGCAAGGAAGATAACTAATATATTCAAACCAATCTATTAATTCAAATTCTAAATGTTTGTGTTCAACTTTGAATCCTAAACAATTTAAATGACGTCTAATAGTAAAAGAAATGAAAGATTTTTTCAAACCTTCGTAAATCTTCGAATTCAACACATACTTATTCATAGTCATAGCCATCAAATTTACAAAGGAAAATTGTGATAAATTGATCCCAATTGTGAATAAATGAAACTAGAATATTTTGACACCAGCTTCTAGCTTTTACTGAGAATGTAAGAGTAAAAATCTTGCATAAAATACCTTCATCAATTCCTTGAAAAGTAGAATTTTACTTTTTTTGAATAAATTGAAAGGCAAGATTAAATGCAAAAAAAAAAATTCTCTTATCATTAAACTTTACCTTTGACAAGTTTCTTACTATTTTTGGTGGAGTATTTGCAGATGCACGTCCGGAGATACAACTCTAAATTGGAAGTTTTAGAGGAACCATTGTGATTAAATAAACTTTAAAATATAAAAACCCCAAAAGACAATAAGTTCTCAGCCCTCCTTCTAGCGCCAAAAATGTTGAAGGCTCGAAAATATCTGCCTACAACATTATAAGGGAGACCACTCGGTTCAGACCTTAAATTAGCTCTTTTTCTGTTTAGAATGGTGGCTCCGACTAGTTAAACTAGGTCGAGTTACCTTCTCTCTATCTCTACCGGCTTAAAGTATAACTTTTAGCTACCAATAGAGAAGAGACATTAGATCAACACTCTTGTTGATCAGGCAAGAAAGTGATCCTTACGCTGATCTGGGGCTCATCTAAGCCACAACTAAGTTTTGCCTCTTTGATAAGAAGAATTCTAGGAATATAGAATTAAATCTAAATGCTAATTATCCCAAAATACATGCAAAAGGAAATATATCATAATCTTATTTCAACTAGGTAGATATAGATCTAGCCCAACCGAGAGAAAAATATTTAAATGATTGGGATTTAAGTATGTATGGCTTATAATGAATATCAAGCTAACAAAGTAGTTCAATTAACTGACATTATGAAAACCAAAACACATTATGTTTAGAGACCTCTTAACTGAGATAATCAATCAACAACATATATGAAGTAGTTCACAACATGATATTGATTGTTAAATCAATAATTCAAATGATAAACAATAATATAAGTAAATAGCTCACAGATTATTACTGTTTGTTAAATTAGAATTAAAAGAATACAACTATACATCCAAGCAGAGAGAACAGGGGAACGCGATGGCTGTCGGCGGACTATCTAGGGTTTACTGGCTCCACTCTTTTGGAATTTGTGGCGGCTGGCTCTCATGGAAATGCATTTGATGAGCACCCCGCACCTGCTACTCTGGCTCTTGGCCCAGTACCTGTGCCAGAATGGTTTTTTGTCTGGTCCCCGAGTCACCCTACTTCCACGGTGGACGCCTCCTCTTTCGGCTACAGGCCCTGCTATGATGCGGATGCCCTGAACCCTCGATGGTTTCTTGAGCGGCCGAGAACCCCCATCAGATGGGATCCCGCTTGCGGCGAACATGTGGTGTACACTAGCATTGAACTGTTGCTGGCATATATATGTTATGTTTGGCGTCCCTTACCTCTGCGGGGTTTACGGTGGATATTTGGGCTTTGTGGCGGCAGACCACTCAACACACTATCGCAAGGAGACCCACCTCTCTGCTCCCTCCTCAACGACGACTGCTTGCACCACCTTACAATGCTATGGGAGGTGTTGTGTTACCCTCCATGGATGGCTTGGAGATTTTTTTAGCATTGCACCGGTCTGGCCATAACAGTTGCAGTCAACTAGTCACGAGCAGTGGGTGAACAACACCCACTTAGCTACTCTCGACACAGATGGACCCCCTCTTTGCAGGTGGACCCAACAGCGATTTCGCATATTGTCCCAGAACTGAACCAGACAGGCGAACATAATGGGGCAATAGGCGCTATCGAACATGTAAATAAGCATTACTTTCGAATCTTTGTTAAAACACCTGTTGGGGAAAATCTTGTTTTATGGACAGATGATACTGAGCTGGTATCTGATTTCAAATTGCATATTACACAAGCACAAGGGTACCCCTTATTTTCATAGCTTCTAATATATGAAGGCATAGTACTTCAAAATCACAGAACCATAAAGGAACACAATATAACTTATCGTGCTTCCATTATCCTTAACCTATGATTGCATGGAGGCGGAACAGGGCACTAGGGTAAAACTAAAACCTGTGGGGGACTTGGGGGTGGAAGTACCTCTACTCAGGATCACAATACAAGACCCTCCTTCAAGAATATTCTGCAGGGGAATAAAAAACCAACTGCTCCTACAGAATCAATGAACAATGCCCCCAGGCCCTACATTGTAGAGCAGTTGAATCATACACTTGAGTTGGCCATAGATTTACCTGAGCTTGATGAAAATCGAAACACTTATCTAGCCCAAGCACTTATCTGCTGCTTCAATAGCTTTTGGCCCAAACCAATGGACCTCTTTGAATGGATTTTTAAGAATTGGACTATGGTGTGCGAAATACACCTCTGTTCAAAAGGCTTCTTCATAGTAAAATTTCAGCATTCAGAAATCAGAGCCTACATCCTCCGGGAGGGTCCATGGTTTTGGGGATCCACCAGACTTTATATCACTCCTTGGTTCTCGGATTTTGATGCTAACACCATGATTATTTCCATAATGCCAGTTTGGATCAGGTTATATAACCTCCCCTTTCATTTCTAGAATAACAACGTCCTATAAGGCATTGGGAATGTACTTGGGAGATATATCAAAACAGATACACAACGGCTGGGGAAAAGAATATTCACCTACGCACGTATTTGCATGGAGGTAGACCTCAGCAAAGGTTTACTAGAAAGCATACAACTTGCACACAAACAACAAAAATGGTTGTAGCATATAGACTATGAAAACACATCTTTCATATGCAGAATTTGTAGATAGACTGGTCATTTACAAAATACCTGTCCTGAAGCTAAGAGAGATAACCGAAGAAAAAAAAGGACAGGAAAAGCTCCCAAAGGTTGGCGATATCCCCCATGCAAACCAGAAGAGGAGATAGAAGAAGAAGCAGAGGCACCCACATCAGATGGGAACAATCAGTCGACAATAGTCCTGGAAGCACAAGAAAAAGACACTGGATCCATTTGATATACAAATACAACAGGACCCGCCCACACAGGAACCAATTGTCCCTAACAGTGGTGGGAACAAAAGGCATCACTCATCAGAAACCTTAGACTCGGACAAGGAAATAGGAGTAGCTACAACAGAAAATCAGCTCGCACTTGTCACCCCCATGTCATCACAAGGTTCATGGCGGAAGGTGGAAAAAAAGAAAGGGAGAAAACTTAGTTTTCTCTCCATTGTATATTAGTTTTTACTTGTTTGTTTTTTACGAACACCAGCCTAGGCTAGTTGTTTAGCCTATTGCCTGCTGATGCAACATGTAATTTTGTTTCTTTTAATAAAATTACGATTTTTCCTTGGGAAAAAAGAATTAAAAGACATATTTTTCAGCAAATGTTACCGAAAAATCAGAGTTCACCCCATAAGAGCATAGATAAATAATAACATATTATTGAGGCAAATTACTCACATGAACAATAGTACACGAATATGAATAAAATGACACATTTTTGCCATCATGTAATGAAATAAGTATTTAAAAGAATAGTATTATAAATACCAATTTATTGAATCAGTTTCTCTGACTTTGGTCTCCAACAATTCTTTACAATGCTTTGAACTTATGTTGTTAAAACAAAAGATGCAATAGTGCAAGCTCTGCTCTCATATATAATTCAGAATTGCAAAAAAAAATCATGTTTAATCCTTCAGATCTGAGATTTTCTCTCCTCTCACCTACAACTCTAAATCCTTTATTACAATAGTGCTTTTAAGAAATCCCGAATTGCAGAGATGAGAAGCCCCTAATACATTCTACAATCTACTATTTAGAATTTTTTACAAAAATAATTCAATTAAAAAAGTTGTTGAAGAGTAGTTCTGCTCAATGAATTTTCATTGGCCCAAAATCTCATTCTTCTCTTCTTAGAGTATTATCATTGATTGAAATCCTCTTCTCCTCATCTCTTCAATTGTTGCCCTGCAAAAACCAATCAAAATTTAATTAAATAACAAATTAAAATAAGAAAACCAAATCTGGAATATAAACAATATCCAATCAAAATTAATTAAAATAAATAACTAAAAAGAAATCTGAGCTTTTTATTGATGTCTGTGAAGATCTAATTGGATAGGGAGAACATAGACAAATGGATCTGCACTCAATGGAAGCCGTGAGCAAATGAAAATGCTGAAAACTAAACTTAGAAAATTAGTTTTGTTTAAAAATTTGGAGCTTGATCTTCTGCTGAATTTTAGACTTATTAAATGCTCAAATATGGTAATGAAACAACCTAAAGCATGTTTTCCTTGATTTTATCTATCTAATGAGAAGTTCTTGGTCTCATTTGGCCATGTAAAACTCAATTTATGAGCTTCTAACGTTGAAGAATAGAAACTATCAAAATTCTAAAAAAAATTATTCCCTCAATTAAAAATAAAATTTTAAAATAAAATTATAATTGTTATTTAATTAATATTAATTTAATTGGGAGTTGTCTAACGAGCCGGAGGAATTGCCCGGACGGTCAAAATTGGCCGGAATCCGGGCCAAAAAAAAATTAAAAATCTTGCAGAAACAGTGTTTGAATCCTGATTTTGACATTGGAAATGGATTCAGCACCATCAAAAACCTGTAGGACACCCAAAATATTAAACTTTGATAGTTATAACATGGATTTAGAAAAATTCCTGCCGGATTTTCTGAAAATCTTATCGAAATTTTCATGATTTTCAGAGCGATTCCTCTGGCTAGTTAGACTACGGCATTTAATTGTAATTACATCATTAAACTTAATTAATTACAAAATATAATTTAATTAATCTAAAAAAATTAAAAATTAATTAAAATATAAACATATTATATTAATATTATAATTTAATTATATTAAATTTATAATAATTAAATTATAATAAAAATATAGTTAAATATATTTTAAAGCTTATAACCAAACCATATAACATGAAACTTTAAAGCCAAACAAACAAGTTACATATGAGTGAGGAGGGCTAACGGACTTGGTGAGGAGTGATAAGTTGGAGTGGAGGGTGATGTAAGCGTGAGGTAGGGAGGAGGAATAAGGAGGTGAGGGTGAGATCATTGTGAGGTAGGGAAATGGAGGTCGAGAGTTACAATGTGAAAATCAAAACTATATGTCAAACGAAAATAATCAATCACGCGTATAAAATTTATCGCATCGCAAAATTTTATATGGGTGCATATACAAATTTTGTGATATTATATTGTGATGTAATTTTTTATCGTATCATTAGCATTTTTTATATTGGAATTTTGGAAGGAAAGAGGTGATGTGGACGGGTGTTTATGTGGAATTAAAAATTTTATAAAATGAATTACAATCATTTTGCAATTTTGAGATTTTAGGTTTGCCAATTTGTTTTAAAATAAGAAATTGCAATAAATCACTGAGATTTTGAAAATTCATTTTTTACACTGCTTTACAATTTGACTAGGTCATTTTGTAGGATCGTCAGTGAAAAAATTAATAAAAATTAACTAGGGATTAATATTTACAATGAAAGACTATCTTTATTGCAAAAATTAAAATATGATACATTTTATACATTTTTTAATCTTGGCAACAAAAATGATCAAATTTCAAAGGAGTGCCATTTGCAAATCGGTTAATCAAATGAGGTGAAACAAGTATCGATGAAAAGTTTGCTAAAATTTGAATTCAATGAAACAATCAAAATAGAAATCCAACGAAAATGGAAAAATGGCAAAATTGCAGGACAATTATCTTAATGAAAATCATAAAATGTGCTTAGCCAAAAATTAATAGAAAGGGTCCCCATTATTTAAGGTAAATGAATGAATAATGAGGCGCTGTTGGATTTTCCCTAAATTACATCTCCATCACTTTCCTGAAATATCTCAAAATTGGTTGCATGATTTTTGCCCTCCTCTCCTACCTTCTTGTCTTTCTCCAAGTCAAGCTAAGAAAGCCTCCACACTCTACTTTACCACTCTAATATTACTTACTATCTAGAATACGTTTCTAGGTGAAATCTCTTAACTTTGCTATATACCTTGCTTTGCCATAGTTGTGAATACACGATGATATCCATCTCCATCTCATGGTTGTGAGTTAACCAATGTCTTGGTAAGAGATTATAATGTTATGTCTACATTCTTTATCCTACTTTAGAAAATGGTAGTCAACTTGCCAACAAGTTGACTACCCTCTTGTTGTGATGTTATGAATTGAGCGTCTTTTGTCACCCTATGAACCCACCAATCAACCTATTCACACAAATCCATGGCTTCCATCCCAATTCATTTTTCTTCACCATTGGTATACTTAATGATATTTTCTCATAAAGTAAAATCAAACAATTGTCTTCTATCGAACAAATTGCTAAGGTGATCTTAAATAAATCATATCCCAACACCATTGCATGGTTGTCCAATGCGACTATCCTCAAATCTATGTTTCCAAACCAGTCACCTATTTGAATGGGTATAGAGTGTACAACTCATGTGGTAGGTTTTACCTATGAATTTACCATCTTGTACCATCTCTAGCCTTGCAACAAAGAAACTTCACTATCTTCTCATTGATGAAGAAGTGGGTTGCACCGGTATCCACAAATGTAGTGACTTTCTTCCCCAATATCATCACTTGATTGAATTGAAGACCCAACCATTCTCCATTTCATAATGATACACTATCTTATTTCTCCCTTTCCTGCATGAAAGGTTTAAGTCTTCCCATTACCCCAAGAATTTCTCTTGGATATGACCGTAGAAATACCTCTTACATTATATGTGAGTTCTCCTCTATTGGTGTTTGTAAGACTCCCCCATCATGCAATAGTTGGATGAACCTCTCCTTCAATGAATGATATTTAATACATTGTACCTTTGAAGCATATTAAACACTCTAACTTCCTTTCTTGCTTCTTCCTCATTATCACTTATCCCTCTGAGTGGGTTTCCTCAAGTAGTTTGTGGTCTCGATTGGTTGTTTCATCACTTATATTAACCAACCTTTCCTTCCATGTAAATCTATTTACAAAATGGCGTCATGAATAGAAATAACATATAATCTTCTTACCTTTTTTCATGCACTGATGGGGTTTTTCCATTGCAAAAATATCCCCTCCTCATTAGGATTCAAACTTTGTGATCCTCCCAAAGTACTTGGGCCTACTTCATCTCAATATTCCTGGATTCCCCCCAATTTTTCAAGCCTTTTCCTCTTTTCCTTCAAGTACAATTCCGCAAAGTTCTCTTTAGAAGATATGGCATATTTAATCTCTTTAGTTTCCAAATTTTGTTTTGTGGCAATAGTACCTATCTTAGCCACATCCACCTGGAAAGTGTCAATATTGACCAGTAAATTTGTTTTCCTCTCATCCCACTCACTCCATAGTGTGATGATCTCCATCATTCAAGACAAACTTTGGTACACAACCTCAACATTTGCATTATAGCTTTCATTATTACAAAATGCCTCTCATCTACTCTAATTGATAGGATGGACAACACTTCTGTTACTAGTTGCAACTTCTTATCACATTTGTGCAATATTGTGATTTGATATCACTATCATGGTTGTAACAATGAAGAAAGTGTATTTTATTACAAACTTTCTTTGATATCACCTATCAAATCCCTAGGATATTACCACATAGTAAGGTGCTTCATGGACCTTCGGGCATGCAACACCGACATTTTTCATACCAACGTTATACCCATTTGAGTTGCACTCATCTTGGACTATATCTCTACTGTCCTAGTTAAGTCTTTAGTAAAATTTTTATACTTACCTAAGATTACATTTGCAAATATACACCATAAGAAAAATACAGTAATATGAAAACATGCTACTCAAACTTTCCCTAACTCCTAGCTCAAATCATATATAATAACTAATATGGTTGACACCTTTTACATAGATTTCATCCAGTCAGCCTCTTACAAACTCAGCCCAACCAACATCTTACAAACTCAGTCAACCAACCTCTATACACAACTCTCAGTCAAACTCATTTTATACAAGGACTTGACCAATCATCTAGCCACACACGGTCCAAACAAACCCCCACACAAGATTTTTTTCTAATCATTTGCTCCACAATGGCACAAGATTTACAAAGTATCACATATCCCTCAATTAAAAACTATCCCCAAGAAATACCCCCGTCCTGAACGCGTACCTCAATTGGTAGCACATGGCCTCAAGACACCATGAAACTCTTTATTTTTATTTTTGCGATCTACAAACAATCCTCAATTTGAAGTGCACACTTATTTGTGGTTAGAGGGTGTGATATGTTGCTTCATTTTGTTATGTCCTTTTTGTACCATCACCAATTTCATACTTATACATTTTCATCGAGTCACTTGAATTGTCATGTCCCTTTGTGTCCACTCAAACCAACCCTCCATTTCCTCTCGTGACTCTTCACCTTTTCTTGAGTCAACCCTTCATTTTCTCATTTATCGTGTGTTGGAAACTCCAACTTGCTCTCCTCCATGCGGCGTTCCCTCATAATGACTCATTCAATCATGTGTCAACATGTGTCTTTGTATCAATTTGCAGTGCACTCTTATTTGTGGTTAGAAGGTGTGATATGTTGCTTCATTTTTTTATGTCCTTTTTGTTCCATCGCAAATTTCATACTTATACCTTTTCACCGAGTCACTTGAATTGTCACATCCCTTTGTGTCCATGAAAACCAACCCTCAATATCCTTTCATGACTCCTCACCTTTGCTTGAGTCAACCATTCATTTTATCAATGCTCGTATGTTGGAAACTCCAACTTTCTCTTCTCCATGTGACACATTTTATCAACGCTCGTATGTTGGAAGCTCCAACTTGCTCTTCTCCATGTGACACGCCCTCATATTGACCCGTTCAATCATGTGTCAACATGATGCTTTATCTAATTGATCCATGGTGTGTGCATTCCCCTTGCCTATTAGTTGACTGAACATGTGATTAAATTGATTTGACATGCATCTTCTCTTACTAACGGAGACTATGCCTTCCCACACTAGGGAGTTTTTAAGTCTAAAATGGGTCTCCTAAGGAAATTTATAAAATAACAATTAAAATAATAAAATAAGAGTTATGAATTTTTGTAGGAAAATAAAGAAAACTATTTTTTTTTCTATTGTATTTTTTTACTTATCTCCTTATAGGTTTACTCAAATGTCAAGTGTAGACACCCGTTGGATGCAGAATTTAATTATGCATTAAAAGAGTACCCACTATGCATACCTTTGAGTAGACCTACACAAAAAAAAATTAAAATACATGAAAAAAGTTTCTTTAATAGGTATACTCAAATGTCAAGTGCAGATAGTCATTGGATGTGAAATTAAATTTTACATCCAATGGGTGTTTACACTTGATATTTGAGTATACCTATAAGGAGACAAGTCGAAAATCAATTTAAAAAAGCAATTTTCTTCTTTTCCCTCCAAAATATTTACCCCTGGGAGTGACATCATCATCTTGAATCTTATTGGTTCTTTTAAATTTGATTATGTTAGTACATTTTTTTAGGCCCATTTTGAGCTCAAAATTCCCATAATGACTTGCAATGGCACACCATTCATGCTATGTTTGGTGAGGAAAACTGAAATTCACACAGAATAACCAAACGACACCCACTAACATACAATTAGAAACCAATCAATGTGAAGTATGGTCTATGTGTGCCCCTGCACGCTCGTCTAATTGACGTGCTCCAAGTTGAAGGTCTTACAACCTCTCTTACAATTGTGGTAGTAAGTACATCTAACATATCGAAGAGTTCATTTTTTTTGAAATGCTGACATTGAAGATTTGGATTTTAACACTAGTATAATTGCAATCATATTTAGATGCACATCCCAAGAGACAAATTATGTGTTTTTATTGTTGATCCATTTGTATTTGTGGGTTAAATATTTTTCATTAAAAAGTGTTTTGTTATATAGTTAAAGTTATCCAATTATACATGTACAACAACCAATTAAAAAGTTATTGGTTTAAATACTTGTTTTTTTTTAAGAAACAGTTGTGGTTTTTTTATTAAATTGATCTAGTTTAAAGGCCAAAACGTTTCACATCTCTAGAAAATTCTTCTTCTTTTAAACTCAGAAGTACCAAAAAAGGGCTGGATTTTCTAATTTTCTGACTACATAATATTATCCTAAGTTGGTTTGAATTATATATCCACAAAAAAACTCCTAAGATGACTTGGTATTTGAATAACATAAAAAGAAAGTGAAAAAGAAACTATGCATCATTATCCACCCCAGAAGCAGGGATGCCTACGGTCTTAGAATTTTTAGGCCTTATCCGTGGGGGGGAAGAAAACAAATTCTCATTAACTACCTCAACTACCTCCTCTTATTGAATAGATACCTCTCCATGTTGCTCATCTATTTTTGCATTCGCTTCCAGTATATCTCCAGATGCCATAGTTCCAATCAAAGGCGACATGTTTTCCAACTTTAAACTTAATCTCTCAACAACCACTTATAATCTATCCAAATTTGATAGTATCAAGGCTAATTCTCTAGTTCAGAAGCATGAAATGTGCTTGAGATTCGACCAACATTTTTTCCCTTTTCCCATAAAACAAAGACACAATGAAATCCTATGATGTTGGCAACTGAGCCAATTGACCGAGAATTTCACCTTTCTCAACATTGATTTTTCACTCCATGTAGACCTTTGCACCCTTGGCCTTCCATTCTTTAGAAAATATGATATGATGAACCAATAATCCTGGGGAATAATGCAACATAATCCAAACTCGCCAAGTCCATCGGTTATCACGACATTTACCATATGGTAATTAATCCCTTGCAGTCGTTGGGCAAGGCATTCCATCAATGAGTTATTAGCTATGTAATTTGAAAAACTCTCCATTAAGGCTAAGAAGCTCGAGCGTGTATGTTGTATCTCATGGATGTAAGAGTGATTGCTCATGGATGTACAAGCAAGCTTATTTGAAGACCACTTGTCCCCTGTCGTGACACCTATTACAATGAGAGGCCAAGTGGGATCACGATTCCATCCCTATAATAAATGATAGAGCCACCAAAGAATGTAGGGAACAAATATCATGCTCAACATTCTTTGGTGGATTCTGACATATTTGCGTCAGACAACCCACCAATACAATCCACCTTTATTTCTAATTATTAATCGTAAAATATGAATTTAAAATGGGAATTCCATGGAATGGGTTTAAAGATTGTGTTGCTGCCATTGTGAACGAACACTCCTTGTTTGAGGGAGACACCCTAGTTTGATAAAGAGTCTGCCTCCAAATTTAGATGTATTTTTACATGAAAGAATTCAATTTTCTCAAGCTTTATAAGTTTTGTTTTTTATGTTTTTTTATTTTTATTAAAAATAAATTTTATATTTATATATATATAATTAATACTAGATATTACTAAATATTATTTTGTTGAAAATTATTATATAAAAATATATTATACACAAAAAATTTACATCTAAGAGTGAGAAGAACTCTAAAATAGTTGGGGATTTTTTTCCAAGATTTCATATATTAATTTTTGTTGACCAATATATTATTTTTTGCCTCTAACCGTAAGTTGATTTTATTTAAATCTTTTTAAATTCAAGGAAATTACAAAATGTTGATTTTTCTCCAACACCATAGGTTAAAAAAATTGATGTTTTATTGCTCGAAGGAAGATGAAGTTCTAAGAAAACAAATTTCTTCCTATTAAATATTTATTTATCGGACATTGCCGAATGCAGTTAGTGTTGATTAGTGGTTGTCATTGATGTCAACCCAAGCAGCACAAGGGGCTACCCTGATCTTTCATGGTAATTTTGAACTACAAAATTACTATATTCTGGGTCAAAAATATTTTGGATGACTTCTACTTGTCGAGATGTTTATGTTGATATATGGCACGCCATGTAATTTTTCACGGTTTGAGAGATATTCGTGTTTGAAGTTTGTAACCCCAGTTAGTGGGCTAAAACCCCATGGGGTTGTGGCATGGGTCATTGAAAAGTCAATTATTAATAATTTTTAAGCTCCTAAAATCCCTCCCACATTCACTTGTTGAAGCCCCTCTCAACCTAAGCATTTATATAAATTGTGATCCTCATATCCTCCTCATGTAGGGATTTCACTACCTTAAACAGGTTATCATGGAATTTGCACTATAATTTTTTTTCTACGAACGTTAAAAAGCTGAAAGTTTTATGAGGCGAAGCTGAAATCCTGAGGAAGCTCCCGTAAAAATTTCAGATCAAGGTGCACAATATTTTCAGAGATATGATCTATGGAAGTTAGTGCTTTTGCAGGCTCCTGAACTTCATCTCAAAGAAGTGACCTTGGGAAAATCGCCATAACTATCTATCTGAGTATCAGATTGGAATTCTGTAAAAAGTGGCAGATAGTGCACGGACTTTAGTTTTCACTATATCAATTTCAGGGCTGAATGAATAAACAATAGCACTTGGCACGCCGTACAAGTTCGCTCTACTGAACGAGTCTATAATTAGGTCATTGTGAGAGATCGGGCATAACTCTCTCTTGAAGAATCTAAATTGGGTCAGACCTATGGAATTGGAAAGAAGACTTAGAGGAATAATACAGAATGAAAATCACATGTTGGGGATATGAAATAATATAGATACACTAGATTCAATTCAAGCTCCTAGAAGGAAAGAAACAATTAGATGATGTGTTGTCAAGGGCTGCAAAGGACCAAAATTTTTAGGGCAGCAAAGTAGAGCAAGGTGCAACAGAGGGTAGCTTAACAAGAGCAGCAATCACGGTGCAGAACATCAGCAAGAAGTTCATCACATGAAGACTTCAAGTGGGCAGCACTGCATATAGTCACTGTAAAGGTATCATTGTACTAAGTCATTGTAAAAATTGTATGCGTTTATCTGCCAAGAGTTGAAGAGGCAGTGTCAGGAGGTCTAGGATCATCATTAGGTGGTTGTGTCATAGTTGGGGTTATGGTCTAGTGTGTCTTATTCTTCTACATCATTCTATATCATTGTAAAGTGGACTATTTTCCTTGGTACGGGAGTCCATTCTTCTTTTATTCTTCTATAGGGTGGTAGGGTGGTGCTAGGCTAGTGCATGAAGTCACCAATAGGTTCAAGCCTGTGAAAAATTCAGGGTGGTAGGGTGGTGCTAGGGTGAGTTGTAGCTCATTGGGTGTTGGGGCATCCATTCAGTTGACTACTGAAGAATCTTGGGCGTTGGAGCGACCATCTAGTGGGAGCTGGAAAAGAATGATTTTCTAGATTCTAGGAAGTTAGAGCTTTATTTTCAATTGGATTTTAATATTAAATAATTATTAGAAAAGTATTCAGGTGGTTTTTGTCCTGGAGAGGGTTTCCACCTTAAAAACAATGTGCATTTGTGTTCCTTTTGATTATTGCTATCATTGTACAAACATTGATAATAATTGAATATTAACTAATGCTCCAATTGATAGGAATATTTATTCACCCCCCCCCCCCCCTCTTAGTATTTCCAAAAATTGGTATCAGAGCTTGGTTCCTTCAATAGTAGTTTAACAACTGGAAGGAGGTCATGGAGCATACCAAGAATGGTGTACCTCTATTCAATGAAAACAATTATGCACTCTGGAAAGGAAGAATGGAGGTCTATCTCTTGGCGCAAGGTTATGAAGTATGGGACACTGTTCAAAATGGATTTACATCAACCGCGAATGAACAAGGTAAGAAGAATTTGGTAAATGATGCAAAAGAAAAGAATATTATTATCAGTGGACTTATTGAATTTGCTTATCATAAGGTGTTGGGTTGTAAAACCACCAAAAATGTATGGGATAAGCTTGAGAATATATATGCAGGTGACTCAAATGTCAAAGAAGCAAAGCTTCAAATCTATAGAGCAAAATTTGAGCAACTCAGAATGAAAGAAGATTGCAACATTGTTACATACTTCCAATACGTTGATGAAATAACCAATACTCTGGAAGGATTGGGAGAGCCAGTTGACGAGAAGACTATTATACGGAAGATTCTTAGAATGTTACCAGGGAGATTCAACCCAAAGGTATCGGTCTTAGAATACAGTGCAAATATGGACAAACTCAGCAAAGAGGAATTACATGGAGTTCTCATAGCATATGAAATGAGACTTGATGAAGAAGAGGGTACTTCGCATCTAGAAACTGCGTTCGTTGCATATAAGAAAACCAATAAGGATAAACAACCTTCAATTGAAAAGACATGCACCTGCAAGTGTGAAGAAAAGGGAGATGATGAAGAAGGTCTTTTAGATGAAGAATATGCTTACTTTACGAGAAAACTAAAAATTGGTAAGGGAAAATTCAAAGGTAAACTTCCATTGATATGTTTCGGCTGTGGTGAGGTTGGGCATTTCGCAGCAAAATGTCCGAACAGAAGTGATGGAAACTCAAAAGGAAAGAAAGGCTTTAAGAAATTCAACAAGCAAGGATCCAAAAGGAACTTTCTCTCTAAAGAAGATAGCTCATCATCCGATGAAGACAATGACAGTGAAGAAGAAGCCAATGAGAGAGTATTGTTTATGGCCAAGCACATTAAAAAGAGGTATCAAACAAAGAAGAAGAAGGGATGACCATAGAAGAATTTTCTAAGGAGGCAATCAAGCTTATAAAAGAGCTCAAGGCTGAGAAGATTCGTTCCAATACACTTGAAGAAAAAGTTCAAGGTCTCAAAATTGAAGTTGAAGAACACAAATGTATTGAAGAGTCACTTCAAAAGAAGTTGGAAGAAAGCAACCAAGAAAGGGAAGCATTAGAAGCCAAAGTAGTCTCACTGCGTAAGGAAGTGAAGAAGGGAAAAATTGTCGAAAACTATGCCAACAGCTCAAGGGAATTGGAACAACTCATCAACAATCAATGATCTTACAGCGACAGAATTGGCCTCGGTTAAAAAGAAGAAGAAGCAAGACCTTCTACAAAAAAATACAATGAACCTATGAGATCTGACATGCATGTAGACTTCATTGGACAATATTCGAAAGATCATCCTTGGAAGACGATTCCTCGACGAAGATTTCCATCCAGGTACCAACATATTTTTCATGGCTATTGTTATTCATGTGGAAAATTAGGTCATAAAGCTGTAGAATGTCGCACGTACCCTAGGAACCAATACAATTCCAGGATATCTGTCAAATATGAACCTCCCAGGGCTCAACTAAACATCAATAGATTTGAACATTTAAGAAATAATATGGAATGATACAAATGTTAGAACTATGGACACATAGCCAGAGATTGCAGACTTGAAAATTCTCTAGAAGAATCTTTGAAGCCATAGAACAAATTAACATGGAAGAAGAAGAAGACTAATAATTGTGCTCTCGCTCTCAAGGCTCAAAACAAAAAATATGTGTGGTATGTTGATAGCGGTTTCTCAACATATATGACTGGAGATAGAAAGAAATGTGTATCTCTGAAAGAGAAGAAGGATGGAACCGTGTCCTTTGGAAATGATGGATCTTCAAATGTTATAGGATAAGGTACGGTCACTCTCAGAAGTAAAGATGCTCTAGCCAAGAATGTTCTATTGGTTGAAAAAATGAATCCCAATTTGCTCAGTGTTGGAAAAATGTGTGATCAAGGACACACAATACTATTCAACTCCCACAAAATGTGAAATTAGGAAAGGCAAGTATGGTGAAATTGTGGCTACAGCAAGTTGAGCTCCAAATGACATATATGTTCTGGATGAAGCAACTAAAGCACATCTAATAGCTAAAGAGGATGATATAATATTTGGTAGCAATGATGATCGACTAAGTAAGAAATTTTCTACAAAGATGCCAAGTGAGTTCGAGATGTATTTACTTGGTGAGCTGACATAATTCTTGGGGCTTCAAATATCTTAGCAAGAGAAAGGAGTATTTATATGTCAAGCCAATTACATCAAGAAAATGCTCAATAAATTCAAAATGGAAGATTGCAAACCCATCCTTACTTCGATGGTAACACATTGCAAATTGATCATAGAAGACTCATCTAAGGATGTGGATCAAAGGTTGTACATATCTATGATTGGTAGTCTTCTATATGTAACAACTTCTCGGCTAGATGTTATGCAAGCAGTTGGACAAGTAACAAGATTCCAAGAAGCACCAAAAGAATCACATATTATTTCCGTCAAAAGAATTCTTCAATATCTAAAGGGAACAACAGAATATGGCTTGTGGTATCCCAAGGGTAAGAATCTCATTATTCAAGCCTTTACAAATGCAGATTGGGCAGGAAGCGTTGATGATCGTAAGAGTACTTGTGAAGCATTGGAATATCTTCGCCAGAAGCTTGGGATTCTCCCAAGTTCTCATTAGATTTTCCTTATTCAGAATATAAAGGGGGAGTGGAAGTGAGTACAGGTCCGCAGGATGGTTGTGTGGCAGGGGGAGTTACACTTTGCCATTGATGTCAAAAGGGGAGAGAATGTATTAGGAAGAGGTGTCATGATCACAGGGGGAGTACTTGTGTTGTCATCAATGCCAAAGGGGGAGATTGTTGATCAGTGGTTGTCATTGATGTCAACCAAAGCAGCACCAGGGGCGACCCCGATCTTGCATGGTAATTTTGAACTACAAAATTACTATATTTTGGGTCAAAAATATTTTTTATGGCTTCTACTTGTTGAGATGTTTCTATTGATATATGGTAAGCCATGTAATTCTTCATGCTTTGAGAGATATTCATGTTTGAAGCTTGTAACCCCAGTTAGTGGGATAAAACCCCATGGGGTTGTGGCATGGGTCATTGAAAATTCAATAATTAATAATTTTTAAGCTCCTAAAATCCCTCCCATGTTCACTTGTTGAAGCCCCTCTTAACCTAAGCATTTATATAAATTGTGATCCTCATATCCTCCTCATGTAGGTATTTCGCTACCTGAAACAGGTTATCATGGAATTTGCATTATAAATTTTTTTATACGAAGGTTTAGAAGCTGAAATTTTTATGAGGCAAAGAAAAACTCTTGAGGAAGCTCCTATAAAAATTTCAGATCAAGGTGCGCAATATTTTCGGAGATATGATTCGTGGAAATCAGTGTTTTTGTAGGCTCCTGAACTTCATCTCAAAGAAGTGACCTTGGGAAAATCATCATAACTATCTCTCTGAGTATCGGATTGGAATTATGTAAAAGGTGGCAGATAGTGCACGGACTTCCGTTTTTTTTATATCAATTTTAGAGCCGAATGAAGAAATAGTGACACGTGGCACACCGTACAAGTTTTCTCTACTGAACTAGTCCATAATTAGGTCATTGTGAGAGATTGGGCATAAATCTCTCTTGAAGAATCCAAATTGGGTCAGACCTGTGGCATTGGAATAATACTCAGAGGAATAATACATAACTGAAAATCACATATTGAGGATCTGAAATAATAGAGAGACACCATATTCAATATCGAGTTCCTAGAAGGCAAGAAAAAGCTAGATCATGTGTTGTCAAGGGCTGCAAAGGACTGGACTTTCTAGGGAAACAAAGCAAAGCAAGGTGCAACATAGGGTAGCATGACAAGAGCAGCAATCAAGGTGCATAACATCATCAAGAATTTCATCACATGAATACTTCAAGTGGGCATCACGGCATACAGTCACTGTAAATGTATCATTGTACTAAGTCATTGTAAATTCATCATTGTAAAAATTGTACAAGTGTCTATCTGCCAAGAGTTGAAGAGGTAGTGTCGGGAGGTCTAGGATCATCATTAGGTGGTTGTGTCATAGTTGGGTTTATGGTCTAGTGTGTCTTCTTCTTCTACATCATTCTATATCATTGTAAAGTGGATCATTTTCCCTGGTACAGGAGTCCGTTCTTCTTTTATTCTTCTATATGGTGGTAGGGTGGTGGTAGGGTGAGTTGTAGCTCATTGGGTGTTAGGGCATCCATTCAGTTAACTACTGAAAAATCTCAGGCGTTGGAGCGTCTATCCAGTGGGAGCTAGAGAAGAATGCTTTTCTAGATTCTATGAATTTGGAGCTTTATTTTCAATCGGAGTTGAATATTAAAGAATTATTAGAAAAGCATTCAGGTGGTTTTTGTCTCGGAGAGGGTTTCCAGCTTAAAAACTGTGTGCATTTGTGTTCCTTTTGTTTACTACTATTTACGCCCCCCCCTTCTCAGTATTTCCAACAGTTAGAGCCATTTCAGTCTAAGTAGGTGCTTCCACTTGATATCATATCATGCAAGCTACCACATTCTCCACTTCCACTTGGTAGTATCCATGTAAGCTCCCTTGAGGTCATTCAAACAATTTATTATCTTGATTTCAATACATTCTTATAGCTCCATTTAATTGAGACGTTGTGGTCCTTTTCCATTCAAAATTTTGGATTATCTGCACTTTCATTCTTCTGTTAGCCTATGAAGATGGGAGATCTTGACAATGTGGCCTAGACTAAAGAGAATACCACCACCTCATCACTCATTCTAGTCAAAGGAGATATTCCTACTACAAGAAATCGTTATAACAATAAAGGGACTTGGAATAAAGAAGAAGACCACCACCCTATCACTCATTCTAGTCCATGGTGAAGGAAATCGATATTCCTTTCCAAATGTTGCAGGCTTATTACCAAACCTATGAATTTTAATTGGAATTAATAGTAACTACTTGTGAATTGATTTTAAGACATTATGTATACTATTTTTCTATTTTTTTATTAGAGGTCTAATAAGATGTCAAAAGAGCTACAAGCTTCGATGGATAAACCACTTTCATCTTGATCTCAATCATGGAAGCTTCAAAGAGGGAGAAGATGACCACTTATCATCAAACTCCACTCATAATCTACAACCAGAGACAAAGGAATTTTCCATCAACAACTACAATCAAAAGCATTAGGATTTTCTCTTCTTCCTCAAGGATAAAGGGAATTCCAAAAAGTTAAAACTTATAATGCAACATATTCAATCTTCTTCTTCTTCTTCTTCTTTTTTTTTTTTTTTGCCAAACATGCAAAACTTAGGAAAGTGATCACATTGTGAGTCTTGACAACTCAATTTTCTCATTTTATAAGCCTCTAAAATTCACTACAATTGAATAACGATTTTCCTCATAAAAAATATTCTAATTAGCGTTATCATAAATCTCTCTCTTTAACTAAGTTAGTAATACATATTTACACTTCTTCTACTCAAATTGTAAGAGCACTTTGATGCAAATATTGATATAATAATTACTTACCTACTTGTGAGGTGTGATTCGTTAAAATATACAAAATTATTGATCAAGAAAACACTATCCTACTGAATATGCAAAGTGATTTCATGGGGAAACAAGTATGGCACTACCATGATAAAAGCTAACCAATACACCACTAGTTTAGCGAAAGTCGCAAAACAATTTCAATCACACATTGAAAAATATATATTTCATGTTGAAATTTGTCTTCATATATATCTAGGTAGAAAAAATGAGGTAGATATGTGCATATCAACTTTTAAAATTCAATGAATCTTCAACTACCAAGATTTAAATCTATATAATTAATAATTATCTATTTATTTTTTTAAATAGACTAATATATTATTATATATTTTAAATGAAATTTGGCCTTAAAATGGACATGTTGAATTGATGCTTAAGATTCTACTAGCATCTTTAGTGCTTTATTTCATTGCTAAAAATTAAATTACAAATAATCGTCAGATTGGTCTAAACTAAATGCTATTATGGCGCATTTCCACCAGCACTTCATTCAAGTTGATACCACTTTGTACTATTAGTTGGTAGTCTCTTTTATTTGACTCATACCCATTCTGGTATTTCCTTGAATGTTGGTATTATTTCTCGGTATATGCAAACACCCCATGAAAGTAATTAGAAAAAAAAAATGATACTTTAGTATATCTATGGTATAGTTCAATTTGGGATAACATTACAGTTTACGAGCGAGTCCTTTGTTGGTTGGTTTCATTGATTCCAATTGGTTTGGTGACCATTATGATTGGAAATCTATTATAGGTTATGTTTTTTTTTCTTCGTTTAGGATTTTCCACTTGCGCTTATGAGAAGCAATAGGAAATTACTCTTTCTTCAGTTAAAGTAGAGTACCATGTAGTGGTTAATGCAAGTCAATAAATCTTTTGGCTCTGACATATCCTTTCAGAGTTTGGATTCTAACAACAATATCCGACTACCCTTTAGTGTGACAATTAGGGTGCCATGATCTTATCAAAGATTGAGTTCCACATCAATGCAACAAACACATTGAGTTACAAATTCATTTCATCAGAAAGTTCATTCATGATCGTGTTTGTGAAGTGATCTTTATTGATATATGATCAAGTTGCAAATTTTTTCAGAAGGTATTTTACATAAATGAAAGTTTCCAAACTTCAATATATGTTAGGATATTATAAATTTTTCATTAAGGGGGTATAGAATCTAATTCCTCATTCCTTCTCCTATTTTTTCACCTTTAATCCTACCCCAAGTTATTCTTAATGAGGGACATTAGGATATGTAGAAAATTATGACTTGGTTAAGAACAACTTGATCTAATGTGTCTTTAGGTAAAAGTATGTTTCTTAGTATGTTTTATTTAATATGCATTGGTATGCATTTATAGTTACTTAATTCGATGGTAATGATATGTTATAGACATAGAAAGCTACAATGATTCATATCCTCCTTGACGGGAACGACTATTTGTCCATGATTTTGATTTAATGGGCACGGAGGGATATTTTCTAATTACTGATTGTGAGAAACTTTCCTATGAATAAATTTTACTTTTGCACTAATATTTACCTCAGGTATCCATGTTGGCAAGGGTTGTGGACTATTTCCATTTTAGAGGGCTTTAAACACAGAGCCACAAGTATTATGATCTTTGATCTGGTTGTGTGAGTGGTTATTTAAGGTGTTTTTTGTGTGTGGAATAATTTGTTTTCCCAAACAATATCTTATATTTACATTGGACATATCCTACTCCTTTATTAGAATTTTTTTGTTTAGTTTACTTCACCTTGTATAATTAGTTTTCATTCTTCTTCAATTCTCTTTCCATCTTCACAATTTAATCTTTACTAGTGGTTTAATTGGAGAGATGGAGCAAATTCCAATGAGTTGCAGTACAACAAAGGAAATTCTTAATGGGTTGTAGTAGTATGAATACTTAAGGGTAGAAAGAGGTGGAAGTTACGGCTTGTAACAATGGTCGAATGGTGACTATTTTTCAGGGTTACAAGCGATTTTTCTGGGAAAAAGAGGTTTATTGGTAGATTATGGAGTCAAAAATGGTTGAATATTCTAAAATACTTCGTCACATGGGGGGAGGAAGGAATTGAAGAAAAAGTTCTGAAGGAGCAGATGCAATAGGCACGGGCAGAGATTGTAGCACTGAAGGAGCAATTGCAACAAAAAGAGGAGCAAGTAGCCACCATGGCAGACTTATGAATAGAAGCCCTTCATCACAGATTCCCTTCTAACTCATATGCTGTGTACCTCAAGGAGAAATGGCTTCTATTTCAAATAAAAACTCTAGCCTCCCATGGATCACTACCTTTCCAAGATTGTAGGCAATTCATGAATTTCTACAAGCAAGCTAACATGGTTGATCGGGAAAAGATGGCAGAGTTTTATGTGCATAACCTTGTGTTGACGAATCTAGATATTTGGGACCCAAATCCTACAATGGGGGATATGCAATTAATGGCTCTAGCATCTTGGATGGTGAATGAGGACACTAGAGCAACAGAGGTATGGAGGGTTATGGGAAGCAGAAATAGAGAGCCCTTATATATCAAACCAGAATTGTTTAGCCTAAGAGGAGTCATCCTTAACCATCGAGAGATTGAAAGGGACCCTGCATTGGTTGAAATTTACCTTTAGACTCAAACCTAGGTGATAGGCCACTTTGATGATGTATCTAGGAAAATAGTAGATGAGTGCATTATGACCAGCCAGAGGAGATGGAATAACCTCCCTCACAGCCTTAAGAACAGGGAGTACCATACTCCAGAAATACTGAGGGGTGCATTGGAAAGGGCATCCTATTACAAGAGGGCCATGCAGGCCAAAAATATATAGTGGTTGGGACTAAAGATCAACCCACCTTTGCTGCTGGGGCTGAATGATGAAAAGGACACAAATGCACAAGATAGAGAATGGGAGAATGCATAAAAAAATAATGGTTTTTACCCCCTTGGGGAGACTCCCACACTTCTTCCTTAGGAAATCAAGGGGGATATCAAAGCATTGAAGGAAATGCAGGACGAGGATTAGTTTCTCAGAGGATGAGCAACCATTCAATAGGGGGGTGATGATGAGCTCCGTCATTAGACATATTTGGAGGGGTTAATGGTCACCTTTTTTCCTTCTTAGATATATTTTTCTTGCATTTTTATTATTATTTGTTTTTATGATGCTAGTATAGGTGGTGATTAAGGCTAACATACTCTGAGTGCCTAATATGAGGTTGAGTGCAGAAAATCATGATTTATTAAGCATTTTTATAAGGATTTTATCATAAAGACTTGGAGGAGACAAAAAGGAGAAATTATTGGAGAATTTTCCACCATCCTTAACTCTCAAAGGCAGTCAAAGTATCCCAAGGATTCTCTCCAAGCAATTCAAATTGAAAAGACAACTAAAGGATCCCCAAGGATTCTCTCCAGCAATTTGAATTCCAGGGGCAGCCAAGCGCTCAATCTTTGTTTACTTGGAGTCAAGTGGACTCAATCACTATTTTACAGGGAGATGTTGGTAGCTGCCATGTAGAATAAATAGAGCAGAGATAGAGATAGGAAGATTTATTCAGTGAATCGATTTTAGTTGAAACATTGTTGCAAGCTATTGAGATTTTTATTTTACTCGGTGAACAAACTTTCAGAGATGTATACAGTTATTCTTTTATGAAATGAGAAGATTGATTTTATTTGACTGATTTAAGTTTCAGACATCTAGGCTCATGGGTTAGGGCCCAAACTATGTGCGTCAGCTTCTCTATTGTTTTCATTCTTTCCTTTTTATCATTTAGTTAGTTTTGCTTTCGCCATTTAGCTAGATCTTCTTCTGATAGTTTCATTGTAGCTTAGTCTTTGCTTTCCGTTTGCTGTTGTAGCTTTTCATTTGCTTGTGACTAGCAGAATAGGGAAAAAAAATCCAAAAAAAATTCAATCCTCCCCCACTCATCTCTGTCAATAGAGCTCGAGGAGGGTAGACCTTTTCCCACAGACCAAAAATGCTTTCTTGCTTATTTTTTCTTGGAAATAGATTAGATCAATTCTTGTATTTTCATGAACATATTGTCTGTATTTATTGCATAAATAGGCAGGTTGATAGCAGGTACGGGAAGTATAGCCCAGAGGGAAGTTCTCCAACACCCCCCGCTTTGTCTTCCATCTCCCTTCCATCTCTGTTGTTACGCTCTGTGCACTATTGTTACGCCCTCCATCTCCGCTTTTTCCCACTTATTCTCACTGTCCCACCCACCTTTTTATTTATAAAAACACTTGAACCATTCATCCCATCTTATTCCTTTGTTTTTATCGGTTATGGTTGCCTTACCCTCTTTAGTCACAAAACACCTAAAAAACCATCCGAGGTCGAACTCTGCCTTTCCTCCTCGAAATCCCCACTACCGTTCTTCGCAAATCACACTTAGCGACTTTTACCTTTTACTTTAACACTTACCGCTCGTTGTAGCTGATTGCGATATTGCGATATCGCATGTCGCAGATCGCACCTTCCCCCTTTTTCTTTCGAGACTTACCGCAAATCGCATCACATTTCCTTTTCACTTGACCGTAATCGTATCTCCTTTCCGAAATCGAACTTCTCAGTCTTTTCTAAACAACATTTCCACCATTCCTCCAGATTTGCGATATTGCGAATTTCGAAATCGCATTTCGCACTTCGCATTATTTCGCTTGTTCCTGTTTGCACTTACCACTCCAACTGTCGATTGCAATATTGCGATCGCGCTTCGCCGACGGTCCCACCGCCACGTCACCCATCGCAAATCACATTTCGCATCTTTGCCCTTTTTCTCCAAGACTTACCGCTTTATTTTGTTGATTGTGATATTGTTATCGCACTTCGCACATCAAATTATTTAGAATGTTCCCTTTAACGCTTATTGATCCAACTTTGCGATATCCCAATTGTGATATCGGTCCCACCTCCACATCGCATCTCCACCATCACATATTTAAATTTATTCTGGTCCAAATCCTTTTGCGCTATAATAGAGCTTTAATCTGGTTTAAACCCTCGATTTCCAGTGCTAATCCCTGTTTCATGTGTTAAGCCCTCCATTAGCATCTTTAGCCCTTTTTCTCTCCTCTAAGCTTCAAATCACACTTTTTAAATCAGAATTAAGTCACAGATAGCTTAGTTGCATGGGTAGAATCATGGTAGATAGACCAGAGGATGAGTAGAGTGCATTTAGTCGTTTGGCCAAGTTAAGTGTGGTTTAGAATTAGTTTCCTTTCTGCCATTTATTTTCAGCAAGTTAAATTAGTTTCTTTTTTGTCATTTCTTTAATGCAAATTAAATTGGTTTCATTCTTGTCATTTCTTTTCAGCAATTTAGTTTAGTTTCCTTTCTGTCATTTCCTTTCAGCAATTTACTTTTCAGTTTTTATCATAGTTTAGGAAATAACACCCTTTCATAAGGAAGAAGAGGATGACATGAACATATTGCATCTGTTATATGTATAGCACTGTCACCTCCAAGTTTGTATGAACCCCAGGTTAATAAAGTAAAGTAGGGCAGCTCCTGGGAGTTGTAGCACTCTTGGTGAAATACCAAGGCTCACAAATGACCTAGGTGAAATCATGGTGAATGACCTAAGACTCTAGATGATAATGGAGGACATGAATCATGAAATAAAAATGACCATGAATAGACTGGATGGAGTAGCTTTTAAGACCTAGACATATCTAACGAACAAAATTTTATTTCAAAACTGACTTGAAGATATAAAATTTTGACCTAGGACCACTACTAAGCAAGTTTGAAAGAGTATATTTGATCGCTGAATATTGGACACTAACATATTCAAAGATGTGCTTATCAAAATTTCCTCTTCATCTCACTATCCCTTGTTCTCTATTGTTTGCGATGCATCTACTTCCAATGAAGATACTTCCATGCTCTTCAAGTCCTTCATCCAATGAGTTAACTTCTCAATTGGCACAAGGTGGTGAGATTATCCACGATGCAAATGAAAACAATCAAATCATTGAGTATTCTTTCTATCCCTCATCATCTCTTCTCTTGCATGAAAAAAGCTCTTCAAAACAGATTTCTCATGAAATATCCCCAATTCATTCATCTTCGAATTTGCGATCATAAGAATATTTCGACTTGAGTAATCTGCTTGTTGAAGTTTAAAAATCCAATCAAATCAGTAACCAATATGGTAAGTTCCATCCGGTGAGAAATGTTTTTATTAAAACCAGTGGTAGAAGCTATCCTCACACAATTCCCTCTCTAGTTCAATCTTTAGGATGCAATTTTACAATCCTTGAAAGTTCCAGAGCTTTTCAGGAAGTCGATGCACTTCAACTTCCGTTGATGGTTATGTCAGGATATCACGACTCTTGTAAGCCACCCAAACCAAGTTAGGTCTGGTTTCTTTCGCACAATCCTTTAATTTGTATTGTTTCACTCAGAAATATATTTGGTATTTCGGATGTAACCTTTCAAACTTTTTTTTTTCTTGATAAGATTCAGGAATATTCTTCAATTCATTCATATTCATGCAAATCTCTCACATTAAGCTTGAGTTTGGAATGTGTATCTGTCATAGAGTCATGGAATTGCGAATATGATTATTTTAAAGAATATATTTGGCTGAAGGAATCATGCCTATCATATTCATCTCTTAATAGTCAGCTCCCACTTCTTCTTTCATATGTTATATTGCCAATCTTCCCCTTCATTGCACCTAAAATCCTCTTGAGTGATAACGAATGCACGAGTTTTTGCGCGAATCAAATTCTTCTCCATTCACTATTTCGTGACCTGTCCCTTGTGTCTGTTGTGCTAGCATCCCTTTTAAATTATTTCGATCATTACAGTTCTTGTACAATTTTGCACCAACTATGGGAAAATGGTTTGTCACATACTACATGTGAGGAAGTTGATTCCATTGCATTCACAGAACTGTTCAAATTGATTACAAATTGGGAATCTGATACCTTAATCATCCCATATGATCATTACTATGTCTCTCAATATTTTCATACATTTTATCGTTTTCCCACTAGTATATCCAATGATAGTTGTTTTACACCCTTTGATTTTTATGGTTTAACAACTCACTATCCAGGTACTTCCGCACTCACTAATGATTATGTCAAATCCTCACTGTCTTGACATGCCTTTTGAATATGACTATATCTGTTTTCCCTCACAAGATTCTCATCGTAGTCTTTTGCCTCTGATTCAAAATTTATCTTTTCTAGGATTTCAGGGTTTTCAAGAGGATTGTCATGAATTTTACGATACAATCGCTAAATGGTTGGAACAATTTTACATGAAAAGATCCATCGTAAATAACAAGTTTTGATATTTCCTCACACTTTCTAAGGAGTTTGGTGTAGATGAAGACACATTCGCGGGAAGATTTTGAGGTTTGTTGAATGTTGGTTCTCATCGAAAAGGTACAAATATAAACTTGTTAGAAGTGGTGGCTATGGCCTATCTTTCTACTGACAGGCAAGACCTTCAATTTTTTGTGCAAGCTATTCAAGTTCTTATATTTTCTATTACACATTGTTTTATACTTCTTTTAATCGGTCACATCTTCTTGATTGTAGGTCGAGAACAATTATGGTGGCTACATTGGAAATTCCATTATACGTGATTCCAACCTTCTAGCTAGTTAGGTTAGCAGTAGGTCTAGTTGCGTTTTAGTTTACTTTCACATCCATCCCACATTCATTTTCTGTAGTTTGTATTGTGTTTTTTGGTTTTGGTTTCACATCATGTTTTGCTTTATCCATTTTCTGTCTTGTCTTTCGCTTTTATTTCCTTGTTGTGTGTTGTCTTTCCTTTCGTTTTGTGAGACTACACATGAAGATGATCTATTGGTTCAAATGGAATGTGGAAAATTAGAAAAGGACTTTGTAACACTGCAACATTTCGCTATCTCTCTATCCTTCTTCCTTCTCTTAGTTACATCTTTGGGCGATGATGCTCCAATGAAAAATATGATCCTTGCATTAAAAAGCCTTGTGTTAAACCATGATCTCCATGTCTATTATGGAAACCTCATGCCTACACTCGGTCTTTATGGTTCGATGTTTTCAGGCTGATCCAATCAAGTAGAGAAGAACAAGGGGAAAATAGAAATGAGCAAACCAATATCATAGGTATTATATATTTTTCTCTAAAAAGACAACCTTTCCTACTCTCAATAAGTCAGGATACCTCTTTCTCCCATGAAATAAATAAGTGTCGATGCATAATCCTATATAAATAAATAAATAAAGGCGAAAGAATAGAAAGGCTTACTGCGTAGAGAGGTGAAGCAAGAAACTATGTTCAGGTATTGTCCAGGCTCGCTAGAAGTGGAGCAATGTTTGTGAAGTCACTCCACTGGGGTATTGTCCAAGCCTACTGGCAGTGGAGCAACACCAAAGATGAAAAAATATAAAGCTTGTTAAATTCATTACCCTATTGTTACACTGAAAATTGTCATCCTGGAATTCTGCTATGTGTATGGGCTCATTATTACTCATACTCCTCCCTTTGCAAGTCTAACATATCAGTTCCTCATGTCAAGCCTTGAAAATCAGAGAAAAGTTCCTAAAAATCTCCTAAACTTTGGTGTCGCACTTTATCTCTATCTTGCCTGCGGTCCCGCACCTAATGTTCAGCTCTCCTGCGTACCTAAACGCACTTTATCTGTGTTAAAAGTGCGGACCCCTGTAAGATCAAAAAGGCGCAAGTAATATCCAAAAAGCTAAATAAAAGTGAATTCTAGAAGCTTCCAGAAAATATCTTGCAGTGATAGAACCGCTCTTATGAGGTGCATGTATCCCTTACCTTATGGAGATAACCCCTTGATGTGAGGAGCTTATCCCTTTGAAGGAGGATTCTATCCCTTCATAGTTGGAACAAGAAACCTCCTCTATTCTACTATAAAAAGAGGCATTGGGTAGCCTCAAGGGGAGTGGAAGCTTTAGAATATTTGAAGTTAAGTGCTGTTGAGATTCAGACTCAGTTAATTAAGAATTTTGTGAGGAAAGATTACATACCTCTATTCGTCTTGGTTGGAGGAGTGCAGAGCTTATCAAAGTAAAGGAGATTCTTGCTTCGGACCCCGGAAAGTCCTGTGCGACATCAAGGCTCAGGTTGTAAGGATTTTCTTTTGTTGAAATTGATACAAATATACTCATTTTTCTCAATAAGCTTTTAATCAATGGTTTATTTCATAGATTCCTTGATCACTATGATAAGCGTGGTTTATGATGATTTCTATACAGGTGCTATGTAATATTTTCCTTTTTTGTGACTGCAGGTTTACGAGGAAAACTCCTTCAAGCACGCAAGGGACAATAACGACTTCAAACAAGAACTGGAAAAACGGTAAGTCCTTAACACCTCTATAGAGATTTTCATAGATCATATAGTTTTAGAGAAATATTAGTATATTTGGCTATTTGTTGCTAGATAATTTTAGTACTAGGGAGATCGGTCTTGTTCGCAAGACGGATTTATCTGCCAACACCTATCTCAATTTAGAACATTTTGTGATCGTTGGTATTATATTTATGTTTACCTGAGTAAATGAATGAAGGGGACTATGTTTATGCACAGGATAAGTGGGGAATCCATGGTAATCTAAACGATGAATTAATAGTTCTTGAAGAAATAGACTTTGCACAAAATAATTGACCAAGGTAGAGAAGTTGGAGTTCTACTAGTGTGTCACCAACTGTTGTCATTGCGATAAACACCCTCCAAAATTTTGCGTACACTCGAATTTTGGATCCTATTATGGATCTTGCGATTAGTCGTTCCATAGTCACTTCTTGGTCAGCTGATGATTTTTGAACTCCCTTTGTGGATTGGAAGTGTCGAAGTCACTTGTTCATACATGCTTAGTCTATAACAAGTGCATGAGCATATTATTTTACACGAGCTTGGAGAAGCATATAATTTTCCGTCAATACTATGCCTATGCGATGTCCAATCCATGTCGACAGCCAGTGCACACTAAATGGCAATTTATCACATTCTAGTTGTGTTTGTACTTCCATTTCGGCAAGTTTTTCAAACTGTCGCTTTTGCATGCCTTTGTTTTCATGAGTGTCGTTTTCATTTTCTCAACTGTGGCTTTCACTTTCTTTCACTCTAATTAGTGTCATTTTCATGTTATCTTTTCTCTATCATGTGTTACTTTCACAACCATTCACATATCGCAAGAGTTGTTCGCACTTTAGCAATTGTCGTCTTTTTGCGTGTTAGTTATCACACAATGTATATATGATTGTTCTGGTGGTTTCAAGGGGTTATATTTGTGTGAATGAGTTGGTATAACCATGTAAATATCAATCACACTCATTCCAAAAATTTTAAGCATTATCGCACAAGTGTTGTCACGGTCGTCGTAAAGTGTACCTATTGTGTCGCACTTGTCATAAAGTCATCGCAATTTTTTTGTATTGAGGGAAATATGTTGTTAATATGTTCTGGATGATCTATGTTTTTGTGTCATCAAAGTGTTTCAAGTGTGTGGTCATAGTCAAGTCATATCATTGTTCACATCAATTTCTTTTGTCCCACACTTAGCCAACTTTCGAAGATTCCCCAACAACCTAGCCTCATATGGCCTTCCTCAACTGTGCAGTTCCAATGTTGAAGTTGCATCCTTGTCCCTTAACATTGCCTAATTTGTATTTCTTTCTTCCCAGTACTATGCATTGTGTAGTTCAAGTTCTCAAGCTCGACCTTTGGCTCCCAAAATTGCGCAATTCAACCCCACAACTTGGCCTCAACTGCGCAATGTCTGAGCTCAAGCTTAAACGCTGAGCTCTTGAGTTGCACAAATGTGCAATCAGCAGGCTTTATTTTCCTTCCAAAACTGCATAGTTAGATGAAACAATGAGAAATACCTCAGCCTGGCTCACAGAATCCAAAAACTACGTAATTTCTCACTCCTACCTAGTCAGTACTGTGCATTGCATAGTCTTAAGGCTCAATCCTCAGCCCCGAGCTCTTGAGTTGCATAATTTTGAAATCACTTTGGACCCTCTATCCTCCATAACTACACAAAATTTTGATCCAGTTCCATATTCCCTGAGCCTATCTGACTGAGCTCCCAGATTGCACAATTTTCTTCCTTAGTCCATCCTAAACTATGCATTACGTAGTCTCAAGGATCAAGCTTCACCCTTGATTTCCAAAGTTGTGCAATTGCACGGTAACTGAGCCTCTTTCCCAGCCTATCACCCGATTCCCGCTTAGTCAATAGATCAATATGCACCATCTTAGACTAGGGGTTTATTGGACTGAGGTCATATTTTCATGAGTGGATTTCATATGAATGTACTCTATCATTCTATGGCAAGATGATGATGAAGGAGATAAAGAAGGAGGACATGCTAAAATACACATATGGATTTGAATAGGTAAGATGATCATCAGGTGAGAAGACGAAGGAACACTAGACTATAACAAAATATAAAGATCACTATCACATGGAAGAAGAAGAACATGTACCCATATTTTCAAGGAGACACAAAGTAAGAAGCAACAAGAAGGACAACTTGGCACTGTCACATCATCATGCAGTCGATGTCATCAGTTTCATTTCATGTCCTGTCATAAATCATTACGTGCCACATAATTTTTATGGATTATGTAATTACCTATTCAAAATGTATTGTAAAGTGGAAGTCCAAAGGAGACGTTCAAAATATGAAGATTCATGTAAAGTCTAAAATTCATAAGAAGTCAAACAGTCATGAGGGTAGTCAAAGAGTCACAAGGAAGGCGAGGCATCACCTCTTGGTTATATATACACTCTCATTGTATGAGTAAATGATTTTTTCACCATTTCTCCTCCCGCAAGGAATTAGAGAGATAAGATATTTGTTTTGAGGAGAAAGGAGTGGCTCCAATGCTCCACTATTGGAGCTAGTGGTGTTCATTGTAAACATGTGTCTTGTAACTTTTACTTAATAACATAAGCCTTTATGGCCAACATGTTTTTCATGCATGCGCTATGAATATTTGTAAGACTAATCTGCGGATGTTTGTATTTCATGTTTGCTTTCATTTGTGCTAAGGTAGTTGAACTATTTTGGTTATTTTATACTTATCTTGTTGAGAATGTGTTGTGATAGTTGTTACCGTTGTCCCATACTTGTGGACTATTCCACAGGATATTGGACAAATATCTCTCATTGATTGGTTGTAATGACCTTCGCATCTTTTGTGGACTATTCCAATGGATGTTAGACAAACCCTTCTTGGTTTCATGTGTCTCTACTAGGGTGTTACTATTACCTCTCTCCTAGAGGCTCACTATTCTCTCTTCCTCCACAGTAGAATAATCTTGAAACACATACAACCAAATACTCACCATACATACTTACTTGATTTTCAAAGGCACAGGTCACGTGTTTCTCTCTCTTACTGACAGGTAGAGCCAAGAAAAAACTATAAGAATACATGGCAACCAAGTTGATACTCTGGATGGGGCTCCTATTCCAAACAGTGTGAGGTCTAATTTAGATTTCCAATCGGGAGACCCATTGGTTAATGGATTTACAACATTGTAAACACCTGGAAAATATGAATCCTATAATATATGTCTAAAATTATAAGAGTTATACAAAAGATGAAAAAATAATAAAGAGAAAAGCGACTAGAAACTTCTTTTAGACCTAAACTTGCATGTTTTTTCTCCTATTCAGTTGGTGTCATATCCTCATCAAACTAGTTCATTGTTTTTTATCCCTTGTTTTATCTTCTAAATGAGGAATCTACCATTATCTAAGAGGACACAACAAAATGATCTTATTTTTTAATACTCAATTCCAAGTTTCTTAAAAGGATATGTTCTATTTCCACCATCACTATTTGATTTTTCACTTCAAGCATAGTGTCCATAACTTATGCCACTTGATTGGAGTTTTTACTTTCTAGATTATGCAATTTATAAACCAAATTACAAATGGAGGACCTATTGTATCAAATGTGCTCCTCATTACTTCAAATATCATGTTGCATATCTAATAGTTCATGGGAGTCCATATGTCCTCTTATTCTACCAAAACATTCAATAGGAAAGGGATGATACCATATTCTTACTGAAACTCTGTTTATTTTAAGGTATCGTACTCTAGAATGACTCTACAAATCAACAACCTTGAAGGAATACAAATTCCACACTTTTCCCTCAACACTTAATTAAGAATGATGAAAACAAAAACCACTCAAATATATTATATGATGAGGTTTCCTTGGAAATTATTTTATCATACCAATGAGAAACAAAAATACCAGGAAAAACAATAGGCAATGACTCGCCTTCTCACTAGGAATCCAATTTTTTTATGATGAAATAAAAGCCATTATCCCACCATCATCGTAGAGTACAAGCTTGGGAAAAAGATATGCAATCCGAGTTAAAGGATAATGCATGCAATTTTTGAGTTCCTATAGCTTCAAAATTCTCTTCATATGAGAAATGGTAAATGAAGTATGTGTAAAGATGTAGTTTATGTTTTTAAAGTTATGTACCAAAAGGTTGGTTGTGTGATAATTTAATGCTATGCAACACATCATAGTCAACGAAAAGTTCAAGGTATGGGATGATGTTGCAAATTTCCAATCACCATTTAGTCCCACATGTAACTTAATTATATGATTTTCCTAATGATCAAATTATGTATTGTATTCATGTAGAACATGATAAAATATACATGAAGAGAAAAACCTTTTCATATGCCTGCTTTGATCCAGGATTGGTGCTAGTGGATTATCTCTAGGATTAGATTTATTTACCATGTGTTTGATAATAACTTTTTGGTTGTATTTTATTATGAGGGATTGTATCCCTAGTGCATTAACAACTTTGATCCCTTTCCACAAGGCAAAAGATTTTTCTTTGTTATTGGAGGTGATGCTAAGACCCAATCAATAATAATTCGAGATGTCATTGTAATATTAAAGATGACCCCCTTACATCTCTCACCCCATTATTAATTTATACCCTTATCCTATTTTAATCTTTCAATTCTTGACACCTATCTACTTGAGTAATACATATTGAAGATATTTTCAATTTTTATTTTTCTCTTCCCTTTCATTAGATCAATGTGACTTAGTTTCATCTTTTCTTTGTAATGATTTATAATCATTTCAATTTGTTCCATATCTTTTTTTCTAATTAGTTTATTTGTCTTAATATCTTATTTTTCTTAATATTTTTTTCTATTAATAATATTGGTCAAGTCAACTTAAGAGTAATATTTATTATTATTATCAACATTTTTCAACAAAAAAATGCTTTTTTGTTATTCACGAGGAATAAAAAAAACAGGATAAAAACACAGGAACTGATGAACTTAGATAAATGTCAGGGGAGGGACTGAAGATAGGAAATGGGCACCCACCAGCCAATTGTCTTGGTACTAACCCCCACCTTAGACATACATATATATTTTTTTCTAAATTAAATTTCTTTACAAAAAGTTTCCAATGATAGGAGACAAAACTTTTCAGAAAAATGCAAACACTAAAACGATCCCAAAAAAGACAATATGTATCCAAATAGAGTATTATCTAAACCAAGAGCCTGAAAATATAAAGCAAAAATGGAAGCTTGAGAACATGCAGGAATACATCCACATCATGAGAGATACATAAGATCCAAGAGAGGAGTCCCCAACATTGAGAGAAAACTATAACATGACATAGATTTTGTTAAAAAAACCTGGGTGCCCAGACTAGTATAAATACACAAAATGTGCACTTTGAAAGGTATTTCCAACAAATTATTCATAATATAAGTATCATATATCCATATAAATAACTCTTTTTGATAAAATTTCTATTGTTGTATTTATCTCCCTATGAAGGTGTTGAAAGTTGATTTTTTGGAAACAATTCCTTATCTTCGAAATTATCACTTTCCAAGAAGCTAAGTTTAGAACTTCCGGTTGTGCTTTACGTGCCAACCAATTTATTAGGAAATTGGAATCTACAAGAATTCGTATGCATATATATTTTTCAAATATGCAAGAAACATAAGAGCCAAACAAGCAATCAACTCTACTTTTGTATTTGTTCCTCTCCCTTTTTATAATTACTAACTCATTTGTAATTTATATATTTTGTTTGAGGACCAAATCTTTTTATTTTAAAAAACTTGAATTAGATCAACTAATGATAAATAAAGCATCCACTTGAAAAATTGAGATGTTTCTAAGCTCCAACATAGTTTATACCCATAAAATTTTATTATGATTGAGTCTATTTACATATGGACAAAACCTCATTGTAACGCCACCTCCCACATTTACCCACTTTCAACGGTTTGCCAGGGTAAACATGAGTTGATGGTTGTTATGACATGAATCAAACTCCCAGATCACCTTAAGGAAATGTATTTTACAAACCAAGACTTTACTGACTTCCCTCAGGTGTTACAGGACCCCCAAGGGCTAAACCACCCTTCGAGGTGCTCAAGCCTTGAGTTAACTTTCTTTTTCAATGACCCGAACTCCTAGTCGAATGAAAAATCTTGTATCCATGTCACTGAAAGCCTCTAATCACATGCATTTGTCTGCATCCATGCGATTGCAGTATTTTTCACCCAGTTTTGTGCCTGCGACTTTGGGATTTGAGTCACTTTTTTAGGGCTAGTATCCAGACCACTACCCAGAATTTGACAAAAATTTCTAGAATGATAAATAACCCAAGGAAAAAGCCTCTAACACAAAAATTAGTCGATAAATTGACCTAATAAAGCCTAACCATGACAAAATTCCGTCAAACACATGGTGAACATGAAATCTACAGGTCTTGAATGCATATATGGACATAGGGATCTAAAACTTATCTGATAATCATCAAGAAGGTCTAATGCCCTCTCACAATACCTGCAATAATATCTATTAGGTCATGCATTCAATAACCATTCATTTACAAATGGAAACATGATCAGAGCCATAAATTGAATCTACCCTAAATCCATGCTTATAACCATCATATAATCAAATAAATAACAATGATAGAGCAACCATTAAAGATACATTATAAAAAGTATAACTACTCATGAATCACAAGGGAAAGAACTCTTATAAATCATATGCAAAATAAATCAAGTCAGGGACTTCCACGTACCACCCGACCATAAATTGGGTTAAACCAATTATTTTTTTCAGCCAGTCACCCCTGTGCCATATTCCAAGCATGAATGTGGAATCTCATGGGATAAAACAATACATAGACAACCAAGGGAATCCAGAGGTTGAACCACCTCCACCCTCAGAGTACCATGATCTCCCCTAAATCGGTCTTGAGATCACAAAACCAAACCAAGATTGTATGCCTCAGAATTCCTTCACCATCCCTTGAAGAATTTTCCTATCTCCACTCACATGTTGAGGATTTCCCGGATAAAACCATCTCCACTCCCAACCCTTGGGATTTTCTTGAGACCGCATCACCTAGATCCAAAATCTTCCAGCAATCTAAAGCTCAACCGAATGAAAGAGCCTCATCACACCATGGATATCCATAAATGGAAAGGTAAGGCTGAAACCACTATCAACCCATGACAACAAGAGAACCAAATACACACATGCATGTACCATGCATGCACAAACCGATAGGAAATCACACATGCAATCTGTTACCTGCAGGATTCCTGTTGAAATTTCTTGATCTAACTTTTCCTTGCTTGATCCTTGTTTTCCTTGTCCTCCCTTTGCTTGCTTTCTTGCTTTCTCCTCTTGGTGCTCTTCTCCTTTTTGAAACCAATTCCAAAACTAGACTTACCAAAAGCTGTGAACTTATCCTCATAAGCCTTTTTATTATTGAGATCTCTAATTTCTTCATCTTCAGCTATTTTTCTCTCAATTTCCCTCTCATGCAAATCTACGACCTTTCACCTTCATTCTCTCCTATTTTCCTTTATTTTCATAAATAAAATGCCAATTATTTTCCACTTTGCCTTTCCAAAGCCTTTGACATAATAAAACAAATGAACACCCACTACGATGTTTTACCCAACATTCAACTCAGAATACGTGTCCTGTGACCTTGGTCTTATTTTGCCTTTATTAACTTTATTACATGATTTTTTAACCCAAAATTGTTACACTCATTTTCTCACTATAGGCTTCTCATTCACCATAACTCTCAAAACCAATATTCAAAATAAAATAGTAATCAATCTATTAATTCTTTTAAAATGAAATATCACCCTACATATAAATTATACAACTCCATATATAATGCAAGAATAACTCATTAATACCCACTAGGGCATATTAGTTGTTTATACACTGAGTGATCATAAATTCCATCATAATTTTCATGACCAACTTCATTAATGTTCATTTTGTCATAAATTTCAAGGACTAAGTTAATGTAGACACATCTATACTTACAACATTAACTTACAATAAATACCCACTATAAAAATATTATTAAAAATATATTTACATAAACACTTGCACTTAAACATTAATACACATTTTTTAATTAAAAATTAATAAAATAGATTAACATCTAATTGCTATGTAAAATTTAATAACTTATTGCATCTAAAAATTAAAACCCACCCCACCTAACAATGTACTCTCTATTTAATATATAAGTGAAAATGTATAGCACACATCCATGCCATATGTCAAATTTAGTGATTGGATAAGATTGTCCACCTCATAAGTATTATCTACAAGGAGAAATATGATTTCATAGTTATAGACTTAATAATAGATTTAATAAGTGTTGCACAAAACAAGATGAAAATGTATTTTCCAAAGAACATGACATGATGTAGTTTCCAAATGTACTTGATGATATTGATATGTAATTTCCAAATATACATGATGATATTGATATGAAGGAGCTATTTTTTGTTTAAAAACTTTGAAATAAAAAGATTTTATATATTAATGTGATATGAGGTTTGGTGATGATTTTAAAATTGAATAAAAATAATTATTATTATTATTATTTATATTGAAAAAGATGGAAAAACCATAATTTATATTATGTAAAACAAGGAATAAAATTACAATTTGTAAACAGACAGAGTGTATATGCATCCTTGACTATTCCTTGTCTGTTACAAAACAAACATCTATCACTCGAGGAGCAGGGATGAACCCTACAATCAAACCCTTGGCCCAATGCATAAATAAAAAACCAAGGCACATAGGCCCGATTAGAGAATCTGGCACATAGGCCACAATTTGCTAAAAACAAGATTTAAAAAATTGGCATGCAAGCCCTCCAAGGTTCCAAGAAGGGACACAAGATAAAAAAAACAAATAGTCTGTGTGACTGCAAAATGTAGCAAGACAAAACCGGGTCTGAAACCCACACCGAGAGGTCGCGATAGCCTCATGAAGCAGGCCACGAACCCAAAAGGAGCCAATGCAGATGTTGTGTAGGGAAATGGCGTGATAAGGCCCGAAAAGGGGTAAAAATGCCATCCCCTCTACTCATCACATGTGTGGATGACACAACAAAAACTGGCGTAGACCATGACCCCGATGATGACATGCAAGAACCACGAACCAGAGAGCCCTGCAAATAAAACCCTTGCGACGATAAAGGAAAGAAAAAGCGTCGTAGAAATTAGCAAAAAACCCCGTGAATCCATGCAAAAGCTATGATGGTGGTGGGAAATGCTATGAGCTGCAAAAATCTCGCAAAGAACCACAAAAAACACCACATAAAGCCCATTCAATGTGTAGGAGTCCTAACGAGTAGGTAAAGGCACAAAATAGAGCCCAGGAGGATCCATCCCCTCAAAACTCCCCAAACTCGAGCCTGAAGACGTCGCAACAGTAGTAGAACCATCACATGAACCTGTAGAGGAAGATTCACGACAGAGAGGGAGAAGAAGGATGAAACAGGGGCAGAGCAGCTAGCGTTAATCGCCTAATGATAAATAAAGCATCCACTTGAAACATTGAAATGTTTCTAAGATCCAACATAGTTTATATCCATAAAATTTTATTATGATTAAGTCGATGTACATATAGACAAAACCTCACTGTAACACCGCCTCCCACATTTACCCACTTTCACTGGCTTGTCAAGGTAAACAAGAGCTGATGGCTAATATGACATGAATCAACCCCCTAGATCCCCTCAAGGAAATGAATTTGACAAACTAAGACTTTACTAACTTTCCTCAGGTGCTACAGGACCCCCAAGGGCTAAACCACTCTTTGAGGTGCTCAAGCCCTGAGTTAACTTTCTTTTTTATTGACCATAAATCACAGTCGCATGCACGAACCTGCATCCAAGTGACTGAAAGCCTCTAATGACATGCATAACCCTACATCCATGTGACTGCAATATTTTTCACCCAGTTCTGTGCCTGCAACTTTGGTATTTGAGCCACCTTTTTAGGGCTAGTATCCACACCACTACCCAGAACTTGACAAACTTTATAGAATGATAAATGACATAAGGAAAAAGCCTCTAACACAAAACTTATTTGATAAATTGACCTAACCAATCCTAACCATGACAAAAGTTCCGTCAAACACATGGCGAACATGAAATCTAGAGGTCTTGAATGCATATTTGAACATAGGGATCTAAAACATATATGATAATCATCAAGAAGGTATAATGCCCTCTCACAATATCTGAAATAATATCTATTAGGTCATGCATTCAATAACCATTCATTTACAAATGGAAACATGATCAGATCCATAACTTGAATCTGCCATAAAACCATACTTATAGCCATCATATAACCAAATAAACAACAATGATAGAACAACCATTAAAGCTACATAGTAACAATTATAATTACTCATGAATCACAAGTGAAAGAGTTCTTATCAATCATATGCAAACGAAAACCAATTCAGGGACTTCCACGTACCACCTGACCATAAATTGGGCTGAACCAAATCTTTCTTTCAGCCAATTTCCTCTGTGCCATATTCCAAGCATGAATGTGAGATCTCATGGGATAAACCAATACATAGACAACCAAAATAATCCAGAGGTTAAACCACCTCCACCGTCACAGTACCGTGATCTCACCTAAATCAGTCTTGAGATCACAAAACCAAACCAAGCTTGGATGCCTCAGAATTCCTTCACCATCCCTTGAAGAATTTTCCTATCTCCATCCACCTGTTAGGGGCTTCCCAAAGAAAACCATCTCCACTCCCAACCCTTATTAAATCTCATAGAGTGTTAATATTATTTTATTTTTTAACCCGAGATTGTTATTCTCATTTTCTTACTATAGACTTCTCATTCACCGTAACCCTCGAAACCATTATTCAAAATAAAATAGTAATCAATCTATTAATTCTTTTAAAATGAAATATCACCCTACATATAAATAATACAACTCCATATATAATGCAATACTAACTCATTAATACCCACTAGGACATCTTAGTTGTCTATACACTTAGTGATCATAAAGTCCATCATAATTTTCATCACCAATTTCATTAATGTTCATTTTGTCAAAAATTTCAAGGACTAAGCTAATGCAACACATCTATTTTATTTTTTTTATTTTTTATTTTTTAAACACTGACTTACAATAAATACCTACTATAAAAATATTATTAAAAATAAATTTACATAAACACTTCCACTTAAACATTAATAAACATTTTTAATTAAATATTAATAAAACATATTAACATGTAAAATTTAATAACTTACATCCAAAAATTAAAACCCACCTAACAATGTACTCTCTATTTAATATATAATTGAAAATGTATAGCACACATCCATGCCATATGTCAAATTTAGTAATTAGATAAGATTGTCCACCCGATAAGTATTCTCTGCAAGGAGAAATGTGATTTCATAGTTATAGACTTAATAAGTGTTGCACAAAATAAGATGAAAATTTATTTTCCACATAACATGATGTTATGTAGTTTCCAAATGTACTTGATGATATTGATATGTAGTTTCCAAATATACATGATGATATTGATATGAAGGAGCTATAGTTTGTTTAAAAACTTTGAAATAAAAAGATTTTATACATTAATGTGAAATGAGGTTTGGTGATAACTTTAAAATTAAATAATAATAATAATAATAATAATAAAATAATTATTTATATTGAAAAATATGGAAAACCAATCAATTTTATTATGTAAAATAAGGAATAAAAATTACATTTTGTAAACATAGAGAATGTGTATGCATCATAGACAATTCCTTGTTTGTTACAAAGAAAACATCTATCACTCGAGGAGCAGGGATGAAACCCTACAATCAAACCCTTGGCCCAATGCATAAATAAAAAACCAAGGCACATAGGCCCGTTTAGTATAAAATCTGGCACACAGGCCACAAATTGCTAAAAACAAGATTTAAAAAAATGACATGCAAGCCCTCCAAGCTCCCAAGAAGGGACAAAGGATAATAAATAAAAAAAAGTCAGTGTGACCACAAAACGTAGCAAAACAAAACAGGGTATAAAACCCACACCGAGAGGTTGCGATAGCCTCATGAAGCAGGCCATGAACCCAAAGGAGCCAATGCAGAGGTTGTGCAGGGAAATGGCTTGATAAGGCCCATAAAAGGGTAAAAACACCATCCCCTCTACTCATCACATATATGGATGACATAACAAAAATTGGCGTAGACCACGACCCCGATGATGACATGCAAGAACCACTATTACATAGAATTTTGTCACTGTCCCTGCAATCCCCATCTCGCCCATTGGAGGGTCGTTTTTGTGATCAATAAGTAGTGTCATGCCTTGCAAATACCATCATTGCATCCCTTTCCATGAGGACAACATTCCTTTTGTTAACCATTTCCTGGGCAGACCACTAAAAACACATGTTTTTGCCTTAGCGCGAGTAGCTAGTTACACTCCTACACTGAGTTGGAAAATTAACACTAAGCCCGCGCCAGTTGGCACTCTGTCCCAGTTAAGCACTTGCACCAAGTTGTTTATTGAATGTTTTTTAAAAATAGAGGTGGAGGTTCTATTCCAACCACCTCGAGGATGAGTCATTGGGAGTGGTTGAACTGAAACAACCACGGAATCCCTCCTTTAGTTAGTAGTTTCCACCTCCCTTGGAACTCTCCTAAAGGATAAGACTCTCTCCCACCTTTGTAGGGATCCCAACCTCCTCCTCTCCTCTATAAATATGGCCATCTTCCATTGATGTGCTAGTTGAACAGATAGCTGAAAAGTTAGTATAGAGAAGAGATGCAATTATAGCTTCGGGAGAATAGTACAAAGTGTGATTGCTTTTGTGTGATTGGGAACATAGTGAGATCCTAGACCTGTCTGTGAGGGTGTTCCAAATGTGCTTGGATACAAACCTGCCGAAGGAGAGCCTCAACATCAAGGCTTCGTTGTAAACTCCCCTTATCTTTATAATAATAAAATGCATCTGATTTTTATCTTCCACTCTTGTTTACAATTATAATGATATTTCTAGCATTCATTGATCAACTAGATAGGTTGTAATTTTTTTATGTTTGTCATGGTTTTACGCTTGTTGTGTTGTCTTGATTGTCTGTATAGGTAATCGAACATTAGCAGCAGCGTGTATCTATTTTAAGAAGAGTGACAAATCAAGAAGCTTTGACGGAAGACGACAACATAGCATCAAAACGAGGTAGGACATCTTCCTTGCTCTGAATTTCATTTATAATCTAGGAAAGTAGATGTTAGTATGTTCTCGTAGTTGCTAGACCCACCCTAGGGCTAGAGGGATCGCCTCTGTCCGTAGAGGGGATTTACCTGGACAACAAATTGGCGACTCCACTGGGGAGTTTCCTTTGAGTTTGTCACTCTTTGAGGTCTTAGTCATTCGACGGATTTAGTCAAACGACCATTTCCCTGTTTGTTCCTATGTTTTTCATAAATTACGATCTTTTACTTTTTGCTTGAAGTGGTGAGTTTGGTCTTGGTTGGGAGAAATTCTTTGTATTTTCTTGTTCAGGCATTGGTGCTTTTATTTTTCTGACAGTAGCGCCGATTGGCACTAGTTGTCAGTTATAAACTCGCACCAATTAGCCATTAGCGCTAGTTGTCAGTGAGTAGGTCACCCTAGTTGGCGCTAGTTTCACCCACAAAAGTCGTGCCAATTTCAGGGTGTGTGAAAAATTGAGGTTTTTTCCTTAATTCCTCCACTAGTGTGTCTTTCCCTTCTGGTTTTTTTCTTTGTATGATTTAATCGTTCTCCCCTCTACTTTTTCACTTATGAGCATAGATTACATTGCTCATTGTTCAACTGAAAAGTCTTCTTTCTATGATTTCTTGATGTAAAAGGGAATGAACGCCTTGTTTTGAGCTCATGCTTTGGAAGTCCTTTCTGTGCTTGACCTCATATGTCTTGTAGCCTTTTGAGGAATTTCATTACAAAGTGTTTAAAACAACGATTACATTATTAGTGTTTGTTTGCATCTCTTTTGCATTCATCCTTCATTAAGAAAATTTGCGTTCATTTAGTTTTCGTCTTAGAGTTTGCTTTTCATTAAAATGCATTAGATCAAATTGCATTGGAAAGTCTTTTGTGAGATCTATCATTGAACTTAGATTACATTGTTTAATGATTGAAAGCTAAAAGTCGCATTGAGTGCATTCTCTTTCATTAAAAGCATGCATTAAGTAGATTCTCATTTCAACGAAAAATGCATTGAGTGCATTCTTATTATTTGAAAAGAAAATGAAATTGTGCATAGATTACAATTGCATAGTTTTCAAAAAAGAGGATTTTTCATAGATTCAATTGCATAATTCGCATTGTTGAATGTTTTAGATTAATTTTGGATAATGAAAGTCATCTAGTTAGGAAAAATTTCGTTTGAAGTGTTGTTGTTTGTTGCATCATTGATTGAGACTCTTCCCTTAACTAAACAACATTCATCGAATTGAAAGATTTCCTTTCCCATATAGCTGCATATAGGATATTGTCAAATGACATTCGATAGGGCCTTGAAATTGAGACATAATTCAAGATCAACCTTTAAAATTTATTCAATTAACCTAAGGAATCATTGAAACTTAATGCTCACATTTAGAGGTCTAGGATAGTGACGTGTTCCAGCGTCGTTAAACCTAGCATTTTTTGTTCGCCGTCTGGCATTAGACATCACTAGTACTGACTTGTGCTCCCCGTACCGTCGAGTATATAAAGGGAGACCGCTCTAGGTTGCAATCCTTTATCCATAGGAAGCCGAGTCTGCCACCCTGTAACCGTGATACACTGAACACAACATTCGGGGAGACTAACTACACGTACGGAAAGTCCTTGGTCATTTCTACTTCATTTGATCACCAAGGTGTATATGGCAGTTCACAGAAACTTGGTACACCCTCTTTCTTATATTACCAGAGTAGTAATTTTGGTCTTTTTGTGACTCTCTAAAAGTGAAAAGATCCTCGAGCTCTTATCCTTTCACACTCGTTTCAACCTGAAAGTGATAGAGTCACCTTTTCCTGTTTCTTGACTCTTAAAATATGAAACGACAAAGTTTTGTTTCAATGTCTTAAAAAATTAATTGCCCACGAAATATTCCTGGTTAAAGTTATCTTTCTTAGTATTTTGTTTTAAGGTTATTTCCCATGGAAACGTTTCCAGAGTTTACCAACCAAGGAATCCCATCCGAAGGGAATCTTGGTCCTTTTCCTGCTTTTGGGAATGTTGGTGCTCCTTATATGGCAACATTATCCCTTCCTGGGTTAACTGTTGGTTTGCCTGTCTGGTTTTTCTCAACCTCTGTGGTCTCGAGTATTTTGCCCTCTGTACAACCATCTCCTCCACCAGAACAAGATCATGTTGCTTCTAAGGTGGATATCTCCCCTTCTTCGCCTATTTCTTTGTCCTCCTCTTCTACTTCGCCTGGTGAAAGTCTGGATTCTAGTAACCAGGTGGCTAAGAAGAAGAAGAAGAAGTCAAATAAGAGAGAGGCTAACACTGCAGTTGTTGCTCCTAAGACACCTTCCATCGATAAACCATCCAACCTTCCATGGAAATTCAAATTCCCTTGCAAGATGTGCAAAGGTGACCACTTTCTTCGAGATTTCCCTATCATTCCCAAGGTACTTGAAGTATGGTCTGACGTCCGTCCGTCGTTGTCTTTGGCTTCTGGAAGTCATGTTGCTGACACATATTCGACTAGTGTTGATAAGACTCATAAGAAACAGGGTAAGATTACCAATCCATGTAAGTTGTATGAAGGACATCATCCCATTCACCTTTGTCCATACATGGATGAAGCCACGAGAGTGCTGGATGACTCTATTGTTTCTGCACCCTACCTTCCGGTTGGTTACCAGAAGCTTTATTCGAGTCCTCCGCTAGTTGATTCAATGATCGGTCAAGAGTCATCTTTGGTTGATCCCGTTCCCTCGGAAATTCAAATTCATGAATCCATTCGCGACCAACCATTGTTCATGGAATCAGTTGATCTGGTCCCGCCCATGGTTCATCAGGTATTTTCCATCGAGAGCGAATCTCATCCCCCTCAAGTTCTTCTTATTTCTTCAGATTCCTCAGACTTGGAGAAATATTCTCCTGTCCCTGTGATTTAATAAGTTGCCCTTCCTGCTCCCATTATGGAGGTCTAGGAGGATGCTCCTCTTGCTCCAATAACAACAGGGGAATACCATCTCAGTTCGATGGTACCCCCTCCAAGTAGTTTGGTCGCTTCCTTCAATTGGAGTCGATTCGCAGGATAGCGCCTTCCTTATTATGTGCCTTTTGAGATCGCGGTATAGGCCTTCAATGTGTTCGTACCTAGAAAAATTATAGATGAAGGTGCATCTATTAGTATTTTGTATTCCACTACTTGGCAAGCTTTTGGTTCTCCACCCCTTGTGCCTGTTACGCAGAATCTGTTGGCACTTAACAGAAGAACCAGTGAACCGTTAGGGATCCTTTCGAAGTTTCCTATTACTTTGGGAGGAAAAACTGTCGATATAGACGTGATGGTGGTCCAATGTCCCTTGGATTTTTATTTACTCTTGGGCTGTGACTATGCTTATGCCATGGGTGCAGTAGTCTCTTCCCTCTTTCATGTGATCTGTTTTCCACACAAAGTTCGGATCATGACCATTGATCATCTTTCATTCTTTGGTCCTGACGTGACATATCTTCCACCATTTTCCATTCTGGGTCTTTATTTGCCAGTTTTATCTTCCCTGCTGCAGGTTAATTATGTGGCTACCAATCCCATGCCCGCATTCAGTGATAGTGCCATTGTGCATCATGTGCTGGGGGCATTGGGTCTTGATTTCCGAGATGTTGTTCTCCCATCCGGTGCGGAACTCTTGGAAGCTATGAATTCTTATTCATCATGATGAAATTTTGTCGGAGCATCATTCATTTTCTTGTGTCAAGCTCCTTAAAAAATGAAACAAGATTGTCAGAGCACAGTTCGTTTTCTTGTGTCACGCTCCTTAAAAAATGAAACAAGATCTTATGAGGATAGTTCATCTTCTATGTCAACCTTGTTAAAAAATTAATTAGGTCTTGTGGATAATTCTTTTAATGTGTCAACCTCGTTAAAACAATGAAACACGTTCATGTTTAATTCGAGTCTTTGATACGATCTCGTAAAAGCCCAGTCGAGTCTTTCACTTGATCTCATATTTGAACCTTCACTCCATCTGCCTTTCATATGGATTGAAGCTTGGGGGGCATGTACCTCGAATAGAGTCACCATGCTGGGGGCATGCAAATCTTTTTTCAAGCATTGTTTATCTTTGTTTCAAGCTTATGTAAAAATGAAACCAGTTTCAAGCACAATTTATCTTTGTTTCAAGCTTGTGTAAAAATGAAACCAACTTCAAACATACTTTATCTTTGTTGCAAGATTGTGTAAAAATGAAACCATTCCTATTTTACCTCTCGTGATTTCCATCTTATCAGCCTATTTTTTTCTAGATGACCGTTGGTTTTCTCATTCCATGGTTACCATCTGCTTGGCCGATCATACGCCTTCACTTGGTTGTTTTACCCATTCCTGAGGAACTGTTGCGATGAGTGGTCTTGTTAGCCAACCTCTTAACCTTTACTTGTTCTGAGCAGTTCCACCATTACCGGAACCAATAGCTACCCTTAATAACACTCGTTCCTCTAGGAGGAGTCAACTTTCAGCTCTTTTCTGACTCTTAAAAATTTAAAAGATTGTCGAGACTCTTGTCATTTTGAACTCGTTAAATGGTTGCGAAACGATATCTGCCCAGTATACATTTACCCCTTTTTCGGGCTGGGATAGAGTATTTACAAAAAGGAATACCTTAGCTTATCGCGACTAAGAGGTTCTCTCAGACACAGTTTTCTACCTTTTCGGATTTGTGAGACTACCTACGAAAAGGGACTATTGGAGTTTTATTTTCCGCTTCTTTTCAAACTCTCTAAACATGAAAAGACGTTGAGTTATTCCTTTGTCAGACTTGTTAAACCCTGATGACATCAGACATTGCCACCGTGACGTTAACTGAGTTCCTCCTTCCTAGGGCTCGTAAAATGTACTAGGTTGGATTTTTCCAAAGAACAAACTTATATAACAAGCATATGGTATCCTCTTCAAGCTTGTGTAAAAATAAAGAGGTACTCGCCAGAAATGGTGGGGAAAAATTGAAGTTATTCGTCAGTTGTTTCAGCAGTATGTCACCCTTGAACATGACACTTGTTTGCAGTTCGTGTCGGGTTGGGATATCTTCACTTTGCCACTTTTCCTCCATGGGTTTGGGAAATTCGTTTTCCTCTCATTCGATTACCAATATTGTCAACATGACCTCTGATCCTATTTGAGTCAAACACTGCCAAATTCCAGAGTCGTGTTGCCGATATGTTCAAGAGAAAATCCTTCTACAGTTTGTACATTCCCTGATCCTCTGTTTCAGTCTTGATTCACACTCATATTACCTTATATGATTCGTGTTGATGATGTGGGATTCAATATGACCCTCCTTCGACGGATCGCTTCCTGTCGACTTTAGCTCATTATCCGGGAAGTTGATCTAGAGACTCCTTTCTGGTACCTTAGAGCTTGCATGCCCTAATGGCAAGTTCTTCACATTCAATGATAGGTTCACATCATTGGCCTTCGATCGGGTGATTTCACGGGTGTTCGACTTCAGCTCACTGTTCACATTTCTTGGATTGTACTAGTTGTACCTTGAGAGCCATTTTCATTATTTGTGGTTTCTCTCGCACTTGTTAATAGTTCACATCATTGACCGGTAATCAAGTGATTTTCTAGCATGTTCGACTTCAACACGTCTATTAATATGTTGGAAATTGTACTTTGATCGGGTGGTGTTGGAGCGCAAGACCCTGGGCTTCGATCACAAAATTCCAGGTTGTGAGGAGTGAAGAGTCATTCATGATTATATACATGATTCTTTAGATGGATGGTTGTAACCATACCGTGGGTCCTCTTGTTTTGATCCTCTCTATATGGATGGTTGTGCCCATGCCGTGGATCTATTTCATATGATCCCTTCATTCGGATAGTTGCGTCCATGCCGAGGATCCATTCACATGATCCTCTTCTTGATGGATAGTTGTGCCTATACCATGGATTTATGTATTTTCAACAGATTTTTCAGTTATGTATATGTATCTATGCTTGATTTTCAGGTCTCCCGATAGTAGCGTCTGGTTCCTTACACGTACTTATAAAGCATTTCACCCCTCACTCATGTTCGGACTTCATACTTTAGGGGGCATCTGTTACACAGAATTTTGTCACTATCCCTGCAATCCCCATCTCGCCCATTGGAGGGTGATTTATATGATCAATAAGAAGTGTCATGCCTTGAAAATACCATCATTGCATCCCTTTCCATGAGGAAAACATTCCTTTTTTTGACTATTTCATGAGCAGACCAATAAAAACACTTGTTTTTGCCTTGGTGCGAGTAGCCAGTTACACTCCCGCACCGAGCTGGAAAATTAACACTGAGCCCATGCCAGTTGGTGCTCTGCCCCAGTTAAGCACCCACACCAAGCTGTTTATGGAATGTTTTTTAAAAATAGAGGCAGAGGTTCTATTCCAACCACCTCGAGGATGAGTCATTGGGAGTGGTTGAACTAAAACAACCACAAACTCCCTCCTTTAGTTAGTAGTTTCCACCTCCCTTGGAACTCTCCTAAAGGATAGGACTCTCTCCCACCTTTGTAGGGATTCCAACCTCCTCCTCTCCTCTATAAATATAGCCATATTCCGTTAATGTGCTAGTTGAACAGATAGTTGAAAAGTTAGTATAGAGAAGAGAAGAAATTATAGCTTCGGGAGAATAGTACAGAGTGTGATTGTTTTTGTGTGATTGGGAACATAGTGAGATCCTAGACCTTTGTGTGTGAGGGTGTGGAAAACGTGCTTGGATACAGACTTGCCGAAGGAGTGCCTCAACATCAAGGCTTGGTTGTAAACTCCCCTTATCTTTATAATAATAAAATCCATCTGATGTTTATCTTCCACTCTTGTTGACAATTATAATGAGATTTATAGCATTCCTTGATCAGCTAGATAGGTTGTAATTGTTTTATGTTTGTCATGGTTTTACACTTGTCGTGTTGTCTTGATTGTTTGTATAGGTAATCTAACATTAGCAGCAGCGTGTATCGAGTTTAAGAAGAGCGACAGATCAAGAAGCTTTGACGGAAGATGACAACATAGCATCAAAATGAGGTAGGACATCTTCCTTGCTCTGAATTTGATTTATAATCTAGGAAGGTAATGTTAGTATGTTCTCGTAGTTGCTAGACCCACCCTAGGGCTAGAGGGACCGCCTCTGTCCACAGAGGGGATTTACCTAGACAACAACCATGAACTAGAGAGCCATGCAAAGAAAACCATCGCGACGATAAAGGAAAGAAAAAGGGCCACTAAGCCTAGCAAAAAACCCTGTGAATCCATGCAGAAGCAGTGTATATGCCTTATAGAGAAGTCAAACAATCATGAGGGTGGTCAAAGATTTATGAGGGTAGTCAAAGATTCACAAGGTGAAGCATCACCTCTTGGTTATATATACACTCCCATTGTATGAGTAAAGGGTTTTTTCACCATGGCTCCTCCTGCAAGGCTTTAGAGAGATAAGCTAGTTCTTTTGAGGTGAAAGGAGTGGCTCCAATGCTCCACTATAGGAGCTAGTGGTGTTCATTGTAAACATGTGTCTTGGAGATTTTACGTAATAATAAAATCCTTTATGGCCAACATGTTCTTCAGGCATGGGCTATGAATATTTGTAATACTATTCCACGGATGTTTGTATTTCATGTTTGCTTTCATTTGTGCTAAAGTAGTTGAAATATTTCAGTTATTTGATATTTATCTTGTTTAGAATGTGTTGTAATGGTTGTTATCGTTGTCCTATTTGTGTGGACTATTTCGTGGGACACCGGACAAATCTCTCTCATTGATTGGTTGTAACGACCGTCGCATCTTTTGTGGATTATTCCAATGTATGTTAGAAAAATCCTTCTTGGTTGTGTGTGTCTCTACTAGGGTGTTATTATTACCTCTCTCCTAGAGGCTCACTATTCTATCTCCATCCGCAGTATAATAATCTTGAAACACCTACAACCAAATACTCACCAGGCATACTTAGTTACTTTTCAAAGGCACGTGTCATGCATTCCTCTCTCTTATTGACAGTTAGAGCCAAGGAAAAAATATAGGAATACATGGTAACCAGGCCAATACTCTGGATGGGGCTCCTATTCTAAACAATGTGAGGTCTAAATGGGATTTCACATCGGGGAGACCCCTTGGTTAATGGATTTATAACACTGACAACACCTGGAAACTATGAATCCTATAATATATGTCTAAAATTCTAAGAGTAAGAAAGAGAAAAGTGATTGGAAACATCTTTTAGACCTAACCTTGCATTATTTTTCTCTTAATGAGTTGGTGCCATATCCACATCAAAATAGTTCATTTTTTTTGCTCCCTTGTTTTCTCTTCTAAATGAGGACTCTACCATTATCTAAGAGGACACAATTAAATGATCTTCTTTTTGAATACTCAATTCCAAGTTTCTTAAATGGATTTGCTCTACTTCCACCATCACTATTTTCTTTTTCACTTCAAGCATAGTTTCCATAACTTCTGCCACTTGAGTGGAGATTTTACTTTCTAGATTATGTAATTTATAAACCAAATTACAAATGGAGGACCTATTGTAGCAAATGTGCTCCTCATTAATTCAAAGATCATGTTTCATATCTAATAGTTCATGGGAGTCCATATATCCTCTTATTCCACCAAAATCTTCAATAGGAAAGGGATGATACCATCTTCTTATTGGAACTATGTCTATTTTAAGGTATCCTACTCTAGAGTGACTCTACAAATCAACCTTTAAGCAATACAAATTCCACACTTTTCCCTCAACACTTAATTAAGAATGCTGAAAACAAAAACCACTCAAATATATTCTAGGATGAGGTTTCCTTGGAATTTCTTTTATTATACCAATGAGAAACAAAAACACCACGAAAAACAATAGGCAACGACTGACCTTCTCACTAGGAATCCATTTTCTTTTTATGATGAAATAAAATCCATTATCCCACCATCATCCTAGAGTACAAGCTTGGGCAGAAGATATGCAATCCGAGTTAAAGGATAATGCATGCAATTGTTGAGTTCATGTAGCTTCACAATTCTCTTCATATGAGAAATGAGAAATGATGTATGTGTAAAGAGGTAGTTTATGTTTTTAAAGTTATGCACCAAAAGGTTGGTTGTGTGATAATTTAATACTATGCAACACATCATAGTCAACGCATAGTTCAAGGTATGGAATGATGTTGCAAAGTCCCAATCACCATTTAGTCCCACATGTAACTCAATTTTATGATTTTCCTAATGATCAAATTATGTATTGTATTCATGTAGAACATGATAAAATATACATGAAGAGAACAACCTTTTCATATGCCTACTCTTATCCAGGATTGGTGCTAGGGGATTATCTCTAGGATTAGATTTATTTACCATGTGTTTGATAATAATTTTTTGGTTGTATTGTATTATGAGGGATTGTATCCCTAGTGCAATAACAACTTTTAGCCCTTGCCACAAGGAAAAATCTTTAGTTATGTTATTGGAGGTGATGCTAAGATCCAATCAATAATTATTCTAGATGTCATTGTAATATCAAAGATGACCCCCTTGCATATCTCACCCCATTATTAATTTATACTCTTATCCTATTTTAATCTTTCAATTCTTGACACCTATCTACTTGAGTAATACATATTGAAGATATTTTCATTAGGAGACAAAACTTTCCGGAAAAATGCAAATACTGAAACGACCCCATAAGAGAAAATTTGTATCCAAATAGAGTACAATCTAAACCAACAACCTGAAAATATAAAGCAACAATGGAAGCCTGAAAACATGCAGGAATAAATCCACATAATGAGAGATACATAAGATCCAAGAGAAGAGTCCCCCATTGAGAAAAAACTATAACATGACATAGATTTTGTTAAAAAAAACCTAGGAGCCCATGCTAGTATAAATACACTAAATGTGCACTTTGAAAGGTATTTCCACCAAAATATTCATGATATAATTATCATTTATCCATAGAAAGAACTTTTTTTGATAAAATTTCTATTGTTGTATTTATCTCCCTATGAATGGGTTGAAAGATGATTTCCTGGAACCAATTCCTTATCTTCGAAATTCTGACTTTCCAAGAAGCTAAGTTTAGAACTTCCGATTGTGCTTTCCTCGCCAACCAATTTATTAGGCATTTGGAATCTCCAAGGATTCGTATGCATATATAGTTTTAAAATATGCAAGAAACATATGAACCAAACAAGCAATCAACTCTACTTTTGGGTTTGTTCCTCATTTTTATAATTACAACTCATTTGTAACTTATATATTTTGTTTGAGGACCAACTCTTTTTATTTTAAAAAACTTGAATTAGATCCATTAATTATAAATAAAGCATCCACTTGAAACATTGAGATGTTTATAAGCCCCAACATAGTTTATATCCATAAAATTTTATTATGATTGATTCTATGTACATATAGACAAAACCTCACTGTAACGCCACCCCCCACATTTACCCACTTTCACCAGTTTTCCAGGGTAACCATGAGTTTCAACCTCCTAGATCACCTTAAGGAAATTGATTTGACAAACTAAGACTTTACTGATTTCCCTCAGGTGCTAGAGGACCCCTAAGTACTAAACCACCCTTCGAGGTGCTCAAGCCCTAAGTTAACTTGCATTTTCACTAACCTTAACTCCCAATTGCATGCACAGGTCTGCATCCATGTGTTTGAAAGCCTCTAATCACATGCATAAGCTTGCATCCATGTGAATGTAGTATTTTCACCTAGTTTTGTGTCTGCGACTTTGGGATTTTAGCCACTTTTTTAGTGCTAGTATCCATACCACTATCCAAAACTTGACAAAAGTTTCTAGAATGATAAATGACACAAGGAAAAATCCTCTAACACAAAACTTAGTCAATAAATTGACCTAACCAAGCCCAACCATGACATACATTTCGTCAAACACATGGAAAACATGAAATCTATAGGTCTTGAATGCATATCTGAACATAGGGATCTAAAACTTAGATGATGATCATAAAGAAGGTCTAATTCCCTCTCACAATAGCTACAATAATATCTATTAGGTCATGCATTCAACAACCATTCATTTACAAATGGAAAAATGATCAGAGCCATAACTTGAATGTGCCATAAAACCATGATTATAACCATCATATAACCAAATAAATGACAATGATAGAACAACCATTAAAGCTACATAATAACAAGTATAATTACTCATGAATTACAAGGGAAAGAGCTCTTATCAATCATATGAAAAATAAAACCAAGTCAGGGACTTCCATGTACCACCCAATCATAAATTGGGCTGAAATAAATATTTCTTTCAGCCATTCACCCCTGTGCCATATTCCAAGCATGAATGTCGGATCTCATGGGATAAACAAATACATAGACAACTAAGGGAATCCAGAGGTTAAACCACCTTCACCCTTAAATTATTGTGATATCACCTAAATCATTATTGAGATCGGAAAACAAAACCAAGCTTGTGTTGGAAATGTTGTCATTGATGGCAAAGGAGGCAACAAAGAACGTCCATACAGGAACTTGCGATTTCGATTAAGTTCCGGACCCGATGGGTCTATCAATCAGGTTTCATGTATGGTTGAGTTCTAGGTTAAAGACTCAATCGCATCGGAGATTATAAGGGCAGCAGAACGTATAAACCAAAGAATTGCGATTGCGATCAAGAGCCCAGATCCGATGGGCATATAAACAGTGGCTTGATAAGTTTGAAATCTGGCTTAATCGCATCGACTCAAAGCCTATATACGCGCATAAAACCTTGGACGAGACCGGAACCCTGCGTAGAAGAGCGGAACCATGACCAGATGAACAGTGACGGCAGTTTATGGTTTTCATCGCACCACCTTTACATGGTGGGTGGTATTTGAGGAGTTGGGATCGATTCCATAGATCATTCGACACGTGGCGAGGTGGACCCATGGAAAACCGCCTCCCACTGTGCGCCATCGCACATTAACCATCGACCAAAGACGCAGTGCGATATTGATACATACAGTTGATCTGGGAAGATGCCATCGGACGATGGTTGTGTTCGGAAGGTGCGCAAAGGATAACCCAAGTACGGCGCGCCATCACGCGTTATTACTCGTGAAAGTTGCCTGAGTGATATCTGTCGGATTGGATGTTGCGGCGCGATGGAACGTGAGCCCTCTGATCGGGTCGATTGTTAGTGCTGGGCCCCAGCTTTAATTTATATTGCTCGTTGTTAAGGTCTGTGGGTTTAACAAAGGTACGTTATAAGCGGTTCAATTGATTTAAAGCTCGAGATATACATTCAAAATTCCCAAGGTCTAAAAATTCGAGTAAGAATTATATATTTAAGCAGGGAATGTAATATAATTTGAGGTTTTAAAGGTTATATAACAGTGACCATATTTATGTTGGGCGCAAAACAAAAGCTACAGTTTATTAATAGTTTGAATCGGGAATATGCATACATGACGATATATATATTTATATACTGTGCTAAAATCAAAACATATATGTAATAAGATTGGGTTTACTACAAAAGCCTGAAGATTGGGTTTATTACAAGAGCCTGCAAGAACGAAAGAACTAGAGACAGCGGCAGAAATATGGTACAAAAGAAAAAGGATCAATTGAAGTTGTAATGTGAGTTTCAAACCATTATGTTTAAACTCATATATGAATAGAGAATGTAGACAGGGAGCCCGAGAACAGAGATGGTATTGAACAGACATCGCCTAGATTCATATGTATTTTAGAATAAAACCTGAAAAAGCAGTTATATATGTAGCTGGTGCACACAAGTACAGTGAACAGATAAATAGACACAGAGGTGAACCAAGATATATAGAACAGTCACTCAACAGCAGCAAAAGAGACAAATCCAGTAAAGCCAAGGTTCAAAAAAGGAGCTGAGTGGTATAGAAATGTGTAACTGAAAATGTAAATATTTTTGTTTATATTGTTTGTGATGCAAAGGCAAGTATCCTAAGGAAAAGACAAAATCCCACTGTAGCATGGAAATTTGTACATATTGTTAGAATTTTAAAAATGATTTGGATAAAGGAATGAGAAGACAGAAGCCAAAGAGTCATGACTGTTCACTCCAAATTCTTTGTGAAATACAAACAGTCATGTGAGGAAATCTATATATAATATCACATTGATATGCAAAAAAAAAAAGAGGGAGAGAGAGAGAGTAAATCTAGAGAAGGCAGAATATAGAAGTGTGAGGCAGAGAAGATTAAGAAAATAAGAACAGAAAGAGAAGCTACAGAACAGAGCTGATATCTGAGGTAAATCAAAAAACATTCAGTTTGATAAATTGAGGAAGCTGGAGCTTCCCTATCAAGTTGCAGCTTGATAGCTATCAGTTGTAGCTGATTGAGGTTGGAGCCTCTTGTAGGTTGGTGCCTGCAGAAAATTGAAGGGAGTTGGTGCTTCCTTGCAAGTTGTAGCTTGCAGAATTGAGGTAGGAGCCTCATGTAGGTTGGTGCCTGCAGAAAATTGAAGGGAGTTGGTGCTTCCTTGCAAGTTGTAGCTTGCAGAATTGAGGTAGGAGCCTCATGTAGGTTGGTGCCTGTAGAAAAATAGTGGTGAGAGGGAGTTGGAGCTTGCATTTGCATCACAACAATAATAAGATGTGGTTTTCTCCCTTTATGGGTTTCCACTTACATCTACTGCCTCTATGTGTGTTTCTTATGTGTTGATGTGATTCTTTCAATCTGCTTAATTGTTTGCTGCTCTCAACATAAGTATGGTGTCACATTAATTTAATATTGGTTGCAACATTTTAAAACTGTTCACATATTAAGCTGTAAATAAGTTTGGTGAAAATTTTTAAAAGGCTTATGTATGTATTAAACTGATTCACCACCCCCCCCCCTCTCAGTTTAATTAAAGATTCAACAATTGGTATCAGAGCAGGTTCCTTTGTACCAGTATAACAGCTGAAAGGAGATCCTAGGTTCCCAAGATGGCTAGTAAAGAAGGATGCTCAACCAATAAAGCCCCTTTCTTCATTGGTGAAAATTATGCTTTCTGGAAAATCAGAATGAGGACATACATAATGTCTCTAGGAATAGAATTCTGGGCTGCTGTGGAATTTGGATATGCCCCAAAGGCAACTGACACAGAAAAAGAAACAAAACAAGTTTTTGTGGCTAACGCAAAAGCCATGAATGCCATCTTGAATGGATTATGTGAAGAAGAGTTTATTAAAGTAATGCACAAAGACTCTGCCAAAGAAATATGGGATACTCTTGAGAACATACATGAGGGAGACAAGAAAGTAAAAACTGCCAAACTTCAAGTCTATAGAGCCCAGTTTGAGAACTTAAAAATGAATGATGATGAAGACATTGCCAGTTTCTTCCTAAAAGCTGCATAAATTATTAACAATATGAAAGCTCTTGGAGAAAAAATGCCAGAAAGTATAATTGTGCAAAAGATTCTAAGATCTCTTCCATCCAGGTTTAATCCAAAGTTGTCTGCAATAGAAGAAACGGCTGATTGGGAGACCTTGACCATGAACCAGCTACTTGGAAATCTAACAGCCTATGAAATGAGGCTCCCACATAAGAAGCCAAGTACGAGGGAAGCAGCCTTTAAAATAGAAAAGAAGAAAGAAGAAGAGGGAGACATATGCTCTTGCTCGGATGAAGAAGAGGCAAAGTTTGTCAAGAAATTGGATAGAGGCTCAGGTAAATACAAAGGTAAACTCCCCTTCAAATTCTTTAACTATGGAAGAGTTGGACACTATGCTAGTAAATTTCCTCACAAGAAAGTAAGAAATCGGGCTCAAGAGTCAGAGAAAAATAAATCAAAGAACTGGCAAAAAGGAAAGAATTTCAGCAGAAAATCCTTCTATGCTCAACAAGACAGCAGTACATCAGAAGATTCAGATGAACTCTCAAGTGAAGATGGAACCTCTGAATTTTTATTGATGGCTATAGAAGATCTTGAAGGTCTCCTGCTAGAAGATGGAGAAGAAGAAGGTGAAGTCGACCTTGAGGGGGAGCTAAGAAGTGCTCTGGAAGAGATTGATAGACTCAAACTGAAATGCAGAAAACAAAAGGACATTCTCCTCAAGTATGTACGAGAAGAACAGAATTCAGAAGTCCTGATGCAGCTAAAGATAGAGCTTGAAGAAGCCAAGAAGATAGAAGACATATTACTTAAGCAAATCAAAGAAAAAACTCAGGAACAAGAAAATTTGGAAGAAGAAGTAGTATGTCTCAGGAAGAAATTAGAAAATGCTCAAAGGAAAGTAGTTATAAACTCTTCTCAAACAACAAGCTCTAGAAAGTTAAATGAAATTCTGGGTGCTCAAAGATCCCCTATGATAAAAACTGGAATAGGCTATGAAGGAGAATCAAGTAAAAGCAAAGAAAATGTTGACAGAGAGATTGTTTTTGTAAAAGCAAAGAAGAATGATGAAGCATCTCAAACAATTCCTACAAAAGAAGAAACCTGTAATAAGGAAGACAGAGATTAGAAGAAACCACTAGTAGCAAAGAAAGTAATAAATACTAAGATCCCTGAGTATGTAAAATTTGGAAGTCATCAAAGGAGATTCTTCCCTCTTATGAAGAATGCCACTTGTTATGTCTACCACAAGCTGGGACACATTGCAGCATATTGTCTTGCAAGAAGGAGTAATTCAAACTAGCAAAATATGAAAACCTTGAAGAGACTGCCTCAAACAAACAAATGGAAGAGACACCCTTACATCAGGTATGCAAATAGCTTCTATGGTTACTATTTTTATTGTAAGGAATTTGGCCATAAAATCATTGAGTGTAGAAATTATGGACAAAGATTGATGTTTAACACCTCAAGGAGGTTTATGAATCAAAGAAATTTTGTTCATACTCATAATTCTACAAAAATTATGATCAAATGTTGTGTATGCAATCAAGTTGGACATATACCTTCCAAATGCCCTCTAAGAAGATGTAGTTCACCACCAAACAAAATATACCAAACAAAAGGGGGCCTTTAGTGGATAAAGAAAGTGAATAAATGTGACTTAGCTCTAACTGCTCAAGATCTGAAAATTCAGTGGTACTTGGATAGTGGTTGCTCAAAACACATGACTGGAGACAAAAGCAAGTTTATAACTCTTGATGAAAAGAAATCTGGCAATGTTACTTTTGGCAATGATAAATCAGGTAAGATCAAGGGAAAAGGCTCAGTCAGCATAGACAATGGCATAGGAAAGGCTCAAGATGTACTATTTGTAGATGGGCTGAAAGAAAATTTACTAAGTGTCAGTCAAATGTGTGACAAAGTCTGTGAAGTTATTTTTAGAGCACAAGATTTTGAAGTCAGATCAAGCACCACAGGTAAGACTCTGCTCAAAGGAGTTCGAACAGAGAGTAATGTTTACATTGTGAAAGAGGAAGATGAAGCATGTCATCTTAGCAAACTAGAAGAGTCATGGTTATGGCATAAAATATTGGGACATCTCAGCTTTGATCACATCATCAGACTAAGCAAGAAGAAAGCTGTCAGAGACATGCCAGAAATAAAGAGGCCTTCTAATACCATATGCAAGCCATGTCAATTAGGAAAACAGACCCGCACATCCTTTAAGGCTAAAGATGAATTATCAATAAGAAGACCACTACAACTTGTGCACATGGAACTGTGTGGACCTGCAAGAACTAAAACACCAAGTGGAGAATCCTACTTCATGCTAATAATAGATGATTTCTCCATAATGACATGGTTTGCTTTTCTCAAGAATAAATCAGAAGCTATAGACAAATTCAAAATATTTAAAGCATTAGCAGAAAATTAGATAGGATGCAAGCTTAAATGCATCAGATCAGACAGAGGAGGTGAATTCACTGATTATGACTTTGCAGACCTATGCAATGAACATGGCATAAAACAAAAATTTACTATTGCAGGGACACCTCAACAGAATGGAGTAGCAGAGAGACAAAACAGATCTGTTCAACAAATTGAGAGCCATGATGCAAGAGAATAATATTCCTCAAACCTTCTGGGTAGAAGCAGTACACATAGCAGTGCATATCCTTAATAAATCTCACTTAAGGCCAAGCAGTGACAAGACTCCCTATGAACTATGGCATGGGAAACCAGCATCAATCAAACATTTTAGAATCTTTGGAAGCAAGTGTTACATAAAGAATAATGATGAAAATCTTGGCAAATTTGATCCAAGAGCAGATGAAGGGATATTTCTAGGATATGCTTCCAAAAGTAAAGGGTACGGGTGCTACAATAGGACTCTTCGAAAAATAGTTGAAAGTATTGATGTGAGATTTGATGAAGAACTTCCAAACAATACAAGAGATACAGACTGTTGCAGTCCATCAGACAACCATGAAGAAGAAGACCATAATGATGATGAAACAAGCAAGACAACAGAAGATGTAGGGCTCAGCTCGAAAGCCCCCTCAAGATACACTCAGAAGAATCATCCTGAAGATCAGATCATAGGAGACAAGAAAGCAGGGTCCCGACAAGAAGGCAGCTAACAGAACAAACTGAAGAGGTATACATAGCCATGCTGTCACAAATAGAGCCAAAGAAATTTGAAGAAGCCAACAAGGACAAGTCTTGGGTAAAAGCAATGAATGAAGAATTGGACCAAATTGAGAAGAACAATACCTGGGAACTAGTTCCTAGACCAATTGAGAAAAATATCATTGGTTCAAAATGGGTATTCAAAAAAAAAATGAATGAGCAAGGAGAAGTAATCAGGAATAAAGCCAGACTGGGCTGCAAAGGATATTCACAAATCGAAGGACTTGATTACGATGAAACATTTGCCCCTGTAGCCAGAATGGAAGCCATCAGAATGTTTCTGGCCTTTACTTGCTACCAAAACGTCAAGGTATATCAAATGGATGTAAAATCTGCATTTCTGAATTGAGACTTAGAAGAAGAAGTCTACATGGAACAACCAGAAGGCTTCTCATTAACATACAAAGAAGACTATGTATGCAGACTGAAGAAGGCTCTTTATGGACTGAAACAGGCTCCTCATGCTTGGTACTCAAGACTAGATAAATATTTGCAAAAACAAGGTTTTGAGAGAGGTGGAGTAGACAGTAATCTATACATAAAAGCCCATGAAAATGAACTCCTAATTTCTGTAGTATATGTCGACGACATTATGTTTGGAAGCAACAAAGATGAACTTGCAAAAGGGTTTGCTAAGGAAATGAAATCAGAGTTTGAGATGTCCATGATTGTAGAACTCAGTTTCTACTTAGGACTTCAAATTCAACAAAAGAACACATGCACATTCATCTCTCAGGAAAAATACTTAAAAGAAATGCTGGAAAAATTCAAAATGGAGGACTGCAAACCTGTGACAACTCCCATGATCACGGGATGCAAGCTGTGTGTTGATGATGGGTCTGTAGATATAGATCAAAAACTCTACAGATCCATGATAGGAAGTCTGTTGTATTTGACAGCATCAAGACCAGACATCATGCTAGCAGTAGGACTAGTGGCTAGATATCATGCAACACCTAAACAAAACCATCTTCCGGCAGTAAAAAGAATATTCAAATATCTACAAGGAACAGCACAGTATGGACTTTGGTATCCTAAAGGAAAAAGTTTTACCTTGACAACATACACAGATGCAGATTGGGCCAGCTGTGTGGATGACAGGAAAAGCACAAGTGGAGATGCTTTCTATCTAGGAGAAAGTCTGGTGGCATGGTTAAGAAAAAAAAAACATCTATTTCTCTGTCTACAGCAGAAGCAGAATATATAGCAGCAACAGCATGTTGTACACAAGTCATGTGGATGAAGTAGACTCTTCAAGACATGAAGGTAAGCATTAATGAACCTATCTCAATTAAATGTGATAATAAAAGTGCTATAAGTATATCTAAAAATCCTGTGCTTCACTCAAAGACTAAACATATCCCAATCAAGTATCATTTCCTCCGAGAACAAGTGGCTCAGAAGATAGTAGAATTGGAGTATGTACCAACAAAAGAACAGACAGCAGATATATTTACCAAACCACTTGCTAGAGAGCCATTTTAATATTTGAGAGACAGACTAAGGGTAGTATTTGTAGATGCTACTCTCTAATATGAAGAGAAAGCACAGTTTCAGGGGGAGAACAGAAACGAAAATATCATTCTCAGGGAAAGATCAACCAGCAAGGGAAGCATGAAAACAGGTTCTCAGGATCAAAGGGATTATGGCAATAATACAGTCAGCATAAAAGAATCAATAAAAAGGAAAAAGGGTCAGTGGTGCAGAAGAAGAATGGTGAAACCGACATGAACTGAACATGAAAGAATAGTGAACCCAACGTGTATCAAATCCAAAGTTTGGAGCAGCAACGTACGAAGTTAGGAAATTTAACCCGGAAATGCATGAAATGTTGACAAAGGATAAAAACACAGCATCAGAGAATAGAAGCTTCACTAAAAATTTGAACCCCTTGCCATTGATGTCAAAGGGGGAGGAAGAGCAAGCAACAGGGGAAAGGATCCTATCAGGCAAACAGAGGAAGTGTATTGCCATCAATGCCAAAGGGGGAGACTGTTGGAAATGTTGTCATTGATGGCAAAGGAGGTAGCAAAGAGCGTCCATACAAGAACTTGCGATTGCGATTAAGTTCCGGACCCGATGGGTCTATAAATTAGGTTTCATATATGGTTGAGTTCCAGGTTAAAGACTCAATCGCATCGGAGATTATAAGGGCAGCAGAACGTATAAACCAAAGAATTGCGATTGCGATCGAGAGCTCGGATCCGATGGGCATATAAACAGTGGCTTGATAAGTTTGAAATTTGGCTTAATCGCATTGACTCAAAGCCTATATACGCGCATAAAACCTTGGATGAGACCGGAACCCTACGTAGAAGAGAGGAACCATGACCAGATGAACAGTGACGGCAGTTTATGGTTTTCATCGCACCACCTTTGCATGGTGGGTGGTATTTGAGGAGTTGGGAGCGATTCCATAGATCATTCAACACGTGGTGAGGTGGACCCATGGAAAACTGCCTCCCACTGCACGCCATCGCGTGTTAACCATCGACCAAAGACGCACTGTGATATTGATACATACCGTTGATCTGGAAGATGCCATCGGACGGTGGCTGTGTTCGAAAGGTGCGCGAAGGATAACCCAAGTACGGCGCGCCATCGCACGTTATTGCTCGTGCAAGTTGCCCGAGCGATATCTGTCGGATTGGATGTTGCGGCGCGATGGAACGTGAGCCCTCCGATCGAGTCGATTGTTAGCGCTGGGCCCCAGCTTTAATTTATATTGCTCGTTGTTAAGGTCTGTGGGTTTAACAAAGGTATGTTATAAGCGGTTCAATTGATTTAAAGCTCGAGATATACATTCAAAATTCCCAAGGTCCGAACATTCGAGTAAGCATTATATATTTAAGAAGGAAATGTAATATAATTTGAGGTTTTAAAGGTTATATAACAGTGACCATATTTATGTTGGGCGCAAAACAAAAGCTACAGTTTATTAATAGTTTGAATCGGGAATATGCATACATGACGATATATATATTTATATACTGTGCTAAAATCGAAACATATATGTAATAAGATTGGGTTTACTACAAAAGCCTGAAGATTGGGTTTATTACAATAGCCTGCAAGAACGAAAGAACTAGAGACAGCGGCAGAAATATGGTACAAAAGAAAAAGGATCAATTGAAGTTGTAATGTGAGTTTCAAACCATTATGTTTAAACTCATATATGAACAGAGAATGTAGACAGAGAGCCCGAGAACAGAGATGGTATTGAACAGACATCGCCTAGATTCATATGTATTTGAGAATAAAACCTGAAAAGCAGTTATATATGTAGCTGGTGCACACAAGTACAGTGAACAGATAAATAGACACAGAGGTGAACCAAGATATATAGAACAGTCACTCAACAACAGCAAAAGAGACAAATCCAGTAAAGCCAAGGTTCAGAAAAGGAGCTGAGTGGTATTGAAATGTGTAACTGAAAATGTAAATATTTTTGTTTATATTGTTTGTGATGCAAAGGCAAGTATCCTAAGGAAAAGACAAAATCCCACTGTAGCATGGAAATTTGTACATATTGTTAGAATTTTAAAAATGAGTTGGATAAAGGAATGAGAAGACAGAAGCCAAAGAGTCATGACTGTTCACTCCAAATTCTTTGTGAAATACAAACAATCATGTGAGGAACTCTATATATAATATCACATTGATATGCAAAAAAAAAAGAGGGAGAGAGAGAGTAAATCTAGAGAAGGCGGAATATAGAAGTGTAAGGCAGAGAAGATTAAGAAAAGAAGAGCAGAAAGAGAAGCTACAGAACAGAGCTAATATCTGAGGTAAATCAACAAACATTCAGTTTGATAAATTGAGGAAGCTAGAGCTTCCCTATCAAGTTGCAACTTGATAGCTGTCAGTTGTAGCTGATTGAGGTTGGAGCCTCCTGTAGGTTGGTGCCTGCAGAAAATTGAAGGGATTTGGTGCTTCCTTGCAAGTTGTAGCTTCCAGAGTTGAGGTAGGAGCCTGCAGAAAAACAGTGGTGAGAGGGAGTTGGAGCTTGCCTTTTCATCACAACAATAATAAGATGTGGTTTTCTCCCTTTATGGGTTTCCACTTACATCTACTGCCTCTATGTGTGTTTCTTATGTGTTGATGTGATTCTTTCAATTTGCTTAATTGTTTGCTGCTCTCAACTTAAGTATGGTGTCACATTAATTTAATATTGGCTGCAACATTTTAAAACTGTTCACATATTAAGCTGTAAATAAGTTTGGTGAAAATTTTAAAAGGCTTATGTATGTATTAAACTGATTCACCCCCCCCCTCAATTTAATTAAAGATTCAACAGCTTGGATGCCTTAGAATTCCTTCACCATCCCTGTAATAATTTTCATATATCCACCCACCTATTGAGGGCTTCCCGGAGAAAACCATCTCCACTCCCAACCCTTGGGATTTTCTTGAAATCGTATCACTTTTTGAGATTCAACAAGATGATGATCCTAGTGAGAATTAAGCACCTTCACTAGGTGGGGCCCACGAGTTATTTTTAGGTGTATGTATATTTTTAGAATGGTGACCATATTATAAAATTAGAAGGATGTTGGTTGTAGATGGTTGAGAAAATTCTATCTTTAGATGAGTTTCTATTTTTATATCATAGGCGAAGTCTATTTATAGATCGCATATCTAAAAATAGAATGCATGTCGATTATTATTAGCCCTTAATGATAATCAGACAATAAATAATAACTTATTCTCTTGGAGCACTTGATTTCAGTTAACTGATGTGGCAAACCAGTTAGCGGAAGGAATTATGAGTTGCAAGGTTGGTTGGTGACTCATGCATGATGGACTTCGTTGTAAATGAGTGTGACATAGTTGTAACGGAGTTGGAAGAGTAGTTATGGGAGTTGTTATTTAGTTTAACTTAGTTAAGTGAGTTAAACTCAGTTGTGCTCGTTGTAACTAAAGATACACTAGTGAAAGATGAGTGAATTAATTATTTAATTAATTCACAAGTAGTTTCTTACTTGCAACTGAAGAAATACAACAGTTAACTACTTGCATGTCAGATCCAGTGGAGACCTATTGGAGAAATAGGTGAAAGGGTGTGTTTGAATATCAGTTGTGACTATAGTGATGCATTCAATGCATATACACACACATTGGAGTTTCCAATGAGGATTGCATAGTCAAAGCAAGGCAAGATCGAATTCATTCAGGAATATTCTTCAGCAGGGATTGCGAAGTGGAGGCAGGCTGTCAGGAGGCAAGAAATTGGTGCATAGATATGCAAATTTCTGCATGACAGTGTGAGACAATTGTATATTGTACTAAGAGCTCTATGAGTTGAGCTTTGTATGAGATTGTTTCATGATTCCATGATATACATAATATATGATAGTTGGGGTTTTTAGCTTTAATCTTTCCCAGTAAAACATCTTGTTATGTGTGATTGATTTTTCTTCATATGTTTGTAATTGGCAATTTAATTTCCGCAAAGAATTGAGTAGAAGGTGTTAGCTCCCTGTAATCAGCAATATTGGAAAAGTACGACGGCAGGGAGAACACCATTTCAACCAATTTGGGATTCTAGGATCTAGCCCTCCTGAATCCAGAGAGGGATCTCCCAAATAAGTGTAAAGATGGATTCATCTTTAAGGTTTTGGGTAATGATATTAGGCTAGTTATGAAGGCCGAGGGTTTTGTTTTGTTTTTGGATGGTTGAGCATGATTATTATTTGAGTGGAAATTTCTAAATGCAAAGAGTTTCAAAGGTGAGAAGTTGCAAGCAAATAGAACAAGCTTTGGCCAAAAAGACGGATAATTGCAGGTTTTAGTCCATTGGGTTATGGAGTCATAATAGGGTTTTAATTGAAACAACCAGGTTCAAGAGTGGTCTATGGGGCAAGTCATTTATGTCTAAGGATCTCTTTAAAGTTTATTTATGGAATGAAATGATACAACAAGAAGGGGAATTAAACAAATGAAGAACAAAGAGCAGCCCAAGATCTGGTAAGTACTTGAAACTAGCCAACTTTTGACATACACTTAAGAAAAACATAAAAGTAACCTAGGATCTGGTAAGTACTTCGAAACTAGCTAGCCTTTGATATAATTCCAATAGAAAACATTTAAAACACAAAGGGAAACACAAATGATAACAAAGAAAGGTCTAAGATCTGGTAAGTACTTTGAAACTAGCCAGCTTTCAACACATTCCTAGGGAAACTTTCAGTCAGTCTTTTGGGATAAAACTAGGACCAGGGCTCACCATATCTTCCTTAGTTCATCTCTACTTAACATGAAATGAAAATAACTTTCAAGAATAACAATTAGCTAAGACAGGAGGACGAGGGAACGCCAGCATTCCTACTGCTTGAACTGAATTAAATCATTCCTAAATAACATAATTTGGAAGAAAACGCTAAGATAAAGCTTATCAATCAGAGAAGGGTACTAATATACAGTAAATCCTAACTCTATGTGTTAGTATGAATCTTTCCTCGTAAAAGATCACTTTAGCTACGCATAACAAATAGCCCTAACATCGATTATGGCTGCAAAATATCTTTAAGATTGCTGCACAAATTCAGATCTAAGCACAAAAGATATTAAGCAGATAAAAAATAACATAGCTCCATAGATCCAATGAACAAGACAAGAAGAATGTATATGAAAGAATTTTGTATTATATTAGAGAATGGGGCACCTGAGAGGAAAACAAAGGAAGGTGTTTTCCGGTTCTCCTCAGTGGGATGGGTTCTTGGAAGTCCTCAGTGTTTCAGATCTAGCATTTCTCTCTCTTATGGATGTGGAAAAGCAAACATAGAACTCAATGGGAGTTCACAAAGTAAAATGGAAAATGGTGACCAAGAGAAGATCCAGAGTGATCTAATGCAATGAAGGTGACTAATGAATGGGGAAAACCCCCCTATTTATAACAAAATATTGGGGCGGTCTAGAACTCGGTGCATGAATAAAATATTATTAATCGAATTCTAGAAGCACCTTTTAAGAATATTTTATTATATTTGTTGGAGGGAAAAGGATTCTTGACTTGGGTCAATTCCTTTATTTATAAATAATAAATAAATAAATGATCTATTTATCATTTTAGGGGAATGATGGGAATAAATAATGGTTTATTTGATTATTTATGGATGATTTAGTCAAATTTAACTAAGAATATTATTTAAATAACTTGTTCTTAGGAAATAATTAAATAAATAAAGATTTATTTAATTAATTGCTTTGTTTTGGGTTAAATATGACCAAATAAGTTATTTTATGTGGTGAAAGCAATTTTACATGGGGTAAAATTGGTCTTACATGGTGTACTTGGGTTCATCTAATAATAATAGGTTAGATGACCAAAAAAATGGTGTAACACTATGCTTGTTGTTCTTTATAAGAGAAGATGAACGAAGTGAAAATAGAAATAAAATAACAATTTACAATAAGAAAAACATCACCGTTGACATAGACCAGGATCCCATAAATCAGCTTGTATTGATGCTTCAAACCAATTACAGCTTTAAGTCCAGTGTTTCAGGTTAGCAATCATCTTCACTATTCAGCCTAACTATTCTATCACAAGCAGAGCTTCAAGAGCTAGTGAACACTATTTACAAGTAGAAGTCTCAAGCTCAAGTATATTTCAAAGTTCTGCAACCAACATTTTCTCATCTTCTACAGGAGTATTTATAGAAGGAATGAGGAGGTGGGATCTGATAAAATATCTCATGGGTCAATTAATACAGATTTAAGACTTCTCGGACTTTGAGGGGCTCGATGGAGAAGTTCATAGATGTTCTGTCTGTATTAATTGTTTTACATTTAAAGATTAAGCTCGATGGGAGTTTTTGTTGACTTTTAGGCTCTGTTTCATGTAGTAATAACTCTGTTGATATTGTTTGCATTAGTTTCCTTTGGCAGAATTAATTGTTTGGCTACGTTGAGGCTAATATCTTCTTTTCTGATCAATAACTTCGGCCTTTGTTTGAATGCTTGTGACTACAGGTGGCACTGGGGTAGTTGAGAGGAATCAATTGGCCTCTATTGTGGCGGTGGAGGCTTTTCTGTCTGATATATCTTTATGATTTTCTTTAACTGTGTTTTAATTTGGAGGATTAGGCTTTTGATAATCAATCTTAGCCATAATCCCCAAAATTGTCTTCAATCCTCTGTTCTGTTGTGTTTAATTTTCAACACTGATACTCTTTTGATTATTTTATGCATTGATGTGTGTCTTGTTGATGTGCAAGGCCGCATGGGGTTCATATGGCATCAATGCACATGAAGCATTGATGAGACGTGGAGTTTGAACCCTGTGAATGGCTTCCCTTTGATGAATCAAAGGCATGGGAATCGTCATTCACAGCCTTTGGATTTTTCTTCAATATAATGGAAAACCATCAAACATCTGTAAAAAAAAATAAAGATTAATAAAATCCTGCGTTATTGGGTAAACTGCTTCAGAGGTTGTGGGGAAAGAGCGTGGTCGTTGGATGGCAACATCCAACGGTTGGGATCTGTTAGAGGAGGTCAAAAGGAGAATGGAAGAAGAATTAAGTCAGAGCCGTTGATTCATGAGTGGTCAAGGAGATTAATGGTCGGGATAAGCGGCAGACTAATAATGTGAAGGATTCACATTATTTGGATTTTATAAGAAAATGTGAAAGAATAAGGTTAAAACCTTTGTTCTGAGGAAATATGGTAAAAAATAGAGTTGGGGGTTCGGGATGAATATGAGTCGTCGGATGAGATCGGCCCTACAAGATCAACAGCTGAGGAGGCGCACGACAAAACTCAAATGGAAAGAGGGAAAGTGGTTTCGAGATGGAAACCATTGTTTTCGCACAGAGAAAAGGCGGGTAGGCAGTTTTGCCTTTTGGAATGTGATATGCATCCCCGCCCGACACGTGGCATCATAAAACAGCTTATATCGCGTGCCCTTTGGGAAAATAAACTTCACGTTGAAAGTTACATGACTTGGAATGTGGGCCATTAGATCTAGAACCTCAGATTTGACGGTGGAGAATGAGCGCGATATGAGATAAATGCGCATTCGGTAGGAAGATGGGTGGTTTTAATCTGGGCCGTTAGATCTGAGATGAACGGCCGAGATCAAATTTTGAGAAAGGCAAGACCCACAGGAGGCAGGCCTGTCGGGTTAAATATGATCTGTTGGACGTGTAAGATCGACGGCTAGGATTGAAACTGGGGGTTGGATGAAATAATAACAAAGAGGAGAAAGGGTTAATAATGACTATTGATCTGCAGAGATCAACGGCTGTAATGAGCCGAAAAAACATTATGATTGGGGCTGCATAAAATATAACCAAATTCAGAAGATCGATCTGGACCGTCCGATCTGGACACATGGACGGCCCAGATGCAATCGGGGCTCGGCAATCGGCGGGGCAAAGAACTTGGAGTGCGACGAAGCAATTGAGCGCTGGTCGTTGATCTGAGGATCAGATTAATGGTGGGGAGTGAATCGGAGGGGTTCAAAGGTGGAGGAAAGGTTAATGATCGGGGTGAATATGGGTCGTTAGATCTGGGAAGGCGGGGAGGAGATCAACGGCTCTCAATTGATCGAGGGATGACCAATCGGGGAGAGAAATTAAATGCGCTCGATGAAAACTTTGCGATGCGATGTAGCACGGGCCATTTGACCGGCTTAAGATCAACGACGGAGGTTATCCCAAATAATGAACTGGCGGAAAAACCTTTATAACATACAAAAACCAAAAATTTAATAAAACACAAAGGTTTGGCTTTAGGGGCGAGTTTATATATAAGAAGTGAATAGGCGCCCGTTTGTGGGGCCTTTGATTATATGGAATGCGAAGGCCCAAGGCTTTATGAATAAGGGCCAATCGCATCGGAACTTTTGATGCGGTCTTTCAATCTAACCATTTTGGATTTTGCGATGCGATTGGCGCTTGGGACTTTAACTCTTGGTCCTGATTAAAGTTATATGGAGTAAAGCGGGGGGGTGGACTTTAATACAATGGGGCTTCAATCGCATTGAAAATTTTGATGCGGGCTTTTCAATCTACCCATTTATATTAAAAAACATTGCATGGGCGCATTTAGACCAAACTTTAGGAAAAAGGGGTTTTTTTATTTACAAAGGGAAATAATGGATCGGAGATGAATTATAAAATGTTTTTAGCGCCCGACTCCGGGCACTCAGGTTCTATGGAGCGATAATAAAATCGGGGGTAATGAACAAAGGGCTTAATTGCATCGGGACTTTTTAACATGGAAAAACAGACTTGCGCGCTCTATTTTTTCCGATGCGATAAGTGCTTAAATGGTCCAGCGCTTGGTTCCAGCACCAAGGCATATGGAGGGGAAGTGGTTTAAGACTTAACCCAAGGGGGCTTAAGTATGTAATACAAAAATTGTATTTTTATGAGTTTTTTAGGATTTTTCTGATGGATTTGGGGGTTTCGGTAGAGTTTAAAAGTGAGTTTTAAACTCTATAAAGAGGACTTATGAAGGGGAAAAGGAGAGAAATGAAAAGTTGAGGAATTTCATGGGGAAACAAAGGGGTAAAAATGAAGGTTATTTTTGAAGTCGAGGGAGGGAAAAAATGGATTTTGCAGCAGTATTTTCTCCATGAAATCAGCAGGATTTCATAATTTAAAATGGAAACAGTAGTGAAGATTAAGACAAAGGGCCAGATGTCTTCATGAGTCTCCAAGAGATAACACTTTTTGCAATAAAACTTGTTCCTTGAAGGCTCTCAAAAAATGTTTTAGCCACAATTTGATATGACAAATTTTATTGGTGGCTAACAGAAGGATTATGTATTTAACAGTGGATTTAATTTGTTAGATCAAGGGAGTCTGGTAATATACATGCATATTTTATATAATTTATACATGGTATCAGAGCAGTGTTAATCACTGGAGATTGCAATATTGAAGCAGTGCTGAGTTGTGTTGGTGGAACAATTCGAATTTGCTGCAAGAATTTCTTGGTGTGACAGTTGAGTACACATTGAAATGGCTTTCAATGGGTCGTGGTTGGAGTATGCACTTGAGGGGAGCTCGAACTACATAGCTTGGAAGGACAGGATGGAGGCGGTGCTTGAAGATAATGGCTTGAAGGAGTTCATCGATAGTGATGTTCCTAAGCCCACTTCGACGGATGCTACATTACTTGATGCCTAGCAAAAGAAAGTAGCGAAGACGAGAAGAATTATGTTGGAAGGTGTGAAAGACCATATTGTGTCAAGCCTTCATGGGAAAGCCACTCCATTTTCAATGTGGAAGGCTTTGACAGATCTTTTCCAAAGTAGCAGCGACCATAGGAAGTTGGCGTTGAAATATAAACTCAAAAAAATCAAAATGGAGAAGGGCGACAATATTCCAAAGTATCTCATGAAGTTTATCCAATGTAGGGATGAGGTGAGGAGTGTGGGAATTACGGTTTCCGATGATGACTTGGTGAGCTTGGCTCTCTTTGGACTTCCAAAGAGTTGGCACAGTTATCAAGACTCTGTCAATGGATGGAAAAAATTGTTGGATTGGGAGCGACTTTGGTCGGATCTAGTGCAGGAGGAGATAAGGCGAAGTACCAGGGATGGCCCTTCATCAAAATATGATGATGAAGAGGATTGTGCTTTGGCTGCCAAAGTGAGGAAAGGGAAGGGGAAGAAATCCCATTCAAAATATGAGGCTAAAGGCAAGAAGTTGTATTTTTCCAAGGTGAAGTGTTTTCATTGTCACGAACATGGGCATCTCGCCACTAACTGCCCATAGAAAAAGAAAAACAAGAAGGCTGCTGGAGCTGCAGCTGGTGAGGCCCTTGCCTCACAATTTGAACTTAATTTCTCTTTGATCGCATGCTTGGTTTCAAGCGCAATGGGATTGGTGTGGTATCTTGATAGTTGTGCTTCCTTCCACATGACGGGAGATAAGGAGCTTTTCAGTGACTTGGAGGAGAAAGATCTCCAAATGCATATAGAGATGGGCGACGATGGACAATACAGTGCGACCGGAATCGGTACCATTGCCTCTGAGAGGGAGTCAGGTAAACCATTTATGTTGAAAGATGTTATGCATGTTCCAGGTCTAAAGAAGAACTTGGTCTCAGTCGCGATGTTGGAAGACAGAGGTTATGACGTTGTTTTTAGTGATGGAAAAGCCTTCCTACGACATAAAAAAACAGGTCAAACCAAGAGAATAGGGATTCGAGTCAAGAATCTCTACAAGCTATAGGTAGATGGCTATGCTGTAATGGTGGGAAAAGAAGAAGAAGCGGTGAGCCGGGATGAGGGTGAATTATGGCACAGGAGATTGGGCCATTTTCACCATGGCAACCTGAAGATTTTGCAGTAGATTTCTACTGGACTTCCCAAGGGTACAATTGCATAGATAGATTAGTGCAAGGGATGTACTATGGGTAAGTTTGTGAAGACCACCTTTCATGAAAAGGAAAACCGTGCTTTGGGGATCCTGGAGAGAATTCACACAGACGTGTGTGGACCATTCTCAGTTGCTTCAACAGAAAAACACAGGTATTATGTTATTTTTTTTGATGAATATTCTCATAGATGCTGGCTCTTATTCATGCAGAAGAAGGATCAAACATTCTCAAAGTTTTTTGAGTTTAAAGCATTGGTGTAGAAGGAGTTGGGGAGGCAAGTGAAGGCTCTGCGGAGCGATAATGGTGGTGAATATATCTCGAATGAATTCAAAGACTTCTATAGCAAAGAAGGAATTCAGAGAGAACTCATAGCACCTCATAACCCACATCAGAATGGGGTCACGGAGAGGAAGAACAGAACGATCATGGGTGTTTCACGAGCTATGCTTGAGAGGGAGCTAGACTTACATGTAGAGGAGGAACTGCTTGTTCCCAAAGATGAGCCTCCAGATGTGGAACTGTTAAACACACACAGGGTGGGTGAGAAAGTAAACACACACAAGAAAGGTAAGCGTGAGATATTCATATTATTCACCATAGATGTACATTTATAATACAATGGTGTGACTCTTAGATTCATCTTCCAAGGTCACTTGGACTCCTTTGTGATTGTTCGCCTTCCACACCTACCCATAGAGGATTAGGTGTCCAACATTCCCCCCCTTAATTCGAAGGGGTATGTGTGGGTCCAAGAAGAGAGTTGTAACACAAATCTGCAAAGTATGCATGGCAACACTTAGGCTAAATCAACTCTCTGAAATGTTAGCATAAAGAGGTGGTTTAAGGATGACCACCAACACTGAAATGTAGCGCTTATTGCAGTTCCCAGAACTCTTCCAAATCTGGCAAGAAGCTGAGGGCTTCTGCTAGAGGAAGTGTCCATCATATTTGAAGAAGGAGACCTTCAACCTAGAAGAAGGGAGGTCTACAACCTGTGATGGTTTAAGGATGACCACCAACACTAGAATGCTTGATGCATTTCCTGGATCTCTTCCAAAGCTAGAAAGAAGCTGAAGTCTTCTGCTAGAGGAAGTGTTCTGAAAGAGGAAGAATATCAACCTCACATACATGGTTTAAGGCTGTCCACCAACTAAAGGCATGCTCATGGGCATTCGTGTCTCTGGCTACAACTCCAAATCTGGAATGATGAATTGTGGCTCAGGCTCGCTTGAACTGTTGTGTCTCTGGCTACAACTCTGAATCTGGAATGAGAGATTGTGGCTTAGGCTTGTTTGAACTGCTGTGTCTTTGGCTACAACTCTCAATCTGGAATGAGAGATTGTGGCTCAGGCTCGCTTGAACTGTTGTGTCTCTGGCTACAACTCTGAATCTGGAATGAGAGACTGTGGCTCAGGCTCGCTTAATGTGGCTTCAAAGCTTGTAGATGACCACCATTTCCCCCCCTATCAGGTACAAGGTGAGATGATGGCGAAAAGTCAACTGCAATATTGTTTAATATTCAAGAACAAGTTCTGACATGTGACTTAAACATCTTCTTGGCTGTTGACGCCCATTGCCAAGAAGTGATCCATCCAACATGAATCTTTATTCTTGCAGGAGGCTTATTTCTAAAGCATCTGTGTGAAGAATGGGTGTGTCGACCATAGTACTTTCATGGGTGAAGATCGAAACCGTGATCTTTCATATGGCCAATGCGATCACAGTGTTGGCATTTTACAATTTGTTGTTGTTGTTGCTGTGGAAGAGGAGCAGGATCTAGAAAAGCTGCAGGTGAACTGTCATAAAGGAATCCGACACTCTGAAATTTGATGGGCTTGGAGTAGTCCGAAATAGAAAAGGACAATTCCTTTTCATATCCAAGACCAATTTTGTGCTTGTTGTGGACAAGCTCTTCCCAAGGTCTGATGATGGGATTGGGAAGTGTAGACTGAGCTGCTACATCTGCATGTAAATATGTTCTTGTACAAGAAACTGAATGTGAATCTACTGCAGCATTACTAACTTGTTGTTTATGGGAGTCTGTTTCAATTTTCTGAACAGAAACAGGTTCATAATGATGACTCTTCTCTTTTAATTCTTCTTGTTGGAGCTTAGATTCAAGCTGCAAAAAATCAATCATCTCTTGTGGATTTTGTAGACAAATTCTAATGTCAGAAAGAGATGATTTCTTGATTTTCATTGTGTCATTAGTTGTAGACTGTATTATATTTTTCAAAAACTCTAATACTTCATAAACTTTCCCCATTTTATGATCACAACTATGAAATCACTCACAATTCAATGTCACTACAATATGCTTTGTAAATGTGCACCAAACAATCAATGTGCAATGGATATACCAGCACTTCAACACACCGACTTAATGCTCCAACCAGCAAGCAACAACGCTATCCAACATACAATTCAACACGTTAGCGTTAAAGGCAAGGTTTGATTATGTTAAACTACCCCAAAAAAAATTTCTGCCTCGACCCCAGCAACTAATTTTTTTTTTTTTTTTAGAGGAGCTGAACACTGAGGCAATAATTTCAAATCCTTGAGCATGCTGTGGGAGACCAAAATCTTAGTAAAGGGAAAAGTATTCAGAGGGAAATGGGTTTCTCCTCCAATCTCATTACATAAGTTGCAACTTTAAAAATATAAACAATCTCTTATGCTTGTGAACAAAAATATCTATTATCAAGGTATGCCTGGAATAGTTCATATCTTAACTCTTGGCATAAACTCCTCACCCAGTTTCGACTTTATATTTTTGTTGTAGTTGTTTCAACCATTTTTTTTATTGAGACTGCTAATAACATAATCCATTACGATCTTCTATGTATAATCTACTATGTATTAGAGCCAAAAAGGATGACTCAAATAAATAAGTAGGGACCATTTGGCCTCACCAATCACAAATGTATATTTAAAATAGCAACTTGCAATCCAGAGTCACACAAATAAGATGAGCATTGCCGTAATGCTAGAGATTTTCACTAATTTTTTTTCGGATAAAAGAATATAGAAGGATTACTTGAGAAATAGATCACACTTTTGAGCATGGAAAATTGACTGCAATTAGCATTTCAAATCACAATAAAACTCCTGTTAGTCGGAGGAGACAAAAACAAGAAAATTGCCATCGGCATCTCATCCTATCCGCAACGATATGGCCAGAAAATCCAAGTAATCTTTTGCATCATCATCACAGGGAGGAAGATTCAAATCTGGCAACATTATCCGCTCCTGTCGCTCTCGGCTTCTCCATTCCTTGTAAAGATTGAGATCAAGACCCCTTTCCTGCAAGGGTTTCACATCACACGGTAAATATTCGCCAGAATTAGCATCATTGTCCACTACTACAGATGAAGTGTAGTATGAGGAGTGTATGCGCAGAGGCTAACTCTCCATTCATCACACATAAACCATGCATGGAGAAACCAACCTTCAATGTTTTGTATTCCACGGACTTCAAGCTTCAACAATTAATATCCGACCTTCAATTATTCTAGAATAAATTCCATAAAACTTGCTTTGCGTGCACTATGTGTGCTTGAAGACGAGATTATATGCATTTACAATACTCTCGTATGCTTTTCATAGTGTGCACAATGTGTATCATTTGAAGGATGACCTTGACCAACGTGTACAGTGCATGAAATGACTAAAAATGTGTTATAGTCAGGAAAAAAAATAATAATTCAAATTTTCATAGTGAAAATAGTTTTACCAAGGAAGGTAATCGCACAGGTCAAAGAGAAAGTAGAGAAGCATCTAAAAATGTCATGGTACAGGTCTAAGAGTAAGTAACGCACACTAGAATAAGAGACAACTTTGGGAAAAACAACACAGAGATGGGTAGAACGCACCCAAATTTCTCAACCAAAATCATAAAAATAGATATTACTGACAACCACAGAGAACTCAGGGTTTAGCTGGGGTAGAGAGCCAAATATAGGTCTTGTGATCTAACTAGTGCAGATCTGTAAGTGTGCAGAAACACTGAATAGAGGCAGAGTTGCAATGCTTAAAACGGAAAACTCATGTCTTGCAAGTTTACACAGGATACAAAAGCAAGTGGCTCAGACTTGAGCATGGTAGGAGATCGCTCGCTCTGATACCATGTTAAACACACACATGGTGGGTGAGAAAGTAAACACACACATAGAAGATAAGCGTGAGATATTCATATTATTCACCATAGATGTACATTTATAATACAATGGTGTGACTCTTGGATTCATCTTCCAAGGTCACTTGGACTCCTTTGTGACTGTTCGCCTTTCACACCTACCCATAGAGGATTAGGTGTCCAACAGGATCAGCCACAGGAGGAGGATCATGGAGTGGAGGAGTCCACTCATGTAGAGCCAAACATCAGAACTGGCAAAAGGCGTACCACAAAAGCTGAGAGGCTGGAGCTTGATGCGGCACAGAATGTAGGAGTCCCTACTTTACAGAGCAGACAAAGACAGTCTCTTGACCGATATACTGGATACATGGCTCTCATGAGAAAATGTATTGTGACAGAGCCATCTTATTTTCAGGAAGCAGTACAGGAGCCCACATGGGTAGTTCCAATGGTGGAGGAGTATGACTCCATTGTCAGAAATAGTTCTTGGGAAATTGTTCCAAGGCTGGTTGATAAATCAGTGGTAGGTTCAAGATGGATCTACAAGGTAAAGCAAGTTGTTGATGGGAGTGTTGAGAAGTATAAGGCAATATTTCTTGCACGGGGCTTCTCACAGATCGAAGGGATTGATTATGAAGAAATATTTGCACTTGTCGCACGGTATTCTTCCATAAGGACCATCCTTGCTCTCTCAGTGCAGATGGGTTGGCACATTCATCAAATGGATGTGAAGACTGCGTTCCTTAATGGGATCATTGAGGAAGAAGTGTACATTGAGCAGCCTGAAGGATTTTAGATCTTCAACAGCGAGTCACACATGTGCAGACTCAAAAGAGCATTGTATAGGTTGAAGCAAGCACCCCGTGCTTGGTACACTCAGATCGACAACTATTTCACTATACTTGGCTTCACCAAGAGTGAGGCAGATGCAAACCTATACTAGATTGTGGTGGAGGGTAATATTTTAATCATTGTTCTTTATGTTGATGATTTAATACTGACTGGTGATGAGCAGCTGATACACTCATGCAAGGAGGACCTTGCAAAGGAGTTCAAGATGGAGGATATGGGCCTCCTTCATTATTTCCTTGGATTGGAAATATGGTAGCGAGAAGGTGAACTGTTTGTGTCTCAAGGAAAATATGCTCGGGAGATACTAGGTAAGTTTCAAATGGAGGACTGCAAACCCATGAATACTCCTCTTCCAGGAAATTGGAGGAAAGAGGATGCTACATCGGCAGAGGTAGTGGATGCTACTGTCTATCGATAGTTGGTGGGTTCGCTCATGTATTTAATTAATAAAAGACTAAACATATGCTATGCGGTGAACCAGCTTAGTCAAGAGATGGTTAAGCCTACCAAGCTCTTTTTGAAGGCATGCAATCATGTCCTAAGATATCTCAGGGGAACATGTGAGTATGGATTATGGTACAAACAAACGGATGAGGTGAAGTTGCATGGCTTCATGGATGTAGATTGGGCAGGCAGCCCAACGGACAGAAAGAGCACATCAGGAGGGGTTTTCAGTATCAGATCTACAACTGTTTCTTAGTACAGCAGGGAACAAAGATCTGTGGCACTCAGTTCTGCGGAAGCGAAATACATGGCAGTAAGTCAAGTTGCATGTGAGGCTATTTGGATGAGGAAGATCTTGGTCAGTTTGTTCGGTTCTCATTTAGATCCTACAATGATTCATTGTGATAATCAGAGTTGCATTAAACTCTCGATTAATCATGTGTTTCATGATAGATCTAAGCATATAGATATCTGGTATCATCATATTATAGATTGTGTAAGTAAGACTATGTTGTTTATATTCTACTTTCAAGACGGATGCAGATATTCTGACGAAGGCATTCAACAGGAGAAAATTCGAATACCATAGAGACAATATCAAGGTGAAGGATAATCCATTTCTTGTTGAGAGGGAGTGTTGAGATTCAACAAGATGATGATCCTAGTGAAAATTAAGCACCTTCACTAGGTGGGGCCCGCAGGCTATTTTAGGTGTATGTCTATTTTTAGAATGGTGAGCATATTCTAAAATTAACAGGATGTTGATTCTAGATGGTTGAGAAAATTTTATCTTTAGATGAGTTTTTATTTTTAAATCATGGGCGAAGTCTATTTATAGATTGCATTTCTAAAAATAGAATGCATGTTGATTATTATTAGCCCTTAATGATAATCAGGCAATAAATAATAACTTATTCTCTTGGAGCACTTGATTTCAGTTAACTGATGTGGCAAACCAGTTAGCTGAAGGAATTACGAGTTGCAAGGCTGGTTGGTGACTCATGCATGATGGAATTCATTGTAACTGAGTGTGACACAGTTGTAACAGAGTTGGAAGAGTAGTTATGGGAGTTGTTATTTAGTTAACTCAATTAAGTGAGTTAAACTCAGTTGTGCTAGTTGTAACTAAAGATACACTAGTGAAAGATGAGTGAATTAATTATTTAATTAATTCACAAGTAGTGTCTTACTTGCAACTGAAGAAATACAACATTTAACTACTTGCATTATGAAGAATTTTTCGGTAATAATCACATTAAAATGAACATTGTCGACGCGTTTCGAACCAACCAGTGTGGTTCATCATCAGGACTAGGTGAGAGATCAGATCCGAACGTTGAGTTTAAATAGATGCAAAAATGGCTAAACTAGCCGTTAGGATAACGACTAGTTTGACTTTGAGATTGCAGGTTTTATTTTAATTAAATTAATTATTTACTTAATTATTAAATAAAATTATAACGGCTAGTTCTATTTAATTAATTAAAAGTTTAATTAATTAATAAAATATATTTATAAACCTTTATATTTTAGTTAATTAATTATTATTATTATTGTTATTTATTTCTTTATTGATCCCTTATTATTTAATTATTTATTACTTATTATATTATAATATGTTATGTATGTAAATATGTAATCATATTATTCTCCTTTCTCATTAAAAATAAAAATAAAAATAATAATAAATAAATAAATTATATATATATATATAATAAAAAATAAAATAAAAATAAAAAAATATATTAATTTAAAAAAATAAAAAAATAAAAATAAAAATTTCATTGACCATTAAGAATATAGGGCAGGGATCCAACACCTGCTTATATTTCACCCGTCTTCTCTATTGAGATTTACGGGTCGTTTTTCGATTTCTAAAGCCTCGCTTAACTTCCGATGATGGAAATGGTCAATCCTAGCTATGACCTTAGCCTCTTCAATGCATATATGATGGTTAGTCTTTTCTGCATGTTCAGCTAGGGCAGAGGTGCATGATCTTCCATGTTTAATGTTAGCAACATGTTCACTGATCCTTTAGTTAATAGATCGACTAGTTTTTTTTTTTTTAATATACTTATTTATATTTTATTTTATTATTTATTTTATTATTTTTCATATTTATTTATTTATTTACTTATTATTATTATTATTATTATTAATGAGAAAGGAGAATAATATGATTACATATTTACATACATAACATATTATAATATAATAAGTAATAAATAATTAAATAATAAGGGATCAATAAAGAAATAAATAACAATAATAATAATAATTAATTAACTAAAATATAAAGGTTTATAAATATATTTTATTAATTAATTAAATAGAACTAACCGTTATAATTTTATTTAATAATTAAGTAAATAATTAATTTTATTAAAATAGAACCTGCAATCTCAAAGTCAAACTAGCCATTATCCTAACGGCTAGTTTAGCCATTTCTGCATCTATTTAAACTCAACATTCGGATCTGATCTCTCACCTAGTCCTGATGATGAACCACACTGGTTGGTTTGAAACGCGTCGACAATGTTCATTTTAATGTGATTATTACCGAAAAATTCTTCATAATTTTACGATGGATCACAAAAGCCAAAATTCTATAAATATTGTAACTACTTGCATGTCAGATCCAATGGAGACCCAATGGAGAGATAGGTGAAAGGGTGTGTTATGACTATCAGTTGGGACTATAGTGATGCATTCAATGCATCTACACACACATTGGAGTTGCCGATGAGGATTGCGCAGTCAAAGAAAGGCAAGATCGAATTCATTCAGGGATCTTCTTCAACAGGGATTATGCAGTGGAGGAAGGTTGTCAGGAGGCAAGAGATTGGTGCATAGATATGCAAATTTCTGCATGACAGCGTGAGACGATTGTATATCGTACTAAGAGCTCTATGAGCTAAGGTTTGTATGGTATTGTTTCATGATTCCATGATATACATAACATATAATAGCTGGGGTTTTTAGCTTTAAGCTTTCCTGGTAAAACATCTTATTATGTGCGATTGATTTTTCTTCATATGTTTGCAATTGGCAATTTAATTTCTGCAAAGAATTGAGTAGAAGGATTATGTATTTAATAGTGGATTTAAATTGTTAGATTAGGGGAGTCCAATAATATACATGCATATTGTATATAATTTCTACATCACCTAGATCCAAAACCTTCCGGAAATCTAAAGCTCAACTGAATGAAGGAGTCCCATCACACCATGACTATCCCGAAATGGCAAGGCAAGGCTGAAACCACTGTCACACCTAAAAAAACCCATGCCCATGACAATAAGAGAACCAAATGCACACATGCATGTACCATGCATGCACAGACCAGTTAGGAAATCACACATGCAACCTGTTTCCTACAAGGATTTCTGTTGAAATTGCTTGATCCAACTTTTCCTTGCTTGATCCTTGCTTTCCTTGTCCTCCCTTTGCTTGCTTTCTCCTCTTCGTGCTTTCTCCTCTCCGAAACCAATTCAAAAACTAGACTGACCAAAAGTTGTGAACTTATCCTCATAAGCATTTTTATTATTGATGTCTCCAATTTCTTCATCATCCTCTATTTTTCCCTCAATTTCCCTCTCATGCAAATTTGCGACCTTTCACCTTCATTCTCTTTTATTTTCATAAATAAAATGCCAATTAATTGCCACTTTTCTTTTCCAAAATGTTTGCCGTAATAAACCAAATGAACAACCACTATGATATTTTGCCCCACATTCAACTCGAAATATGTGTCCCATGACTTTGGTCTTATTTTTCCTTAATAACTTTATTACATAATTTTTTAACCTAAAAATATTACACTCATTTTTTCACTATGAACTTCTCATTCACCATAACCCTCAAAACCAATATTCAAAATAAAATAATAATCAATCTATTAGTTCTCTTAAAACAAAATATCTCCCTACATATAAATAATACTACTCCATACATAATGCAAGACTAACTCATTAATACCCACTAGGACACCTTAGTTGTCTATACACTTAGTGATCATAAAGTCCATCATAATTTTCATCACCAACTTCATTAATGTTCATTTTATCGTTATCGTGAATTTCAAGGACTAAGCTAATGGAAGCCCATCTATTTAAACTTACAACATTAACTTAGAATAAATACCCACTATAAAAATATTATTAAAAACATATTTACATAAACACTCCACTTAAACATTAATACACATTTTTTAATTAAATATTAATAAAACATATTAACATGTAAAATTTAATAATTACATCTAAGAATTAAAACCCACCTAACAATGTTCTCTACTTAATATATAAGTGTGAAAATGTATAGCACACATCCATGCCCTAGGTCAACTTTAGTGATTGGATAAGATTGTCCAGGTGATAAATATTGTCTAAAAGGAGAAATACGATTTCATAGTTATAGATTTAATAAGTGTTACACAAAATAAGATTAAAAAGTATTTTCTAAAGAACATGATATTATGTAGTTTCCAAATGAAATTGATGATATTGATATGTAGTTTCCAAATATAAATGATTATATTGATATGAAGGAGGTATGGTTTGTTTAAAAATTTTGAAATAAAAGGATTTTATATATTAATGTGATATGAGGTTTGGTGATAATTTTAAAATTAAATAATTATTATTATTATTATTATTATTTATATTAAAAAAGATGGAAAAATCATATTTTTTAATATGTAAAATAAGGAATAAAAATTACAATTTGTAAACACAAAGAGTGTGTATGCATCTTAGACTATTCTTTGTCTGTTATAAAGAAAACATTTATCACTGGAGGAGCAGGGATGAAACCTTACAATAAAAATACTAAGGCACATAGGCCCGTTTAGTAGAAAATCTGGCACATAGGCCACAAATTGCTAAAAACAAGATTTAAAAATATGGCATGCAAACCCTCCAAGGTCCTAAGAAGGGACAAAAGATTAAAAAAAAACAGTCCGTGTGACTGCAAAACATAGCAAAACAAAACAGGGTTTGAAACCCACACCGAGAGGTCGCGATAGCCTCATGAAGTGATGCAGGGGCATCAAGGCCAATTTTCATTTTTAATTATGTAATAAAGGGGGGTGTGACATTTTAATTGTTTTATTTATAAATTGTTATTTTTAAATAAATTAGGAGAGTAATTATAAAGGTGAGGATTTTGTAAATATTCTTTTATTAATTAAAAGGATATGAGAGAAATTGGAATTAGGTAGCAATTTTAGGGAGTAGGAATTCTATGTACGGGACTTTGTTGAGTCCACACCTAAAATGAATTTAAATTAGATTTAGTTGAGGATTAGGTAGAGAGATTTTTGGAATGAATTAAATTCATTATTTATGTATAAATATGAGTGGTTTGTGACGAGAAAACACAGTTGAATAATTGAAGAATTGAGATAGTGAAGAGTGGAGTGAGTGACGAGTGGTTTGAAGGGAAAGAGCCAAGAGGCCGCCCAATGTAATATATGGCCGGAGAATTTTTATATTTATATATGTAGTGGTTTTCATGGTTTTATCCTATAGAAAATGGCGAGCATTTTTCATAGTTGAGTGATGGAGTTGAATTTTTATCTGCCAGGGTCTGCTTTCTAGCAGACCCCTGCATCATTTTTGGTATCAGAGCAGGGAAAGCTGCCTGTTTTGAACTTGCAATTATGTATGTTGTATATGAGTTTTGATTACAATGAACGAGCTTGTATGCTAGTTATGCAACCAGACATGTGATCGATAGAAATTAAATTGAGAAAATGGTTTTGGAATGCATAAGAGATATGGATCAATGTTAGGAAAGAGTCTCTAATTCAGAGAAGAGATTACTATTTTTTTTCCATGCAAACAGAAGCATAAATTAGAACTTAGCGTGTATTGTTTGTATGCCCTAAAGGTTTGAAGTTACAATTGAGGTACTAAGGATTGCTGGATGTATTTCATAATTGAAATTGACATTGTATGCAATCGTTTTGTGGAGATAAATTATGGCCTGTTACTATGTAAATGACCCACGCAAGGAGTGAACGCGACAAGTCCAGCCTTGAACGCAACAAGTTGAGGAGCGGATTCTTACAATTGCAGCGAGTTTAGCTTTCAACAAACAATGCCATGAAAAGAGCTTCCGTGGGAATAATTTCTACATCGGGTGATTGAAAGCATTGAAGACTGAATTGAATTCATATTAAATCATGTGTGAAGAAGTAACTCTCGATTCTGCATTCGAACTGAATGGAATTCTGTTCCGATTGATAAAAGTCGATTTGCTATTTAATCTGTGCCATTAAATTAATAACAGAAAAGAAGAGATTGATTTGTATAATCAATGCCAGATTTTATGGTGAACCACAATGATGCAAAGTCGTGGAGAATCAACTCCACGTGAAAGGATTAATGCGTTGGAGAATTGGTAGCGTTGAAGGATTGGATGGGAACTGGTCCTATTTGATCGAATGCAAAGAGAGACACCATCGTTCAAAGATCATTGGTATTTTTAATCTGCGTTAACCTTTGTTGTAAAGCAATGTCATTTGAAATTAATCTGCAGTAGTAAAACGGAGAAGGACGGATCTCCAGATTGAGCGTAGTTGATTGATGAAATTGCAGTCGATCTCAATCTTCAACGTAGAGAGTTGTAAGGAAGCAATTTATTTTATTTTGCTGGAATTAAATTGTTGAATCAGTCTTAACGCAGAATCAGTATCCATCTATTTTCCCGAATGATAATTAACGCAGAGGTAGAATTATCTATTTGCCGGAATGATGTTTTAAATCAGTTTTAACGCAGAGGTGGATTTCAGTTTGGAGATGCGACTTTGAAGTGCGACTTTGAAATTGAGTAACAACGCTGGAAGAGGTATGAACCAACGTCTTGAAATTTGTTTAGTTTTGGAAGCTAATCTTGTCCGAATTTGTGAGGCCGTAATGAAGAATTGAAGGTGGAATTATGAGTCAATGGAGCAGACAATTATTTAAGCAACGAAAAAGTAAATAGTGTGTGAATGTTGGATCACTGGAACCGTAAGTTGGATGCACAGTGGAAAGGAAGCAAGGATTCATTAAAGAGGAACACAGTTGATTCAGTTCTCCGCGCGCAACCCAAGATAGCAACTGAAGGCAGATTCGACCATTGAGGTGTGAAATGGAAGCCACGCAGGTTTGACTCACTGTTCGTTTGATGTAGTTTGAGAAATATGCAGGTTTGATGTGTTGTGGGTGTTGCATTACATACGTGATACATGAAGGAGCGCCAGAATAGATCAACCAATGGATTACAAGCAAAGTTGCATGGATGATAAAGCAAGGTCGAGTTTGGTGTTATCCAAAGTTGAAGTTACATAAAGGGAATGATCACGTGAGGGCACATTTGAAGGTTGGTAAAGGATTGATGGACGGATTGGGAAAAGGTTACACAATAAGATAAGTGATTAGACTTTTTTTTCAAAGTCGAACTTTTGGTTATAAAAAGAGATGATAAGTGTGTGTCTGAAAATATCTTAATGTTTTTTCAAAAAAAAAAAAAAACATTTAGATTGGTAAAGCCGTGATGAGTTCATTAATGCATGTGTTGACCAAAAAGTATACCTTAGGTTTTTATTCCAAAGTTATGAATATAAATTCCATTTCATGAAACATATTTTGGCCATGGTTTTAACCATAGGTGTTTTTAAGCATAGTGGAAGCTTTTGCATTATTAGAAATTTGCCCAGATTGAAACTTATATTTGGTTTATATACGGACATGCATTGGAGAGTGAGAATGTGGGTTGGCAGTTTAGGCTGCTATCAAATGGGTATACTGTGGTGATTTGTGAGCTATGCAAAAGTGTATGGGCATGTAAGCAAGAGGCATGGTAAATTGACATGGCACACTTAGATCGATGAGAGGGAAATGTTTGCATAAAGATGACAAACTTGTGAGAATGCAAGTATTGATAGTGAAAAAGATGGCACAGAGGAACGAAAATCAGAGGATAGAGGTTGCACAGGAGCATGAGGTATGATACTTCAGGAAGATATTTTTGAACATTAAAGATGGAATGGTTTATTTATTTTCACCTTAAATAAATCTCGGAACACTTGAATTGCAATTGACTAAAGACTTCAATATCATGTGGAATGATAAGGCAAATTGATGATTTTTCATAAAGAATGAAATATGAAAGAAAGAGAAGATTGTATAACTTGAAACATCCATTGTCATAATTTTGGGTCGAGTCTTGAAGTGAAAACAGGTGTTAGAGTCAAATGAAAGTTTGGATAGTTTTGAGTTGAGATTGAGTATTTTCATCCAAGATGAAAATTTGGTATAAGTCTGAAGTCAAAAGAGTCATAAGATAAGTCCAAAGTTTGGATGTAATTGGGTGCATGATCGACGGAGCCCGACACCCAAAGAATTGGTTATTGTAACACATGAGTTGCTAAAGTGTTGTTTGCAGAAAATTGTAGCAAGAAGGTTGTCAGAGATTGGTTCCAGGACAAAGAGAAGCCAAATGCAGGAGGAGGAGTTGGATTTTGATGAATGACAAGTATGAAGGATTGTGGGAAAGTGGCTTAAATGAAGTCCACACGTGAATAGAGGCAGTACACAAAGGAGGGGAAGATGACTGTTAACAGTCATTTCCAGAGATCTGATGAAGAGCATGAGCGGGAAAAGGCTGAGATAACAATTCACCTTGAATTGTTAAAAGAGTTGTTGGAGGAAAATGTGAGGAACCAGACACATGGTTGGACCATGAGAAAGAAGGTGAAGTGGCAGAAGCTACACGCAAAGAGGGAAAAGCAGGTAGACATATAGTTGATGGAGGCGCTGAGGAAGCTCAAGCAGATGCTGAATTGTAAAGAACTCAAAGAGGCTGAGTTAAAAATGGATGTTTCCATTTGTGGCCCGGAATATGGCGAAATTATGGGTGAAGAGATCAGTAAGGAAGATCTCATGAACTGTTGGGATAGTTCAGAAGCATTTGAAGATGTGTTTGTAAGAGAAGTATGTGAGGCTATGAAGCCTTGCAATTTTTCTCACAGCTAATGTATGTTTGCAGGATGTGCGAAAGGCGGTGAACAATCTGATGGAACTGTCACAAAGGAGAATGAAATTCTTGAGGTAAAGTCTGGTAGAAAATTCCTTTTAGAGAAGGAATGTGTTGATTGGTTACAACACGAAGAAATCATAGATGAATCCTTGTTTGGGGTAAGACAACAAATCGAAGCTATTATGGAACAGGAACAAAGTGGAAATGCTGAAGGAAAATTCCAAGGAGGTAAACAAGTGTATTTGTTTAATGGGATTGCTAACAAAATTTTACAATGTAATGATGTTGAAACCAGGAAAATTCAGGAAGATTGCCAGAGGGAGAATGGGAGTAGTGATGAGACAGAAGGGAAATCTACAAAAGAATTGAATCAAATGAAGAATTCAGAACAACAAAGAGAGATGTCGACTGAAGCATCTAGTGAGATCTCAAGATCTTATGTGTTTAAGACTAATGATTGGTGTGTGATTACAGTAACATCACAGAGTGTTGAGAAAACTTTGAAGTTTGTTAAAGAAGAAGAGTTGAATCTGGAATCTATTCAGAATGATGCTGAGATAGCAAGATCTCAGGAAGAAATGAAGACAGAGGGGTCTTATGGAAATATTCAACAGAATATTGAAGCGAGGGAAGAAGGACCATCTCATGATTGGTCAACAGCAAGTGAAGGTATGGAAAGTTGTGTAAAATTTATGAGTTCTACTCCAGTTGAGATTGTTAAGTTATACAGAAAGTTAGATCTTCAAAGAAGAGAGTTGGAAAAACAGAGGATCTATGTTCAGGAAAAGTTACTGAAAGACACAGAACAGGGAAACATTTTTCAAACAGATGATGTAGAGGAGGGACTAACTGATAGTCTCACAGAGGAATTAAATCAGCATACTGATGTGCTGATGGACGAGGGAATTTCAGAGCAGCATACTGAAATGTTGCCAGCAACAGAGAAAGGGGCACTGAAGCCTTATGTTTTTTATTCTAACAATTGTTTTGTGGGTACAGGTTTTATTGCTAATACTGAAGGAAATCTATTGGATCGAGAAACTGAACTAATTAGGAGGATAATGATGAAGATATCCCAGAAGAGGCCAGCAACAGTAAAACAAAGAAGAAGCAGCAAGAAAAAGACAACAAAAGATTGTGAAAGCATAGCCAGTGGGGCAATGCAGCATAAAGTATGGAGACCTGGAGAAGAACAACAGATAGGAGCAGCAACAAGTGGGAAGTTGCAGCATAAGATATGGGATCCAGGCAGACACATATTCGAACACATGATCAGGCGATCATGATTAAATTCAACCTTGGGAGTCTGATGCAGGAGCATCAAGGCCAATTTTCATTTTTAATTATGTAATAAAGGGGGGTGTGACATTTTAATTGTTTTATTTATAAATTGTTATTTTTAAATAAATTGGGAGAGAAATTATAAAGGTGAGGATTTTGTAAATATTCCTTTATTAATTAAAAGGATATGAGAGAAATTGGAATTAGGTAGCAATTTTAGGGAGTAGGAATTCTATGTACGGGACTTTGTTGAGTCCACACCTAAAATGAATTTAAATTAGATTTAGTTGAGGATTAGGTGGAGAGATTTTTGGAATGAATTAAATTCATTATTTATGTATAAATATGAGTGGTTTGTGAGGAGAAAACACAGTTGAATAATTGAAGAATTGAGATAGTGAAGAGTGGAGTGAGTGAGGAGTGGTTTGAAGGGAAAGAGCCAAGAGGCCGCCCAATGTAATATATGGCCGGAGAATTTTTATATTTATATATGTAGTGGTTTTCATGGTTTTATCCTATAGAAAATGGCGAGCATTTTTCATAGTTGAGTGATTGAGTTGAATTTTTATCTACCAGGGTCTGCTTTCTAGCAGACCCCTGCATCATGAAGCATGCCACGAACCCAAAAGGATCCAATGTAGAGGTTGTGCAGGGAAATGGCGTGATATGCTCGAAAAAGGGTAAAAACACCATCCCCTCTACTCATCACAGATGTGGATGACATAACAAACACTGGCGTAGACCACGACCCTAATGACGACATGCAAGAACCGCGAACTAGAGAGCTCTGCAAAGAAATCCCTCATGATGATAAAGGAAAGAAAAAGGGTCGCAGAGCCTGAAAAAAACCCCATGAATCCATGCAAAAGCGGTGTAGACACCTTGTAGAAATATAATGGTGGTGGGAAATGTTGCGAGTTGCAAAAATCCTGCAAATAACAGTAAAAAACACCACATAAAGCCCATTCCATGTGTAGGAGTCCAAATGAGTAGGTAAAGGCATGAAACAGAGCCTAGGAGACTCCATCCCCTCAAAACTCCACCCAACTCGAGCCTCAAGACATCGCGATAGTAGTAGAACCAGCACATGCACCTGCAGAGGAAGGTTCATAGTAGGGAGGGAGAAGAAGGACAAAACATGGGCGAAGCAGCTAGGGTTAGCCCCTTACCCCTCAAAATGATATATGTATGGGGAAGTATGTATATTTATGAATAAGAGTTTGTAATATTTGATATTAGTGTAATTTTGGTAATCAATGCTTTTTAATTTTATGAGGATATTTTTCAATAAATTTGGCACACAATTTGGTAGGAATTTTTTAAAATGATGAGTTTGAGATTTTTATTTTGTATCAGTGTGAGGTTTTCAAGGTTTTAAATTTATTTATATATTTAAAAACACATTTTAAATAACAAAAAAATACATTTTTATGAAATTATTTTTATAGTTGAATTCCAATTAAAAAATAAAAACTTTATTAATTATAATTTAATTAATTAAATTATAATTTTTTTATTGTTAAATTTCAATTGAAAAATATTTTTGTTTATTAATTATAACTTAATTAATTAAGTATCTAGGGGTTTTCGTAGTGCATTATATTAGAGGGGTTTTCGCAGTGCATTATATTAGATATCATTTTTTGGGATTAAACTGTTTAAATTAAGTCATTCATCTATGACCATTTCCATGAGAGGTAGTATTGAGGGGTTTTACCAGTGCATTATATTAGATATCATTTTTTGGGATTCAATTGCTTTAATTAAGTCATTCATCTATGATCATTTCCATGAGAGAGAGTAGTAACCTACTAATTTGTCATTCATCTATGACCATTTTCATGAGAGGCAATAGTAACTTACTAATTTTTCATGATTTTTGAATAGTCCATTTAGTACTCATTGCATGTGGTGATGCTCACAGGGGTGAAGAAGTGAGATTGAAACTAATGAAAGGGGTGAAGAAGTGAGATTGAAACTAATGAAATGAATCACACAGAGTCAATCATCACTTCTGAGACTTGCACCCAATAACCAGGGCCTCCATATGCAATGAGTGCTAAATAGACTATTTAAAAATCATAAAAAATTAATCAGATACTACTACCTCTCATGAAAATAGTCATAAATGAATGCCTTAATTAACTGGATTGAATTCCAAAAAATAATATATAATTAATTAAATTATAAATAACTTAATTAATTAAACCGTCTTTGATATTATATATGGGTAAAAGATTTTAAAAAACTTTAGCCATGTGACTAAGCAAACTGCTCATTACTAAGTGATTTCTCTGTCAAATATAATTAAAAAAATTACAAAACTGTTAAAATTCTTTCTTTGAAACTGTGAAAAAGAGGAAGGAAGTGTGTCTGTTTTGAAATTCCCACCACCAACATCAAAACTTTGAAAACATATGATTCTAAACAATTTAAAATAATTAAAATTCTTGATAAAAGTTCAGCTGTAACTATTCTTCAGTGGCAGAATGCAATCAATCTGAGGATATTGTTGGTATATACCCTATTCCGTAAAGACCAGTTTGAAGAAGTCATACTTTGTACGAAATTGTGATTATAACCAGTTAGAGTTTGTTTGCAGGTCTTAAATGTTAGCGTAAGCTTTTGAATAGTTGCAGAGGAAAGAACCTTCGAATCAGTATATTAAGGGTGCCGAAAATATTTTGTTAACCCTTTATTCTTTGGCATTACCGCGCTCTTCTCGACTTAATAATACTGGCCAGAAGGAATTGAACATTATAAAAATCAATCCAATCATTGTGATTTTTAGTAGAATCAAAACCATTATAAAACCATGAAAATTTTGAATGGCATATGTCAACCAGAGTTCTGTTACTGCAATGTACAGACAGATCTAATGAATCTCCATGATTTCAACATTTCATTCTTGAGGTAGTTTGTTTGATTGCATTGAACATTATAAAAATCAATCCAATCATTGTGATTTTTAGTTGAATCAATATCATTAAAAAAAGCAATGAAAATTTTTAATGGCATATGTGAAACCAGAATTCTGTTACTGGAATGTACAGAGAGATCTAATGCATCTCCATGATTTCAACATTTCATTCTTGAGGTAGTTTGTTTGATTGCCTCTCTGATTACATATCAAATTTATCATTAAATTAATTCTTGAGGTAGTTTGTTTGATTGTCTCTCTGATTACATATCAAATTTATCATTGAATTAATTCTTAAAGTTTTTGGGTGAATAATCAATTTGTCAACATTTGAATTTGACAATTCTCAGTTCACTTGCAAACCTAAATCCAAATCCAAAACCCAATTCAAAACTATTATTTATGAACTTAACGCTACCTTGCAGTTTGGGAAATCTTCAACTTTTCTGCAATTTGGGAAATCCAACAAATCTATTTTTATTTGAAAAACATGAACCAGTATTACCATTCCTCACCTCGGGACTAATGTGTTAACTCGAACCTTCCTTGCAATTTGAAATTAAAAAAACCACCTCTGCAATTTGGGAAATCTAACTTTTCTGTTAAAAACATCACACAAATCATTAAAAAAATTGAAATATCTCTGCAGCAAACACATTGGAAATTTTTTTATGAGTAATCGAGACTTTGGGTTGCTGAATGCAATTAATGGAGAGCCCAAATTAATAAAAGAGTCAATGCCATCTGTGAGTTTTAGGCATACAAACTTGAAAGTGAAGACTGCATCATACGGAATTTTGCAAAGAAATTGCTCATCAGCAATGGAAG